>CM044443.1:125451057-125557454 GCA_024363595.1 Xenopus borealis | reverse complement strand
ATCTCTTCGTCTGGAAGAGCCCTTACTGCTGCACTGCAAGTTGGAGTGATGTTCCCCCCTTCTTCCAGCAGCCCAATAGCAGAACAATTGGAACAGCTAACAACTCCCTAACACCTGGTTTGCTAAATACATATATATATATAAATGCTGCCATACACCACCTAGTAGTTTATATAAGAACAGCACTCAATAGTAAAAAAATACAGTCCCACAAAGTCCAGACTCAGTTACTCAGACTCAGATATTCTTTTATTCCACCATACTCTTTCATTAAACAGGGGAATTCACAGTGTTGAAGGAAAATAGCAGAAATATGTGTAAAAATGTCTTATTTGCCTCAAGAAATTATCAGATGAATTTCCCACCTCTACTGCCATTTTTGCGAAAAACTGGAGGTGTGGTTACTTTATTGGCCTGTAAACAGTTTTGAGAGAATCGCACAAACGCCAAGGGGTAGATTAATCAAAGAGTGAAGTTAAGAGTGAAGTTCCGCCTCTAGAGGGAAATTCCACAGCTCTCAATTCATTTCTATGGGATTTTTAAAGGCGTATTCATCAAAGGGTGAACTTTCACTTCACCCATTGATGAATACGCCTTGCAAAATCCCATAGAAATGAATTGAGAGCTGTGGAATTTCCCTCTAGTGGCGGAACTTCACACTTTGATGAATCTACCCCCAAATGTGTTGCAGGTGGTGAGCATTCCCCCTTTTTTTTTTAATATTATGACCACCTGTGCATCAGTGTTTTGGGAGGGGAATAATAAAAAATTTTCACCAGATTCCACAGTGAAAATGACACCCTTATACTCCAATGTGAGAAAAAAACGTGTTTCACATCAAAAAACATTTGTTGCCCACAGACTTCCATGCATTTCAGGGAATTTTCACAAATTGTCGCACATTTTTGGTGAAGCTAAATGGGTCAGATTCGTCCATCATTAGTAGTAATTTGAAGTATGAGATTTCTCCTTCAAATCTGGAGTACAACATACACTAATTTGAAGGTTGTGTAAGTTTTTTAATCTTGTGGTTTATCACGTGACGAGATTCAGTTTTTTTTTGCTTTTCTTTTTTCTCTTCTAAATTCACCATATACTTCACATGATAAATCATGAGATAAGTGTTTCTGAATTGAATTGCATCATGTGATAAATGTTTATCTCACTGAATTCAATCATTGAATCCAGCTCAATATTTTTAGTCTAGAATAGTTTGATTGTACTTTTATGAATCCCCCCGCCCCCGTGGAATGCCCCGCTGTGAACATATATTAATAAAGGCATGCCACATTGCTTGCAATGAGATACGAGACAAGTGGCACATTGAGGATACCCATGTAATTGATGCCTGATTTTTCACACCAATTTAAAGATATGTTCGTTAAACAAACCATCCATGATTGCAAGTCCTAACTGACAGTCACATGTGTAATAACATGCACAGTTTGGCACAAGTTTGCTCTGGTGTACTATTCAATAACAATACATGGAATTGCCTCGGGCAACATAGGAGCATGTTTCAAAATGTTTCGCATTTAAAGAGCTATTGTGGAGGCCTGCCCAGCTAGAGGGCAATGGGTCCAAAGAAGCTAACAACATCTCTAGTATAAGTTAGCAGCAAAAAAGAATGTTGTGCTCACTACAAAATATGTAATGTATATGTTATAACTTCTGTTTGGGTTTCCTCAAGGTACTCTGATATTCATCTACACGCCATCAATAGTACACAACAGTTCTCTGCCAACCCATATCAGGATATCTTATTGCTGACTTTAGTTGCTGTTGTGCAGTAATTCAGAAAGATACTGCGTCAGTCTCTGCTTTAGCTGAACTTACAAAGAGTCTATCACATACAAATGATGGGCAGTTTTATCAAGAGCCAATTAACTTGCCTGTATGTTCTTTTGATTGTGGGATTAGATCCATACAGCGAGGACATACTGTACAAATTTCTTGCATATAGGGTTATGGCTGAAAATAAGCTTGGTCCTACAGTACTTTATATACAGTATAGGGCAGTGATCCCCAACCAGTAGCTCGCGAGCAACATGTTGCTCTCCAACCCCTTGGATGTTGCTCCCAGTGACCTCAAAGCAGGTGATTATTTTTGAATTCTAGGCTTGAAGGCAAGTTTTGGTTTCATAAAAAACAGTTTTACTGCCAAAAAGAGCCTCAATGTGGGTTGAAAATCCACATAGGGGCTACCAAATGGTCAATCACAGCACTTTTCTGGCTCCTGAGAACATTTTTCATGCCAGTGTTGCTCCCCAACTCCTTTTATTTTTGAATGTTGCTCACAGGTTCAAAAGGTTGGGGATCCCTAGTATAGGGCATACAGTTGGGTTGCCTACATAAATGTATTAATGTCTATCCTTCCTTCTTTTTAGTTTATAGAAATGTAAAAATGTGCCCATTCTGCACTAAGGAAGTATCCACGGAGTGTACCCCAATTGATTGCATGGGAACAGCAACAAATTGATATACCTACACTGCTCCAGATTATATAAATATTATATTTCAATTATTGCGCAAAAGGACGAGAAAAGGGGTGCTGGCAGCGCAGCAATCATTCTTAGCTTCTGAAGACATTTCTAAAATCTTAAAATCAAGATTAGTGGAAATAAAGCCGACTTTCGTTTCGCGTTCGCTTTTTCAAGGCAAAATTTTTTTCTCGTCCTTTTGCGTAATAATTGAAATAGCAACTCATTCTTAAACTTTTTTGACTCCAAGGCACTGGGATTTTGCGGTTTTTCAGACAGTTCTTACCAAAAGATCAGTTAAATTATTAACCGCAGTCCTCAGTGTCCTGCCTTTCTCCCTGTGTGGGGTCCCAGGTCTGGGACTTCTCCACTTCTATTTCTTTTTTCACTTTTCCAAATCTTTTAAATTCATGATTTCATAATTAATTAATACAATTATACTATTTTATAATCATTTTTCTCTGATTAATATTCTATACAAATGCACTTTAATTAATGAGGCACAAACACTTTATTTAAATTAGTTTAAGGAAAATTAATGAATTTAGGAAATTAATTTACTGCTATACTGATGGTTTTTGATCAGATTGAAGAATAGTAATTAATTTATTCATTATAATTAATTGTGATTTCTCCCATAAATGCACTTTAAGTGATGAAGCACAAGCACTTTAATTCATTAACACATTCAACATTAATGAATTTAGGAAATTAATTTACTGTCACACTGAAATTGGAGATCAGTTATTAATTTGTACTATAGTATATATTGAGCACTGTATGTGTCACCATGTTGAAATTTTTACTTAAAATTTTTTTTTTAATAATAAAATGGTTACAATTAATTGTTTTTATCATTATAAACCGAGTGCGGGGTTACTACCTTTTTCCTCTTCTAAATTAAACTATGTAAAAAATATCAACATAGATAAATTGTCCCAAAACCTGTTCCCGATAGGTAGGTTTTTTTAGCCATGACTGCTTACACAAGTGCTAGTGCACTTTTGTGTCTCTTAATGCTCATTCTAAAATAAGTTGTAGGGACCCATAGGGACCATGCAACGAAGATTAGCTAGAGCAGGGAAAATCTGTATTAGACTCTCTAGGAGAGTAAGACAGAGAGATGATATAGCAAGAACAGCTTTGTGCTCCATCAATGATCTGTAGTAGGGAGCAGCTTCCCAAAGGCTTAATGATTGCTTTTAGTGAAGGGACCACAGTGGTTAGGGTGTCAGGCTAGACCCCTTCTCCCTGACCACTCTGCTGGGTGGGATTTGGACCACTTAGAGGTACATCTGCCTGAGGGAACATTTGATGTCACCTCTGATAATGCCTCAAACTGTGATTAAACCTGTGGTCAATGTCTTGGACTTATAAACCATCCTTTCTATTTTAATAGAAGCTCCTGGCTTCCATCAATTCCTAAATTTTGCATGGATAGTAGTCTGAGTGTTGTAGTTGCACTGCACCTTTATGGGAATCTTCCACTTAGCGAAGTCCCTGATCCTGAAGTGTGAGTCCAATGTAACCCATGTTCATACCACTAGCTGGACATTAACTATTTGTGGTCTGCCTAGCCCAAATTAGTGTTACAAAGGTTACCATGTGCCCTGTTTCCATGGGACAGGCCTCACAAATATTTCCTGGAAAACATCCAGGCTGACTAATCTTAACCTCTTAAAGTCCAACTGAATCAGCTGCCTCCAATCATTTACCTCTACATCGGATTCTGAGAAGGACGGTGGGATTGGAGAATCTTCAACCCTTTGCAGACTCTTTAATCCCACCATTTTGCTTAGTATTCCATTTAGAAGACATATGCAACATAGACTTGGGGAGCGAGATTGGGCATCCTGATGGGCACAGGGAATGGAAACTTTTGACAGTGATTGTGTGCTACAGCTAGCGGATAGTGCTCAAAAATCTAGGCGCAGAATTAAGGTAGTTTCAGCTGAATACTATATTATGGTTCTCAAATTGTCTCTTTGTTTTAGCACGTATTTAGTTTTACTAAAATGATTTTAACAGATTTAAGGTGTAAGATTCAAATAATGAAAGGACCCTTATCCAGAAAACCCCAGGCCCCAAGCATTCTGTATAATAGATCTGATACCTGTAATTGCGACACATCAGGAAAGTATTACTGTGGTATAGGGATGGGAGTGAAACTCTGAAAAAAACTGCGAACCATTGAAAAATTTACAAAAAGCACTGAAGTCAAATGCCTCAAAATAATTTTGATGCCCCACAATTTTTGCAGCATCTTCATGAATAAATTTGTAGGTGGCAAAATGCAGAAATTCACCGCCAATCCATGCTGGCTAATAAATTCATCCATCACTACTGTGGTACAATGATACATACCATTCTCTTTATAAATAGGTAGAAATACAATATAGAAATATATTTAGGGAGTCTTCTAAAACTTAGTTGTGAAAATGCATCTCAAATAGACGTGATGGCTTTAATCCTCAAGTGCATTTGTTTCTAGCACTAGCATATTTCTGAATAAAAAAAATTGGTTCTATTAGTGATGAGCAGTGATGGGCGAATCTCACCCGTTTCGCTTCACCGAAAAAATTTGCGAATTTCCAGCGAAATTCGCGAATTGGCAAAAAAATTAGCGAAACGAGTCGCGCATCGTTTTTAACGCTCGTCGCGTCAATCGCGGCGCGTCGTTTCCAACACGCGTCGCAACATTTCTGCCGCGTCGCGTCATTTTCGGTGCGCGTCGCGTCATTTTCGACGCGACCGTGCGACTAGTTTTTTTGCCTAATTTTCGCTGCCGATTTTTTGCTAGTGTTTCGCGAATTTATTCGCCCATCACTAGTGGTGAGTAAAACTTCCCCTGTCTGGTTGTGAAAAAGATGCAAAATGGTTACAGTTTGACAAATAGCAAAATTCTAGCACATAACTATGTAAATGTTCACCTGAAGCCCAAATACAAAATGAGCTGCAAAACTGTATCAGGTAAAAAATGCACTCAAGCCTAGATCCTATTAATTAACAGAAACTAGAGTGGCAGAACAATAACATATGTTCATTCATGTTTACAAATTCAAATGTTTTAAACAAAATTACTCGTAACCTGTGATTGTAATGCTGTCACTAACTAATGGGCACCAAGTTTTATAATTACAAGTTGCAAGTGAATCATAATTATTGAAATGCGTAATATACAGGAGGAAGTGTAACTTAAAGGGGTGTGTCACATTCAAGTTAACTTTTAGTATATTGTAGAGCGGCCAATTCTAAGAAACATTTCAATTGGTCTTCATTATTTATTTTTCACAGTTTTTTTAATGATTTGCAGTTTTCTTCTTTTTCTTTGCAGCTTTCAAATGGGGGTCACTGACACCATCTAAAAACAAATGCTCTGTAAGGCTACAAATGTATTGTTATTGCCACTTTTTATTACTTATCATTCCATTCAGTCCCTCTCCTGGTCATATTCCAGTCTCTTATTCAAATCAATGCAGGGTTGCTCGGGTAATTTGTACAAAAAGCTAAATAACTATAAAACCACAAACAATAAAAAATTAAAACCAATTGCAAATTATCTCAGAATATCACTCTCTACATTATACTAAAAGTTAACTCAAAGGTGAACAACCTTTAAGGAATGTTGTAAATTATCAAACTATCACAAGTCAAATGACATCTGTCATAGAAGGTGATACTTATTTAAGCAAGACTTATTAATCAGAATAAGGTTCCTGCGTTGACATGTAATGTAATGAGGATATTAAAGCTTATTGTATTGTGTAATTAAACTTTTCCCAAACTCTTCAGAGCCAGTTCTGACATGAGAATTCTTGTTAATTTTGTATCTGGCTGCATTTCCTTTGTTCCTGCAATTATGAGGTGCCATTTTTCCCATACATTTGGTTTACAAAACTATCCCTATTACAGAGAATTAATTTCTCTCATGGTACATAATTGTGGTGTGTGAGTCCAGAAATTTGAGACCCTCACCTGACCCTAACCTGCCCCCTCCCAACCGTCTTGGGGTCATTCTTGCTGTTCCCCCTCTATTTATAGACCTGCTCCTGATATGCTATGCAGTAACATCATGAAAGAGGTGGGACATTGGCAGGCAGGAGTCTAAAAATGTAGGGTCCGGAAGCCTGTAGCGAAGGAGCTGACCTAAAGAGAAGTCAGGGTACAGGGACCCTGTGAACAAGGTGAAGCCATTGTATAGGATATCTTTCTTTATAGCACTTTCTAGTGAGAGTGAGTCAGAGAGGATAGCTAGCAAGAGCAGCTCAAGCTCCACCAAGGAGGATAGAAGGGAGTAGCACTCCCCCAGGCTCTTCTTTGCCTGCAGTGTAGGGACCACAGCACTGACAATGGACTTCAGGCAGTGTACCCTGATCCATGTCTGCTGTAGGGATCCAGTCCACATGAGGTACTGAAATCCTGGAAGGTGATCCTGTCAACTCCCCATTGCTATTTCTACTATGATGTCTTTCCTTTCTGCATCTGCTACACCTCTGAATGTACCTGGCATGTGATATATCTACCTCAGTTGTGAGTATTAACAATCCTGTGGTGGCAAAAATGGCACGTCGCACACCAAAACAAAGTGATTCGCCAATTTGCGAATTTCGCAAAAAATTCGCGAATTTTTTGGTGAACCAAATCTGGATAGATTTGCCCATCACTACTCAGTTTCACAAAACAGATAAAATATCCATTCTGTGAAGAAATACACATCACGTACACAATCACATTACTGAAACTACAAGAACAAAGTTTATTGCCCTATAACAAACAAGATAAAAAGCATCCAGCTCAGCGACAAATCTCCTCTTCTTCAGGTGACTAATCTCCCTGAACTGCCTTCCCGCCGGCGAGAATGTAAATCGCTGCAGGATGGTACTCGGAGTAGTCAGGGTCAGGTTCGTTCCTGTCATGTAGATATTTGGGCTCGCACACCCTGGCCGTCCAGTAACGTGAGCCCTGGTGCTCAGAGAATAGAGGTGAAGGCACCCTCCAAACTGGTCAAGGAAGAATGAACATAGTATTAAATAGTGCAACCCATTAATTAGGGTAATTAATGCAATAATTTAAGTGAAAGGCTGATATATCAAAGGCATTAATAAAATTTGCATAAAATCTTAGGTAGTAATCTTAAGAAGGTAGTACATTTTTGGGGACCCAAAGGACGGGGACATACCCGTGTAGGAATTGCGGTCATTGTAATGCCATCATCCCGGGTGCTCATGTGACACATCCCCATCAAGGTAGTAGACATATAATCCATGGAAATTTTACATGTGACACTCAGGGGGTTATTTATAGTGTGAAATGCCCTTGTGGATTGCTTTATATAGGCCAAACCAGCAGAGCCATAAAATTACGGTTAAACGAACATAAATCTGTTATTCGTAATTATAAAACACTATCCACAGACTCCGGGAACGCTGAATCAAAAGAAAGTGAACAACATAAATTAAGAAGAGAAACTTTATTGGCAAAGCATTTCCATACACATAAACATCATTTATCCCAATTACGTTGGCAGATTCTGGAAAAAGTTAATCTGAAATTTGCTTCGGATAAAAAGAAACTTTTACTTCAGAGAGAATGTTTTTGGATATGGCTCTTAGAATCACGCCATCCTAAGGGGTTAAATGAAGAATTCAATATGAGTTGTTTTTTGTAAAACTGTTTTTCGCTATTTTAACCCTGTATACTTCTCTCTTTTTTAGATAAACCTCCTCGTTGATAGACTACAGGGAAAGGTTATCATACTCTGGTAGGGTAAGATAGAAATCGATTGGATATAAGTTAATTTTTCCCTTCAATGGATCTTTTTGTATTTTGGTATCTTTTGGGAATATGTAATTAGTGATACTTTATTACACTTTGCACAGATTGTTACCTGTTAACATAATTATCTGCTAAATATGATACATTTTTTGATACTCACTGCTGAACTCTAAGACACTATTTGATACTTTGTATTAATGTTTTTTCTGCTTGAATAATTGGTAGTTTTTAGCCTAACTACACTGTTTTTTGCAAGTTGTTAAGATTTTATGCAAATTTTATTAATGTCTTTGATATATCAGCCTTTCACTTAAATTATTGCATTAATTACCCTAATTAATGGGTTGCACTATTTAATACTATGTTCACTGCTACCCGGTATGCTTGAGAAAGGGGTTACGCCCCCGAAACGTTGCATCCGCAAATAAACGAGTAAGGGGTCTTCCCTACTCGAAAGAACCTGTTGTGCCGGTGAAATTCTTCGTTCCTGTCATGGACACCCAATATTTATCCCGAACCTGCCCCGACCCCTGGGTTGCGCTATATTTATCCCGAACCTGCCCCGACCCCTGGGTTGCGTTGGTCGACCCGCATATCAGTAACTCAAAGCGCTTTGTTTTCAAAAGTCGCTCAAAGCGACCTGAGTGCCATCCCATCGGCGATTTACATTCTAGCCAGCGGGAAGGCATTTAGGGGAGATTAGTCGCCCAAAGAAGAGGTGATTTGTCGCTGGGCGACTAATCTCCCCCAGTAGCAGCGTGTGCTGCTGCCCCTGTAGGCATCCTGCATAAAAATCTAAATCAAACAAAAGGTTCATTCATTTAAAACAACAACCAGAAAATGAGTGAAGCAATCATATTCATTTTACTAATCATGATACATGAAGGTGCCCCACCTCTCATTCCAATTCCAAATTTAGATTAAGCATGGCACACGGAATATATAAACCAGCTGTCAATATAATTTCACCCAGTAAATATTTTTTTTAGAACACACTCAGCCAGAATTCAGCCAAAATGAAACGTGTGCTCATTTTCATCTGTTTCTTTGTCTTTCTGAAAGGTGAGTTTCTAATTTTCTACTTCAGTACATATGTATCTGTTTAGAGGTGTAGGACATGGGTAGTTAATGCAAACTTCAGATTGACAGACAGCAGATTTACAGTCAGTATAAGCACTTGCCTTCTGGTGTCAGCAACTAGCTAGTATCAATGCATAGATGTCTCAAATAACCCTGACATCTTATAGGTAGTTAAAGGAGTATTTCTTCTTTAAATGTTAAACTTTTAGTATGATATAGATATTTATAACCCAAAACAGTTTGGTCTTTTTTTTTTTTAATGATTTTTCAGTTATTTAGCTTTAAGTTCAACAGCTTTCAATTTTGTATTTCCACAGTTTTTTGGTTGCTATGGTCTTATTTACCCCAGCAACCCGGAAGTGGGTTGAAAAAGAGACAGGGATATGTATAGGAGAGGTCCTACATAGAACAAGAAGTAAAAAAAAAGTAGCAATAACAATAAAATTGTAGCCTCACAGCACAGTCGTTTTTGGGTCAGTGGCCCGAGCGTTGTAACTAGATGTTAGTGGTCCCCACAGCAAATTAATTTTAGGTCCCCCCCCAGCATATCCAGAGATTGTGCTGCACCAATTCTACTACTACTACAACTGTTACTACTACTACAGGTATCTGACCTATTATCCAGAATGCTTTTGACCTGGGGTTTTCCAGATAATGGACTTTTCTTTAATTTGGATCTCCATACTTTAAGTATACTGGAAAATCATGTAAACATTAAATAAACCCAAATGGTTTTGCTTCCAATAAGGATTAATTATATTTTAGTTGGGATCAAGTACAAGCTACTGTTTTATTAATACAGTGAAAAGGGAAATCAAATTTTAAAAAGTGTATTGTTTGATTATAATGGAGTCTATAGGAGATGGTCTTTCAAAATTTGGAGAATTCTGGATAATAGTTACATAGTTAAATTGGGTTGAAAAAACACAAAGTCCATCAAGTTCAACCCCTCCAAATTAAAACCCAGCATAAACACACACACACACACCTCCACTTTGTCTTTTTTCAACCCAATTTAACTATGTAACTATGTAGATATAATAATCTGGATACACACAGTGAAGGGAATATACTGTATACACCATCTGTTAATCAAATTTTGGAATTTGCATTTCACATTCTATACTTGGTTCTAACTTATCAGAGAGAAACTTACCATAAAGGTTCCCTACTGACAGTCATGTTGTGTTGGATGGCAAATCTTTTATGTCATTTACACATCAGATTTTATATCCCTTATTATCATGAAAAACTAAGAACCCTTTCTATTTTATGTTTCATTCTCTGTTTAAAAATACGTTTTTTTTTTAGGTCTATCCAATTTAGCATTTTATCAAAGTACAAAGTAACACAATAGTATAAGGTTTTTAACGGTGCAATTTAAAGGGGTTGTTCACCTTTGAGGTAACTTTTAGTATAACGTAGAGAGGGATATTCTAAAACAATTTGCAATTGGTTTTCATTTTTTATTGTTTGTGGTTTTATAGTTATTTAGCTTTTTATTCAGCAGTTCTCTAGTTTGCAGTGTCAGCAATTTGGTTTCTAGGGTACAAATTACCCTAGCAACCCTGCATTGATTTGAATAAGAGACTGGAATATGAATAGGAGAGGGACTGAATAGAATGATAAGTAATAAAAAGTAACAATAACAATACATTTGTAGCCTTACAGAGCATTTGTTTTTAGATGGTGTCAGTGACCCCCATTTGAAAGCTGCAAAGATGCAAAGAAACAGAAGAAAATTGCAAATCATTAAAAAACTATGAAAAATAAATAATGAAGACCAATTGAAAAGTTTCTTAGAATTTGCCCTTCTACAATATACCAAAAGTTAACTTGAAGGTGAACCACCCCTTTAATGACACTGCATGATAGTAAAGTTAATAAATGGGTAGTGAACTTGTACACACACCCTCAATGTACAAATGTTAATATCAGTCAGTCTTAAAATTCTGTTTCTTTACAGCGTATTTTGCAGTTGCACTAAAGTGTTTTACATGCAAGTATTATGGCTGTAACTCTGAACAGGATTGTCCAGAAGGAGAGGTCTGTCTAACACATTTTTCGAAAGTTGGTATGTACTATTGCAAATAAAATACTGAGTAAATAGGTTACATATCTTTGTTTCCACATTAATGAATTAAATACAGATGCATATAACTGCCTTTCAGGTGTCATTCACACAAATGCTACAGTGTTTAAGCTACGCACAGTTAATATAAAGAATTTGCAGTGAATTGTACATGTGGGAAATCTGGAAGGAGGGGACCAGATGTGCCAGCACTAGTGATGGGCGGATTCCTATGATCCGACGAAGACGAATAAATTCACGAAATGCCGGCAAAATTTCACCCTGGCGTAAATTCACCACCGTCTCCTTTTGGACACTGGCGCCCAATGCCAGCATCGAAAAAAAAGGACGCCGACGTCGGCTTTTGGGCACCGGCATCCAAAAACTTATGCGCACGTCCAAAACGAGACGCGCCGGCATTTTGCAAATTTTTCACTGTTTTGCCACCACCGATTAGCCCATCACTAGCCAGCACATAAAAAAGCATGGTTTCATTATAGTGGGAAATTGCAGCTGATCTTGTACAAGACTTTCAGTTGTAGCTGGAATTACAGTAGGTGGGGTTTCATAAGAATCTATTCATGTCTGGGCACAGCTGGGAATATATATCTTGGTGTGGTCTAAATTGTCTTGATTTTCAAACAAATAACAATGGGTAAGAAATAATCTAGCATGTGTAATATAAGAACTACCTGCTACATTAATTTATTGAGACTTTTTTCATATTGCCTAAGGATGGGGCGATGCTGGAAACAGAAAATATCAAAACTTTGAGGAAGATTATTCAAGGGTCGAATTTCAAGTTCATGGGAGTTTTTTTTTTTTTTAAAAACTTGAAAATTTGAACGTTCAAAATTCTTACTTTGACCCTTGATAAATCTGCCCATTAGTGATACTGTACAGCCCATGATTTTAACAGCATAATAAAGTACATTACAAGTTTGTTTTCTATTGATAAAAATTAGTTTTATCTATTGATAAAAAATGAGTTGGTGCATATGCACAGTAACCCTATATCGAAGATTTTAAGATCACAGTGAAAGAGTAAGGCACATGCATGGGTGGAAATTTACCAAACTGAAGTAATGGTTGCATTCAGTCTGAAGCTTATACGTTAACTTCTCTCTCAAGCACCCTCTCCTGCCACCATTCTGTTTAGACAATAGGTACAGTGCAGCTCCCCTAAATGTTCATGACAGGCACAGTGTGCCCCCCCGTGTTCATGACAGGCACAGTGTGCCCCCCCCCAGTGTTCATGACAGGCACAGTGTGCCCCCCCCCCAGTGTTCATGACAGGCGCAGTGTGTCCAACAGCATCCTCAGTACATGGACACCCTTGTAGCAAAAATCTGTGCAGTAGAGTGTTGGCATAAAGTTTTGCCCAGGAATCAAAGTTCTTTTCACAGTGCAGCCAGTAATTTGGAATGTGCCTGGAGTAGGGTTGCCGTTTGCCCAGTTTTGACCCAGACAGCCCGGTTGGCTGGGTCAAAAACTTCCTGCCTGGTTTTCCAAATTAGGTGAATTATAAAAATGGTTAAATAATTGAAATTACAAATTGATTACAGTCATTTGACTTTGTTGCTTACCTAGATGTTGAGCCTGCTTAGATCAGTTGCCAATGATGCAGAAAAGCGGGAAATGTGTTATAATTGCCAAGATTTTCCTTTATTGGTCCTATCCATATCAATACTACCCAAGATAGCCAATCCCATTACCTTCTGACAGGAGAAATTTCTCTTCATGATAAGAGTATCTCTCTGGCACCTTGACCCAATGTCAAAAGCTTCTCATTAAGTAAAAGACTTGTGGTGGGCTTCAGGACTGGACTGAGATTCAAAATAGGCCCTGCCATTCCTGCTACAAAGAGTCCCCACCAGCCCACTTAATAGTCACTTTCTATGGCAACTTACTGCAGCCCATCTGGCATTTGCCAGAACACACAGATTGCCAGTCCGGGCCTGGTGGGCTTGTATTTATACAATGAACACCAGGAAAAGAAAACCATGGTAAGTATAATACAATTTTACCTTTTTTGCCTGATCTTTTCTTACTCAGTACCACTCAGGATGTAGCAAGCCTTCCAAATACTGGTAGGGAATAACACACACACAAGAGATCATAAATGTTTAATGAGACCCAAGAGATTTAATAACCAAATTGAGACTTTTCTGCTGAAACCACACCCAGTTTGTAATGAGAAATAAAAGTGTCTGGACAAGACCATAAGGCCGCTCTGTAGATCACTTCCAGTGGAGTTGTTGCTTCAGGCACCCAAGATGCTGACTGCCCCCTAGTTGAGTGTGCTCTATCTCCAACTAGCTCCTGTTGTGACACATAGGATCTCATTGTAATCCTGCACTGGCTGAAGTGCAAGTACCCCCCCATTTTCCTGCTGACACAATACGCAGCCTGTCTTATTTTTTTAAGAACTGGCCTCACAGTATCTAATGTGTCTAATATTATCCACATAGACAAATACAAGAGGTCCTCTGCACTCAACCCATTATCAATATATTTAAGACAGTGAGACATTTTGTGAACACAGCTACTTAAAAAATACTTCATCCTTTGAATAAGATATGGATTGTTTGTCCATATATTGCAACATATTTAAGCTGGCCAACTACATCAAAGTCATCCCATATCTGGCTAGTCCTACACTCAACTTTCATCTGATTAAGTAAGAATCAGGTGATCCCACTGGGGCCAATAAAAGGGCAACTATGTGTGTTTGGGAGTTTTACTTTGAAAGCAGCAAGTAAGTTGCAGGTACAACTTATGGGTTGAGTGCAGAGGACCTCTTGTATTTATCTATGTGAATTTTGTGGTCACAGTCTCATTGCACCCCCACCTAATCTTTTTAAAAATTAGTTGTGAGCACAACTTTCCCTTGTTTGTTATAGTTTATACAGTAACAGTGACCAGCTCCATGTTGTAGCTCCAACCCTTTCCAGCAAGTGTGTTTGGGAGTTTTACTTTGAAAGCAGCAAGTAAGTTGCAGATAAAACTTAGTCCCTTTGTAATGAATCAGATGAAAGTTGAGCGTAGGACTGGCCAGATATGGGATGACTTTGATGTAGTTGGCCATCTTATATATATTGCAATATAAGGACAGACTATCCCTGTTTTATTTAAAGAGTAAGGCATTTTAGCTGTATGCTCAAAATGTCTCAATGTCTTAAATGTATTGATAATGGGTGCAGAGGACCTCCTGTATTTGTCTATGAGAAGTTTGTGGTCACAACTTCATTGCACCCTTGCTTAATGTTTTTAAAAATTAGTGGTAAGCACAACTTTCCTTGTTTTCTAATATTATCCACCACATCAAATGACTTCAGATCTGGATTTGCCATGTCAGCAAGGAAATTGCATCCTTCACATGAAAACTGGACATCACCTTGGGATTAAGAGAAGGGCAAAACCTTGAAAGAATAATGACCTGCTTACATTACATTTCAATGTTCGTAATTCTCCCACTCTCTTAGCTGATGTAATTGCCATTAAAAATACAACTTTCAGGATTGTATTTCAACCTCCAAAGTAACAAATGGGCTAACTGTCAACATTCTGAGCACCAATTGAAGAGCCCCTTGAGTACAGGAAAGTCTTTTAATTGTAAGAATCCTCATAACTGGCCTGAAGAGGTGGAATGTCAACCCAAAAAATATTTTTTTTGCCTAAAAACACATAATTCTAAGCATCCTTGTAATATGCATAAGTTCAATTTTTTTTAATGGGTTGACACTAACAGACTCTAATGGGTGAAAAAAATTGTTGCCCAAAAACTTCAATGCATTTCAGTGAATTTTCAATGTTTTGTGAATTTTTGGCAAAGAATTAGAATCATGTTTTCTTTTATTAGGAAAATTTTTATTTTGGAGTTGATGTGTCCTTTGATGAATTCTGAGACCACCTTATATCTGATACTGCAGACACCATGCCTTTTCAGTGTACTAAAGTTAGACTGTAAAAACTCCATTAGAAAATCTAATACTAAAATTTTTGTTGGAGATAGTTCTGAAACGTCACCCCAAACTAAAAAAAATGCCTCCCAGGTCTTGCCATATTTTTTGTTGGATGATGACTTAGTAAAACAGAGCTTACACCTTGTGCAAATATAGTAATCAGAAGCTCAACAAAAACAAAAGTTTCACCCCCAAAAAATATCAAATAGTTTAAAAATGTAATAACTATTACACCAAACTTTGAGTCTCTCTCCCCACCAGCTTAAGTGTCTCTTAGATCACATACAGTTTAGGAATTTGCCTCTGTTCTCCTGATTCTCGGATAGTGAACTCTCCCTCCAAACCCCTCTCCACTCGCCCTCAAAAGACACAAGAAACAAAAGCAGTTGTATGCTGCTGTGATACCAACACAAGGTCCCTGCTTGATTAATACTCACAGGATCCTCAGGATACAGGCACAGGTTAGTGCATGTGGACAATGTAGTCCTACTTGCGGTCCCGTCTGTTGCCTCCTGCACCACTCCATATTTGCTCCTTCACTTCCTTGATCCTCAGTCTCAACTACTCTCAAACCTGTGAAGTCCAAAAGCTGTGGGCTGGGAAATCTTTTCGAGTAACAGGGAGAAGGCTCAAACTATTTTTTTTTTTTTTTTGTAAGTCTTTATTTTTGAAGGCTCAAACTATTTGATTTAGCTTTTATCACAATAAAATAGTACACACATATTTAAAATCAGAGTTCCCGAGCTAACACATTACATGATTGATTCACTTATCCATCAAGTTTCTTCCTGGGATATTATTTGGACATAATTTCCACCTCACCATATCTTGTGTGAGTGTCACGGTTGGCACCCTAAATCTAGAACCAATGCTAAGCACCCTGTTCTCAGCTCTTGCTTCTGCCTATAACAGCCACCTTTCACCGTGGGAGGAGCCCTCGGCTAATCAGAGTTGGTTACCACGCAAGGGTCAGAAGTCAGGATGGTCAGGGCAGGCAGAGTACAAACAAAGTTTCTTATTTATAAAATATTCCATAATGCTAAGATTCCTTTATACACGTGCGTATGTCTACAAAAGTTTGTACATTATCCAATTCCTCAGTCGGAGCAAATTTTAAACCTTTCTGTAGTACATTTAGTTGTGATTCATTTAATAATGTAGAACTTATGTTAAAAAACCTTCATGTTCGCAATCTCAATCTTTAATACACACTTGTTTTTTCCTTTTCCTCTATTTCCTTTCTTCTTATTCTTTTTATTTGGGGACTTCTTTCTCTCAACAGATGGAAAGGGATGCTCTCTAGATTAGGTAGTGTCTCTCTTCTGGATTTTATAATCTCCAATGAATCTATTTTTAACAATGGTGTAAACCTATTCTTTAGAATGGTTAATGGTTAGGATGATCAGACCGAGCAAAGTGTCATCTATTAGATTCATTTTTATTAACTCGCCTCCGTTCACCACTAAAATTCCTCTTAGTCATATAATTAAACTAATTTCTATCATCCCTCCTGCGTTCACCATTATAACTCCTCTTAATCGCATAATTGGTCTCTCTATGCCTTCCTATATATCTTTTAATTCTATGTATTTTAATAGATTTGTCGTAATGATATTAATATTTTTCATTTAGATTTTTATGTGAGTCCTCAACTTCTCTTTTTGCATCCAATTTGTTTTTACATTGCTTCTAAATTTAGATTTTTTTCTTTTGCATCACCTCTTACTCCAATTTTTGCAAACTATGTCCTATCTAGGTGGACATTTCTCTTTATTCTTCTATATCTTAATTTCTATTCCCATACACTCCATTTCTAAACAATGATCAAAGATAATTCGGCTCATTAATTAAAAAGGTGCTCTCTTTAAAAAGTTATCCCATTTTTCTCTAAAGGTATCCCTTTACCCAATAAAGCTGGGTATTTTATCAAGTGCAAGCCCTTTTGGAACCATATCCATCTCTAAATACTTCTCTAAAGTCATGATATCCCACCACAACCTCCCTTCCTTATTCATCATTTTCTCTAAATGTACCATTTGTTTCCTAAGATTACATTCTGGCACCTCATTTTCCACCCCATGTTCATATATAAAGATATCATGTATATCAATAATTCTGTTTCACCATGATGTTCTTCTCTCTGATGTTCTTGAGGTTAGGAAAAATAAATTAGAAACCTTTCTCAAATCTTTCCTAAGCAGAATAACATCAGAGCAGCCACTTTCTTTCTCCTGACAACTTCCTTGACTACTTGGTTGTCAGACTGGTCGGAAACTTAGTCCCCATGTTTGATTCCAATGTAATATAATGGTAAGATAAGAACAAGATGGATGAGTGCTGGGTATCAGTATTCTCACTGGTCAATTCCCTTGCATCTATAAGTAAATTTTTGGTCAGTGGAGTTGTCAATTGTTACTGGTTTTCTATGTGTAATCAATATTTTTTTCTCTCAACTTCCATAGAAAACTTGAGAGTGCAGTGGGACAGTTTTAAGGTTGTGGTTTAGAACCCCCCTATAATGGCAAACCAAAAATGTATATAAAATGATTTATTGTAATTAACTGAATTGAATCTTTCTTTTAGGAAGTTTTGTTAAAGTTGTAGATAAAACATGTGCAAAAAGGGAGCACTGTGACCAATCATATAGCCAACTCGTGCGGGGCAAGAAAGAAACAAATTTTACATCCTGCTGTGAATCAAACAGATGTATACCATCCGAGCAAAACGGTATGTTCTTTAATATATTAATCATCTCAACTTAATATGTACTTATGTATATTGATGTATGTATTAGACACATAGGGTATCATAAGGACTATATTACAGATGCTAGGAAAGATATGGGGGTGCAGCTGACTCAAATAAAGTATTTCATCACAACCTTATTGCTCCCTGCTGATAGGAAAATATTGCTCACTCATTTGCACTTGGGTGCACAAAGTATTGTGTAAAATAGTCCCTAATTCCATCACCTCAAGGAGACTGAGGGATAACATAACACAAACATAACACAGAGTCTAAGGAGGTTGGGGAGCTGACCTCAAAGAGCACACAGATAGACTATTATGGTTTTTATAGTAATCTCTGAAATTAGTCATGTTTTTGTAAGAGTAAAATACATATGTTTAAATCTGGAAGGTCAGATAGTGTGTATTTACCGTTTCTACATAAATGAATGAAAGTTTGTCATGGGAAAACATGTTTTTTTTTAAAAAACACATCAGTTAATAGTGCTGCTCCAGTAGACTTCTGCACTAAAATCCATTTCTCAAAAGAGCAAACAGATTTTTTTTTTAATTCAGTTTTGAAATCTGACATGGGGCTAGACATATTGTCAATTTCCCAGCTGCCCCTGGTCATGTGACTTGTGCCAGCACTTTAGGAGGGAATTGCTTTCTGGCAGGCTGTTGTTTTCCCTTCTCAATTTAACTGAATAGTACACAGTGGGACATGGGTTTTACTACTGAGTGTTGTTCTTAGATCTACCAGGCAGCTGTTATCTTGTGTTAGGGAGCTGTTATCTGGTTACCTTCTCATTGTTCTGTTGTTAGGTTGCTGGGTGGCGGAAAGGGAGGGGGTGATATCACTCCAACTTGCAGTAAAGAGTGACTGAAGTTTATCAGAGCACAAGTCACATGACTTGGGGCAGCTGGGAAATTGACAAAATGTCTAGCCCCATGTCAGATTTCAAAATGAAATATTAAAAAATCAGTTTGCTCTTTTGAGAAATGGATTTCAATGCAGAATTCTTCTGGAACAGCACTATTAACTGATGCATTTTGAAATTTTTTTTTTCCTTTGACAGTTTCCCTTTAACTAAAAAAAGGGTAGTATGTTTCTTCTTTAATCATTTAAAGGGTTAGCCTTAGTGATAGACTTAATGGCCTAACTTCCAATAACTTTGTAACCTAACCCTGGGTAAGTAATCCCATGACCCCCCAATACTTACCAGAATACATAACTTTAAACCTTGCTGAACTTCTTGCTACTGAGATCTTTTTTTAAATTACTGGCCATGGACCATGTAGATCAGTGATCCCCAACCAGTAGCTCGTGAGTAACATGTTTCTCTCCAACCCCTTGGATGTTGCTCCCAGTGGCCTCAACAGCTAATTATTTTTAAATTCCAGGCTTGGAGTCAAGTTTTGGTTGAATAAAAATCAGGTGCACTGCCAAACAGAAACTCAATGTGGGTCGACAATCCACATATGGGCTCCAATAGCCAATCACAGCACTTATTTGGCACCCCAAGAATATTTTTCATGTTAGTGTTGCTCCCCAACTCCTTTTAATTCTGAATGTTGCTCACGGGTTAAAAAGGTTGGGGATCCCTGATGTGCATGATCATTGGCACAGCGACTCTCTCTATTTGGTTCAAACCTCCTACATTAGCCCTTAGTCAGTGAAAACCCTATGAGCAGTCAGGGGTGGATTACATCTTCTTTGGGCACCAGGCTTACAAACTTTACTTGTGCCCAAATGTTATCACCCCCCCTTTTTAGCTACCCAGTTTGGCAGCCCCATAAAGTCATTGAAAGTGCCAGATTTCCAAACAGGCTTCCCCTAGTTCAGACAGCCATCATGTTAGTGCTAGCCATTAGATAATGTCTAGGCATGGACCGTTGAGCCCTATCAAAGCCTTGTCACACTAAGAGAGGTTTTATCCCGTGCTGCTTGCCCCTTCTTCCCTATCCACCCCTGACTGTACTCTACCTGCTTCCTAGCTGTACAGAGAACCCTATACTTTCTGTTCTCGGAGCTGCTCCTGCAATGAGGCAAAATGAGAAAGAAGAAAAAGGGGCTGTGAATTTAATAAGAATAGCAGGTGGGATGTTTCAAGGGCTACTGAGGCAATAACCCCAATGGTGCTGCCTCAGTAGCCCCTAAAACATCTCGCCTGCTGCCCTTATTAAATTCACAGTTCCGTTGTCTTTCCTATTTAAACTACAAATCTAAAGTATAATACCCATCCCACTGGCATCTTCATAATGGCCCTTCTCTGCTTCACCCAACTAACTCAGCGCTCACTCTGTAGGGACCTTTTATTAAACTGTTAAATGTCATTTTCCACTTGTATTTCCCACTCTTAAAAATGTTAATTCCATGTATGTATAATACAGTTCCCAAGTGCCTTTCCAAACGTATCCTATAAAATAGGTTCACTTCAGATTGTACTTTCTTCAGCAGATGCCCAATAGTATTGTATTTCTTTCTATCCTGATTTTATCATGACTCCTTCATTCTATTTAGCTTTCAGAAATGGAAAAATGTGCCCATTCTGCACCAAGGAAGGATCCCCGGAGTGCACAGCAACTGATTATGAGTGCATGGGAACATCAAACATTTGTTTTAACTACACTGCTCCAGGTTGTATAAATAATATTTATTAGCTGCTGTTTTTCCCATATAAGAAGCACACTGTACCTCCCAACATTTGGAAAACAGAAAGCTGGACAAAAAGATTTTTTGACCATGCCCATTTTATGGCCACACTCGTTAAATACCACATCCATTTTATAAAATTATGGAGAGTTTTAACACATTTCTGGGGGTTTAGGGTCAGGGTTTATATGTTATTACAGTTTTGCTAATGAAGGTGCCCTTAAAGCTGCCAGTCAGTTTCCCCAAGTGACTTGCTTATCTTAAATAGTTGTATCTTTGCTTATCTTAAATTGTTAAAAATGTATCTAAGTGCAACTGCCACATATTCTGGGTACGAATTTATTCGTCAGGCACGAATTTGCAGCAAATTCCCACGATTCGCCGCTGGCGAATAAATTCGCGAGACACCAGTGAAAATAAGCCTGGTGGCAAAAAAAACCGATATGCGCATCAAAAAAACTGCGGCGTGCGGAGAAAATGACACGATGCACGGCGAAAATGATGCGACATGCCGAAAATGACTCGACGCGCACCAAAAACAACGCAATGCGTGTCAAAAAGGTGACGCGACTCGTTTCGTGAATTTTTCGCCAATTCGCAAATTTCACTGGAAATTTGGCAATTTTTTGGCGAAGCGGCACGGGATAGATTCACCTATCACTAGCCAGGAGCATATTCATTACCATTATGCTACTTCACTAAAATTCAAAGTTGCATCTTTAGCAGCTGAACACTGGCAAATTTCTGTTCTCTGTTTTCATACAGTACAAATCTCTTCATGGAGTCTCTCCATGTCCCTGGGGAGAAATTAAAGGCTAGAGTAACCTTTTTCCACCTTTTCCCAGTCACTCTACCACAAAAGTAAATGAAAATATGTTAGGAAACAGAAAGCAACTGGAAAAATACTTCAGGAAATAGAAAGCAAATGGAAAAAGACTTTAGGAAACAGAAAGCAATTGGAAAAAGACTTAAAGGGATCCTGTCATGGGAATTTTTATTTTTCAAAATGCATCAGTTAATAGTGCTGTTCCAGAAGAATTCTGCATTGAAATCCATTTCTCAAAAGAGCAAACATATTTTTTTATATTTCATTTTGAAATCTGACATGGGGCTAGACATATTGTCAAATTCCCAGCTGCCCCTGGTCATGTGACTTGTGCTCTGATAAACTCCAATCAGTACTGCTGTACTGCAAGTTGGAGTGATATCAACCCTCCCTCCCCCACCCCCCCCCAGCAGCCTAACAACAGAACAATGGGAAGGTAACCAGATAACATCGCACTGCGCACTATTCAGTTATATTGAGAAGGAAAAACAACAGCCTGCCAGAAAACAGTTCCCTCCTAAAGTGCTGGCACAAGTCACATGACTAGGGGCAGCTGGGAAATTGACAAAATGGCTATGTCAGATTTCAAAACTGAATATAAAAAAATTTGTTTGCTCTTTTGAGAAATTGATTTCAGTGCAGAAGTCTACTGGAGCAGCACTATTAACTGATGTGTTTAAAAAAAAAAAAAAAAATGTTTTCCCATGTTTCTCTTTAATGAAACAGAACGCATTTGGAAAAATACTTTATTTCTGGTGAATTGAAAACAACTTAACTGAAAATCTGTTTCAGAGGTGAACAACACCTTTAAAACTTGAGAAACTACTGGTATTTCAACAGTACTTTAAATTTTTTTCCCCAGTTATTAATGTTTTACTAAAATGATCTTTGTCTTCATTGTAGGGAGAATTATTCGTGGGTGCGGTTCAAAAGAACTCTGTGGTGATCCTAGGAATTCGTTTATTACATTTGAAGATGATGGCGGGACAACAAAATGCACTTAAAAGTCTACTGAGAACAACCATTAAGATTTTGGAAGTGGAAATGCAAACGTAAAGCCAGGCAATGAAGCTTTGGGAACATCAAAAGTACAGCTTAGGGGAAAACAGTCTGTAGTGGGTGGTGGCAATTAAATGAATATTGGTGATCTTGTATAAACTCAAAATGTGAGTAGTGGGAGAGGGATTTTAACTAAGTAGGTGATGGGAACAGTCTTGCTCCAGTGGCAACTGCAGTAACACAAATGGCAGTGATGGATTTAACTCAAGCTTTATGGTAAAAAATACAAGCAACAGCCATACTGTTCTGTAGAAAGAAGTCACACTTCAGCATAAACTGCAACTCAAACTGTCCTTTAGTAGTAATAGTTTCATTTTGTTCTTATAAATATTGATGAGTGAAATTTTTTGGCAAGTTTCACAGCAAAAATAACACCCAAAAATTGAAAAAAATTGTCCCTTGGCAAAGAAAAATTTGCTGCAAATAAAATTTGACGCCCATAAACTTCAATGCATTTCGGTGCAATTTCGCTGTTTCGCAAATTTTCTGCAATTTTTGGACTTTCACTACTTATAAAGCAACGCAAATGTTGCTGGTAGAAATTCATTAATAGTGCTTGCACTTCAGTAAATGTGATTATAAAGATGTTTGTGGTAATCACAGAGCCAAAAATAGTTGTGAATATTCTCTAAAAAGCTTGAAATCGAAGAAGTGTTTCAAATGGGCAAGTCTTTATAGCAATTTAAAATTTCTTGTTTTTTCAAAATATTTATTAGGAAAAATATAAACTTTTTAAACCAGTTTTTGTGCACAAAAAGACTCGTATATAAAAAGCTCATTTGCATTAATTAATGGGGAAAAAGCTTAATCAGAACAAAAATCACATTGTTTCATTTATTTGTACAACTCCAACTGGGAATTTGGAAAATAAAGTGGCTTTGAATGGCAATGTTTTACTTGGTTTACATGTTAATATACACGCAGTTCTGGTGTCCTGGGTTTATGAACAACCAAACCATCTGCAAGCTCCAAAAACGATTTAAAGGAACTTTCAGTAATGGATCTCTACTAGGCCTGTTTGTGTCCATTGTAATAAGGTAATAAGGATCCTAGTATTCGGAAAGAGTATAAGGCTTTGGAAGGTTGGGGCCAGAAGTCTGGACAGGTCTGGTGGAACACATTATCAATAGTGATGGGCGAATCTCACCCGTTTCGCTTCCCGAAAAATTCGCGAAAATTCGCGAAACGAGTCGCGCGTCAATCGCGTCGCAACGTTTTTGATGACGCGCGACTTGGTTTTTTTTGGCGAAAAAATCGTGAAATTTCCTTCCAGAGTCCAAAAAATTTGTACGATTCGAAGGATCGAACGCTCCGATCGTACGAATGGTATTCGAGCAGGACTTAGTCTCAGAAGCCTATGGGGAGGGTTCCCATAGGCTTCTATTACAATTCAGTAGGTTCAATCTGGCGAAGTAGGAAGTCGAATAACTTTAAAATTTTAAATCCTTCGATCATCGAATGATCGAATGATCGAATATTCGATCATTCGATATATTCGATCTATTCGATGATCGAAGAGGCCAAATTTGCATATCCGATTTCACTTAAATTAGTACGATCATTATTCGATCAAATTCGATCGAACTTCGATTATTTCACGTGAATTTCGTAAATCGGCCCCGGAGTCTGGTGTTTGAGCACAGACAGATCCTGACAGCCACATGTATCTAGGATGTTAATATTCTATAAGCTTTGTGGGTCAGTAATTTAGTTTGATCAGTTTTCATTCCAGTCACTGGTAACACATAACTGCCTAGATAACCTGCAGATAAAGTTTGGGTGGATTCCACTCTCTGGGTGCACTGGGAGGTAACGAACATCTTTTTGTAAGAATATTACATAAAACCCAAGGGCACGGAGAAATGTATCCTATTTTGTTTAACTGGTTGTTGGAACTCTGTAGAGATGGGAAATCTTTTTTTCTTACAAGAAAGTTGTTGCCCAGGGAAATAAAGGCCCCTGATTACCTCAGTTCATACAGTGTTTCTCCTGAGGTTACAGAACATGGTGAATGCCCAGTTTGCACATAAAAGTCAGATTTCCCAGCATATCCCCAGGCAGCCATTTGAGTTAAAAGGTTTACATAGTACCCTCCCCATCCAAATGAAGATAGTATGATGTTTAGGGATGCACCAAAAAAAATGCAAGCACAAATATACTTGAGATCATTCTTTGGAACCTTGAATACCTTGTTAAAGAAAAAAACTGCCTGTTAAAAGCTAGTGAGGTTCCATAAGAGTCACTGGGGGTCATTTATAAAGTTCGCGCAGCGCATAATTGTTCGCAAATGGTAGTTTTGCCCATGCTTCTTCCTGAATGCTACAATATTGCACTACAGTGCCCGTCTTTCCGTTTTTTGCGAATTCGCATTGTGAATGAATTTTCGCAAACAACTCGCAAACAAGATGGGTCTTTGCGTGAGTACAGGCACTTTGCGAGGTTCTTTTGCGCGAAAATAGCGTTAAAAGCAACTTAAATTCGCAATTTGCAAAACAGTTTTGCGAATATTTTCTCCGCCACCAAAGTTGTGGCGCAGAGTGTTCGCAATTTGTGATTTCTGCCATATTTAAGAAGCTCCTATAGACATTCGCAATGTGAAAAACAAATTCGCAAATCTGTTTTGCGAATTTGCATACTCTTATTCAGCTTTATAAATATAACAAGGCGCAGGGCAAATATATTCACTCTGCGAACCAATCTGCCCTACGCGAAGTTTATAAATGACCCCCACTGTCTGTTATTGTCTATAACAACTTTAATTATATATTTATTTTCCCAGTTCATCTAAATATTCACATTTTTTGCCTCATTGAAAATGAGTGGAACAATGTAAGATTTGCTGGTGTGCTACTTTTTTTCTTAGAAAAAACATGTGCAGGAATATTCTGTTGCAGTTTTTTTTTAGCAACCAATATGGCCCAAGTAACCAATATGGCCCAAGAAGTTGGTGAAGATGTCTTGATATACAGTATTATAACTCCTTTAATTCCCGGTATCCTCAGCAGGGGGCAGCATTTATACCACAAACTCACAAGCTATTTTAATTGACTATTTCATGATGGCCACGAATCTGAAACATAAAGATAAAGTCATGACAGCCCACCCTGACTAGGGTTGCCACTCGGACGGTATTTTACTGGCTTGGCTGGTATTACAAACAAAGTAACATAGTAAGATAAATTGATAAAAGATACGCATGCATCAAGTTACATTCTTTAGTTATATAGTTTTTTATTCAGAAACTCTTCAGTTTGCAATTTCAGCAGTCTGGTTGCTAGGGTCCAAATTCCCCTAGCAACCATGCATTGATTTGAATAAGAGACTGGAATATGAATAGGAGAGGCCTGAATAGAAAGATGAGGAATGCCAAGTCCCAATAACAATACATTTGCAGCTTTACAGAGCATTTGCTTTTTAGATGGGGTCAGCGACACCCATATGAAAGCTGCACGGAGTCAGAAAAAAAGGCAAATAACTATAGACCTATAAAAAATAAATAATGAAAACCAATTTAAAAGTGGCTTAGAATTGTCAATTCTACAACATACTAAAAGTTACCTTAAAGTTTAACCACCTTTACCACCTTTTAAAGTACCAGTAACATAAAAAAAATGAAACCGTTTTAAAGTAATAAAAATATAATTCAGTGTTGCCCAGCACTGATAAAACTGCAGTGTTTGCTTCAGAAACACTACTATTGTTTATATCAATAAGCTGTTGTGTAGCCATGGGGGCAACTAGTCAAAGGAGAAAAAGGTTCAAGTTACACAGCAGATAAGCTCTGTAGAACATAATGTTATCTGTTATCCATTATCTTGTGCCATATAGACAGTTTTCAATTTCCGCCATTGCTACTTAGCAGCTTGTTTATATGAACTATAATAGTGTTTCTGAGTCAAACAGATCTGTTTTAACAGCACAGGGCAACACTACATGACATTTTCATTACTTTAAAACACTTTTTAAGTGTTACTGTTCCTTTAAACCGCCTTTGGAGTGAGAAAAAATTGTTGCTCGTAAAAAATTATGGATAAAAAAAAAATTGAGATCCATTGACTTAAATGCATTTTGTAAATTTTTTTTACAGTTCTGCTAATTTTTCAGCAAAGCAAAACGGGAGAGATTCGCTCATTACTAATAGAGGGTTTTTCAACTTCATGGCTTGTAAATAACAGGCTCAACCTGTTTTTCTACTTAAGTTTTGGCTTCTAAGTTTTGGGGGTGTATGCTAATTTATATCAGTGAAAATGAGTTAATTTAGTGTATACAGAGTATAGCCTGACAATGCTTGATAGGAAACTTCAGTCTCACTGCTCACTGAAACCCTATTTATTTATTATGTTTATCACATATCCAATTGCGTATGGTTTCTCTCTTCCACCACCCCACCAAGACTTGTGTATGGGTCACCTGTCCCTGTATATATTCATTCTGAAACTGACCCCTTGGTTATGTGAGGGAAGAAACACTAACATAGTTCAGTCCTTGGGATCATTACAGTGTGGAAAAGCAAGCCACACAACTAGGAACAGACTAAATTAAGAATTCTAGCTCCAAGCTCAATGTACAAATGTCTAAATGTTTAATAGTAGTCCTAGGCGAATTTGCGGCTAATTTCCGTCATTCGCCGATGGAGAAAGTTTCAATGAAACGTCTCATTTTGTCGTGCGCCGAGTTCGTCGCTTCACTTCAAAACATCACAATCTGTGCAGTGAAAAATATTTTTAAAAATAAATGAATATATATTAAAATATGCCTTTTTAATGTTTCACTATTTTAAATAATATTCACAGATGTTTTTAAGAAGCTGGCAAAATGGGAGGCCTTTTTTTCTTTTGAAAAGATAAGAGTCCAGTAACAATGCAGGGCATGTGTGTAACTAAGTGAAACACGCGTGTAAATTGCTCTTCTCATTGACTCCAATGCTATTCAGCACATTCACACACAAAGCAAAAGATGCATTTTTTACAATTTTTTTTCACATTTCCATACCTCCCAACATTTTGGAAGTAAAAAGAGGGACAGAAATGTTTTTTTTCCGTACTGCAACATTTTGACCACACCCATTTTTGTGGCCACACCCACTAATTAACATGTTCGTTTTACCAAATTTGGCAGGCTATGAAAGTTTGAAAATATTTCTCCTTATCTAAACTGTTACAAATACAATCAATTACTTATTTTATTATTACAAAATTGTTATAAAGCATCTTTTTTGCACTTGTTAGCTGTTCTTCTAGGCTCTCTGCCAAAAGCCAATTTAGTTAGAAACTTCTTTCTTTTTCCGTGCAGAGAAAAGAGGGACTTTCCAGTACAAATGAAATGAGGGGCTGCAGGTTGCACTGTCAAAAGAGGGAATGTCCCTCCAAAAAAAGGGACCATTGGGGGTATGCATTTCACCTGGCAGTTTTATTACATTGCACTATTCTGACGCACGTCAAAATAAGCGCGCGTCAACTTGGGCACGCGCCAACTTGGACGCGCGACAAAACATCAGCGCGACTCATTTCACAATTTTTTTCGCCATTTCGCGAATTACGCTGTAAATTCGAGAATTTTTCACCACAGATTCGTCCATCACTATTTAATAGTGAACAGGCAATGACCAGAGCAGGCAGCCAGAAGAAGAATATTGTGTCGGGCCCTTAGCTTGTGTCACTGATGTTAGCCAAGAGACCGAGCATGTGCCGTAGTATGTCTATACAACAATAGAGAGAAACTGTAGGCATCTTCAGAGGCAAGGATCTTCATTTACATAGAGCTTTGGTGGCTTTGGGCTGGTGCAAATGGCAAAAAACACACGGCCAAACAATTCTAGCCACATAACAACATTTTCCCTGCCCTTCATCAAATTAAATCCATATATTACCTGGGTTTATGCAGCAAACATGCTCCTCGCTGTCAACCAAATTCCTGTTGCTAATCATGACAGTGGATGATTGACCAATAGTGATGGGCGAATTTATTCGCCAGGGTCGAATTCGCGGTGAATTCCCGCGATTCGCCGTTGGCGAATAAATTCGAAAATTACGCGACGCGCTGAAAATTACGCGGCGCGTCGTAAACGACGCGACGCGCGTCAAAATTGACATGACGCGCGTCAAAATCGTCCTGCAACTCGTTTCACCAATTTTTCGCCGATTCGCAAATTTCTCTGGAAATTCGTGAATTTTTTGGCGAATCGAATCGCGGGAGATTCGCCCATCACTATTGACCAATCCACTGGAAGAGTGTAGTTCATTTTATGGGGTCATTTAAACCCACCTATCAGGTGCCTAATCTCTACATCAATTTACTCCTAGGAATTTCAGACAGAGATCCACTTTGCCGAAACAAAAATGCCCTTTCTGGTGACTGCACTGCTTTAAAGGTTAGACCAGTCATTTAAATAACTCTTTATCTATAGACTGTATTCCCTCATCATGGAGGAATGTGTGTAACATGGTGTTATGAGGATGGCTGGTACCTAACTAATTCTCAAGCCTCCCTCAGTCAGGACTTCCCAACTCATTTGACATAGATGAATTGACTATACAGGTATAGGACCTGTTGTACAGAATACTCTGGATCTGGGGTTTTCCAGATAATGAATCTTTCTGTAATTTGGATCTTCATACCTAAAGTCTACTAGATAATCAAGTAAACATTAAATAAAACAAATAGGCTGGTTTTGCTTCCAATAAGGATTAATTGTTTCTTAATCTTATTCAATATAAATCTTTTTATTAGCTGAGATCAATTGCAAGGTACTGTTTTATTACAGAGAAAAGGGAAATCATTTTTTTTAAAATTTGGATTATTTGGATAAAATGGAATCTATGGGAGACAGCCTTTCCATAATTCTGATCTCATAAGATATAAGTTTCCAGATGACAGATCCTATAACTTCTAGGACCTCTTCTATCCTTCATAGGAATCCTATTTAATAAAGTTGAAGTGTCTCTGCGTCCAGTCCCTGTGTCCGTGGAATTTGCTACTGCGCATTTGCCGACAGACCGAATTTACAAGTTTTCACCACTAGAGGTCGCCAATCCCTAGCTAATGCTATCAGTACCAATACTTAATATAGACACAGTTAAAGCCTGTAGAGAAGTGTGTAAGGTAATTGTCTTTGGCCAGTGCCTTTAGTGTTCAATTCCCATTGAATGATATGCTAGCAAAGTAAACGCGCAACTTCACACCCTTACGCTGTGGTGTGTTTTAGCATTGTGGGTGATTATAAATGTTTGACTACATATGTTCTAGCGCCCGTTAATTTAACGGGCTTAATGTAAAGTTCAAGTGTCTCTGCGTCCAGTCCCTGTGTGCGTGGAATTGCGATACTGCGCGTGTGCCGCACGGACCGTCTCTGGCGAATTTACGCTAGCGAAGTAGATCGACGCGCAACTTCGCACCCTTACGCTGTAGTGTGTTTTACCATTGTGGGTGATAGTCTGAAAAACTTTAAAGGGCAAGGAAAGGCAAAGAAATAAAATCCCATTTTTACTTTCTTTAATGAAAAAGAAATCTATCTCCAATATACTTTAATTTTAAAATGTGTACCGTTTTTATAAGAAACCTGACTGTATGCAGTAAAATTCTCCCTTCATTTAGTGCTTCTGGCAGGGAAACAATCACTTATGAACAGCAGGGGGAGCCCCTGCCTTACTTACCAGCCATGCAGAACTCAAGCAGACCACACTGAGCATGTGCAGTGCCAGTGTCAGACAAAGATGTATAACAAAGTTACAAGATGACAGCCCCCTGTGGCCAACTTTGAAAGCATAAATCATTTGTTTGATTAGGCTTGTGGTGCAGTAAGTTCATGTTTATGTTTAGTATACAAAATACAGCAATTCTAGCCTTATTCTATTTTACACTTTCCTTGTCCTTTAATACGTTACCGTTCGCCGACCAGAGTGTAAATTCGCACGTTAGTGAATTTGCGTAGCGCAGGCGAAAATTCGCCCACAACAATTCTGTTTTTATAAATGTTTGACTACATATGTTCTAGCGCCCGTTAATTTAACGGGCTTAATGTAAAGTTCAAGTGTCTCTGCGTCCAGTCCCTGTGTGCGTGGAATTGCGCTACTGCGCATGTGCCGCACGGACCGTCTCTGGCAAATTTACGCTAGGGAAGTAGATAGATGCGTAACTTCGCACCCTTACGCTAGGGCGTGTTTTACCATTGTGGGTGATAGTCTGAAAAACGTAAATACGTTACCGTTTGCCGACCAGAGCGTAAATTCGCACGTTACTGAATTTGCGTAGCGCAGGCGAAAATTCGCCTAGAACAATTCTGTTTTTTATAAATTTTTGACTACATATGTTCTAGCGCCCGTTAATTTAACGGGCTTAATGTCTAGTAATAAAAATAATTCCCAAATAGCCTTGTCCTACATGATTAGTTATCTGCAATAACATTTCCATATCTCATTACTCTACCGATGGAGCAGACTTTATTGCAGAGTTGTCTAAAGACCGTGGAATCAAAGTAAATAAAGTGTCATATAAGATCTTGACATTTTAAAAACGTATATTACTTTAATAAATTGTAACCCTGCCTCTTTTATTTATGTTGGGCTGACCAGCCATTATTTTCTTCTATACATTTAATAACAGAGGTGATATATCCGTGTTTCAGCAGAGACTATTATTGAGATATATTTGTGTTTTTAGGCATAGGATTTGCTTTGAAATGAAAGCATAACTTTAATTTCTTTATATGATCCATGCATTAAGACTAATGAAATAAAAATAATGGTATTGTCCAATATCCAGACCAATCATAACCTCCCTCTGTCTCATCAAGACTTGCCAAACCAAAAGCACCAACATCAATAAACCAGTGATACATACAGTATATAGCAAATATAACATTATTAAGTACACAGAAAAATAAACTAAACATGCAATTGTGTTTAATATTATATTACTCAAATCTTTCTTGATTCAGCCTGGGTTGGAAGTGATATGATCCTTGCATAGACAGAAAAGGTCTAGGTGGGACACATTAGTGGATATATGTTTAGCAGAAATTTACAAAAAGCATTCGGGGGGGGGGGTTAATGGCTGATGACAAAGCCTCACCTCTCTCCAAATATGTCCCCCCTTCAACCAGATCTGTTCCACTTTTGACCCCAACCTGCCAAAGCCCTTTGCTAATAACAGGAGCCTTATTCCTATGGGTCCAGAGAGGACTAGTAGAGATTCATCATTGAGAGTTGCTTTGATTAATTTTTGGAGGATGCAGATGGTTTGGTTGTTCTTAAACTCAGGACACAATCACTGTGTGTATATAAACCAACCAAAAACTTTTCAATGAAAGCCATTTGAATTTCCAAGTTCTTAGATGTATACAAATAAATGAAACAAAGGGATTTTATGATCACGTTTTTTTTGCCATGAATTAACACAAATAGGTTTTCCAGATTTTAGTCTTTTCGTGCACAAAAACTGCTTCAATTGGAATTTTTTTTTATTATGAAGTTTTGAAAAAACAGGAGCTTTTAAAAAGGCCTTCTTATGTAATTAAAAAAAAAAGACACATTTGTACATGAATTCACAACTATTTAAATTATTCACTCTCTTATTACCACCAAAATCTTTGGAACTGCAATTACTACACTTCACTGGAGACACATGGGCAGATTCAGGGAGATTTAGTTGCCAGGAGACTAAACTGTGGTATTTATACAAATGGCCTGCGGGTGTCACTGTGCACATGACTTGTACTGTGCATACACAGGACTCTCTGTACTGCTTGATAGTAAAAGTAAGAAGTTACTGTTGTTGTGTAAGGCCTGTAAGAGCCTGTTAATAAAGAACTGTTATACTCTCCTCATCCTCAGCTACCAAACATAACATAATTGCTTGTTCCTCTGGGCGACAATCTCCCTTAACTGCCTTTGTGTGTCTTCCTTTCCTCTGTAACGAAAAGTCGCTTGCTCTAAGCACACGCGGCGCTTCATTTTCCGAAGTCACCCTTAGTTTCTTTGTGAGGCAGAGGATCGGAAGACATGTGAAGGCAGTTCGGGGAGATTTTCGTCCAGAAGAACAGGTGATTAGTCGCTAGACGACTAAATCTCCCTGAATCTGTTTCTGTGTCTCCACCCTTACTGAATTTCTACCAACAAAGTTTGGGTGCCATTTATTACAACAAATTAAACAAATGAAAGGCAAGTTTGAGTTGCTGTTTACTCTAAAAGTGCTGCTTCTTTCTACGAAACAGTGTGGTTATTGTTGACAACGAGTTTCCAAGCTCTATGTTTCCTCTGCAATCGCCATATGTGTTGTTTGCCTTAAAGTTTGAGTTAACTCCACCACTGCCATTTTTGTTATTCCAGTTGCCACTGGAGCAAGACTGCTCCCATCACCTAGTTAGTTAAAATCCCTCTCCCAGAACTGCATTTTAAAGGAAAACTATGAATTTTTGAGAAACAGATTTATATCAAATTAAGTGACATATTAAAGAATCTTACCAAACTGGAATAAATATTTAAGTAAATATCTCCCTTTTACATCTCTTGCCTTGAACCACCATTTCGTGATGGTCTGTATGCTGCCTCAGAGATCACATGACCAGAAATATTTAAACTCTAACTGTAACAGGAAGAAGTGTTGAAGCAAAAGACAGAACTCTGTCTGTTATTGGCTCATGTGACCTAACTTTATAGTTTGTTTGGTATGTTTGTGTGCACCGTTGGATCCTAGGATCCCAGGAGGCTGTCCGTATTTTTTAAAATGGCAGTTTTCTATTTATGGTTACCCAATGGCACATGCTACTAAAAAAGTGTATTATTATGAAAATGGTTTATTTACATGAAGCAGGGTTTTACATATGAGTTGTGTTAGGCAATATCTGTTTATAGAGACCTACATTGTTCGGGGGGTATAGTTTTCCTTTAAGTTGATACAAGATCATCATTGTTTATTTTATTGCCACCACCCACAACAGACTGTTTGCCCCTAAACTGTATTCTTGATATTCGCAAAGCTCCTGGAGTTCCTGGAGTTACCATTGTTTCTGTCGTTCCACTTCCAAAATCTTAGCGGCTGGTCTCAACAGCCTTTTCAGTGCATTTTATTTTCCCACCATCATCATCAAACGTTACATATGAGTTCCTTGGATCACCACAGAGTTCTTTTGAACCACACCCACGCAAAATTCTCTTTTTTGGTCCTGCAACAAAGAAAATTATGTTAGTAAACCTGGATATCTTGCCAAACTACTGCACATGCTCAGTCTACTCTTGGCTCGGCATATTGCAAGTTATCTGGCTCTGTGGGAAAATCTGGAATTGAATTAGTTTTTCTCTTCAAATGGAATATAGCCCTATATGAGAAAGGCTTTTATCTTCTTATTGAATTTCAGATTTTCCCAAAGAGTGTGTTATGCCCCCAGTATTGTTTATAGTTGTGTATTGCATCTGCCTGTCATTCATTTGTTTGGTTATGGCTTTTCTATAGAAATGTCCTTCTTAGGCCATCATACCCCTACCTTGTGATACTGTGTAATACCAGGAAATGATCAGTATAGCTGTCACCTTTACATTGTGCAGCAATCCTACCCCATCCAGCCTTGTGGTAGCATCATTGGTAGGTATTTCTCTATCCCAAGCCTAATGTATATATGTATATATATATATATATATATATATATATATATATATATATATATATATATATATATATATATATACATATATATATATATATATATATATATATATATATATAGCCGAAAATTCCATTTGAATAGAAAAAATTAGAAAATTTTAATTTTTGAAGTACTGTTTTAAAACCCTTCGCATTCAACTAATCGCCACCTTAAAGGGGTTTTCCACCTTCAAACAACTAGTTGTTTTCAGATAGATCACCAGAAAAAACTACTTTTTCCAATTACTGTATATTTTCTATTTGTAACCGTTTTTCTAATATTGAAGTGCAAAGTGTCATTTTTCACCTTCTAAAGCAGCTCTGGGGGGGGGGGGGTCGCTGACCCCCCCAACTGTTCTAAACTGATACATTTAATGGATAGATTTCTTATCTTTGTACCTGCTGAGCAGAATCTCTGGGTTTCATTACAGGCAGCTGTTAGAATTGATACAATAGTTGCTAATACTCAAGAGATGCTGCTGTGAAATGGATCAGTTAAATGTTGCAAAATTGTAACAGTTTATAGTCTGAGTCTGGCAGCTCAGTAACAGCTACGAAACAAGTTGGCGCTATAGAAATACATGTTAATGATAATAATAATAATTCAGGCGCAAACACCAGAGACACCAACATACAACTTTAAACTTAGATTTTGGAAAAACAGTAAAAAATAAATAATGGAAAGTAATTGAAAAAAGTCTTTATTTATGGAGAACAATCTGAAAACAACTGAACAGAAAAAGTGTTTGGAAGATGAACAACCCCTTTAAAGCTGCCGAATTGCCATTGTAGCCTATGGGGGACCTCCTGGAAACTTTACTGAAACATTTTTTAAGTCCTGGAAAGTCGAGGCTTTTTTTTTTAAAAAATCGTTCAAATTAATCAATGCATTCAAACGATTTGAACAATTTTTATTCAATTGAAAAACAGACCTATTCGATTGAAATAGGTCCATTTTCAATCAAATATAGCCTTAAAAAAATGTAATGGTCGATTTTTTTCACTTCAAAATTCGACGATTAGTAAATCTGCCCCTATGTGTTCCTGCTCAGGCATCTACGCCTTATATTATCTTCAGATGCCCCTCACCCCTTAGTTTACATACGCTCCACAGTGTTTATGCTATATTGTACATCTTTACTGAGCACTGTTATTTCTGTTTTGCCTAGTTTTACACCTGTCCCTTGTTAATAAAACTGAAGCTCAATATCCTGTGTTAGTGGATTAATAAGGAAGGAGTTTAGCTGCATGTCAAGCTACACACTACCCCAGGGTAACAAGTACTGAGGACAAAACAGAGTGAGATAAAATGCTATGAGAAAAACTTCTCATAGCCATGAGACATGGCCCTCAGTGCTTTAGCTCTTAGGTCTGGGGATCATGGCACCTGCTAGGGCTGCTATTGGGGCGTGAGGAGGTTGTGATGTGATGGGCCTGGGGAATTCTCAGTCTGAATGAGGGTCTGGCTGGATTGCAAGAGCTACGATTAAAGTTACATCAGCATTTACACAAATAACTTATGTAACTTGCCAAAGACAATGCATGACAGCTTGATGTGGAAGGCAAGTGGGGTTGTCACCTCACCTATTTATAGGATATGTAAACCCCACAAAAAAAGGCGATCAGTGAACATCCTCTTTCAATTCTTTAAATACCTGGCACTCCAATTGTTATAAGGTTAATAGTAAAGCTGCACCATCCACTTAATCACTTTTAATTCCTTCTCCTCCTCTAACTCACTCCCTTGGGGATTGACTTTGGGTGTTGCCTACTGGGCTGCTTAGTTTTTCTTAATACAACTTACCAAATATGCCCCACCGATCTAGCAGCCTATGAAAAGATGGCATTACTCTAGTTGCTTGACTTTATTTTGTCTTTTAACCTTCTTTCCTGAGTTCAGCTGAACCATTACACATGTTCACTTGCCCTGTGCTTAATTTTCTTGTATTCCACCACAGGGGAGTGCAGGATGAAACATATTCTATTCTTTCTTATCAAGCAGTACTGATACAGGCACATCCAAGCTCCAAAACATAGATGGAACATATCTAAGTACAAGGTACTGTTTTATTGTTACAGAAAAAAATGTGACTCATTTGATTATAATGGAATCTATGGTAGACGGCCTTCTCAGAATTCTGTGTTTTATGGATAATGAGTTTCTGGATAACAGAACTTGCTGGAAATTCTGTGAGTTATTTCCTAAAACTGTATTTTGTTTATAAATGTAGAAAATCTATCAAATAGCTGTATTTATCAAAAGTAACTCAAAGCAACTGGACTTGCTGAGATATTTTAATGAAGACATTTCACAGCTTCTTCAGTTCAACTGACTGGTGTAGGGTTCAGTATGTGACTGGAACTCTGGAACTCCGGAACTCCAGAGCTCCCCTACACCAGTCAGTTGAACTGAAGAAGCTGCTCGGATGAGCAGTGAAACGTCTTCATTAAAATATCTCAGCAAGTCCAGTTGCTTTGAGTTACTTTTGATAAAAATACCATGACCTGGATGAATGAGAATCTTCATAGTCATATCAAATAGCTGCACGAATCCTGTCATGCAGTATACAATGTGTATTGGAAATGAAGGATATGGATGGCTGAGCAGCACTGAACAGTGACAACCCTTAAAGCAGAATTCTGACATCCTGACCCAGGTTTTTCTACTATAAATGCAAAAATTTGTTAAAGTAAGCTCTGACTGTCAGGACTAAAATAACATTCTTAGAAATCTCCACATTTTCTCTCCATGTTTCCTGCCAAATCAACACTTCTTATTAATGGGAAAAACAAAAAACAAACAGCAAATAAATGAGATTTATACAACCTGGAACAGTGTAGGTAAAACATATGTTTGCTGTTCCCATGCACTCATAGTCAGCCGTCGTACACTCCATGGATCCTTCCTTAGTGCAGAATGGGCACATTATTCCATTTCTGAAAACTAAAAGTATCAAGAGGTCAGAATGAACTCAGCCTTTGAAAAACGCATCTCTAGGTTCTCTCATTGATAATATGCCCTATAGTACCGGGGAATTATAGTAATAGAAGATCACATTGTGGATATTTCTTCTGCTCAGTTTTTTTTTATTTGTGGGTAAATTGTGGGTGTGGAAATGTAAGTGGATGTATGGAGGGTTGGGAGGGCTAAGGGGAAAATACAATAACTTTGCAATTTTGTATGTGGCATAGATGACAATAAAAAAAACTTCTGAAAAGTTTCCTATAGCTTGTCATAGTGAAACTGATTAAAGAGCAAGCATTTTAAAAAGTTAAAACACATTTGAATAAATCAAAGTCTGTTTTGTGTAAATCTTATATTAACCCAACCAAAAGGCTAAATGAATCCAGTACCCTCAGCACTTATGTAAGTAGAGACCCTGATTGTGTGTGATTTCTGCTTCTTGGTAGTTTTCTTCGACATTAATTGTGCAGAGCATGGGCAGGTCTTGGGTAACAATTGGAAGGGGCAGAGCACAGCCTGGGGCCCAAAGAAGATTTAATCCACCACTGATTGGTCTTAGCGTTTTCACTGACTCCTAGTGTAGGAGCTTTGGAGAGATTCTTGCCCAATGATCTCCGTTGGCTCTTTTATGTGAGTCCAGTGCTCCCTACCAATAACAAAAAAGACCTTAGTAGCAAATTTAGGCAGGTTCAAAGTTCTGTAATCAGGTAAGGAGTGAGGCCATGGGATGAGGGTGAGGTTACAGAGTTATTGGAATTTAGGTCTTGATTTCTTCCCCCTAGCCTAAAGTTTACCCTTAAAAAATTATTAAAGGAGCAACATACTGCCCTTTTTGACAATAATAATAATACAGTTGGGCTTATGCAGACAAAGTACATAAAGATTATCTGACCTTACAGATTTAAATATAGATGTATGTTACTTTTACAGAGACATGCTTTGTTTCATAGATTGAAAAAAAAAGCCTGATCTATCTGTGTGCTCTTTGGGAACAGCTCCCCACCCCCTTAGGCTCACAGGGGGTCATTTATAAAGTTCGCGCAGCACATAATTGTTCGCAATGGTAGTTTTGCCCATGCTTTTTCCTGAACGCTACAATATTGCACTACAGTGCCTGTCTTTCCGGTTTTTGCGAAATCGCATTGTGAATGAATTTTCTCAAACAAGATGGGTCTTTGCGTGAGTACAGGCACTTTGCAAGGTTGTTTTGCGCGAAAATAGTATATCACTAATGCAACCATAAATGAATATACATGCGTATTAAATTTAGCTATTTAGCATATTTCAGTACATACTGTTTTGCTCGCGTGGCGTACACCCTGATGATGCACAGCAAGACGTAAAATTTGTTTCTTTAACGCCATTCACAAGTTGGCTAAATGATTGGTCACAGTACTCTCTTTTTCCACAGAATCTATTAAAGACTATAACGTTGCTTCCTAAAAAAAGAAAAAAAGATTAAATTCAGTTAATTACAAGAAATTAAAGATATGGGGTATGAATTGTCCTATAGCGAGAAGTGTACATTCGGTCCAAATAACATATATAGTGTACAGTAAATTCAGAAAACATGTATCTCACAAATAGAAAACACAGTGGGGGTCATTTATAAAGTTCGCGCAGCGCATAATTGTTCGCAAATGGTAGTTTTGCCCAAGCTTTTTCCTGAACGCTACAATATTGCACTACTGTGCCCGTCTTTCCAGTCTTTGTGAATTTGCATTGTGAATGAGTTTTCGCAAACAACTCGCAATCAAGATGAGTCTTTGCGTGAGTACAAGCACTTTGCGAGTCTGTTTTGCGCGAAAATAACGTTAACAGTAACTTAAATTCGCAATTTGCGAAACAGTTTTGCGAATATTTTCTCCGCCACCAGAGTTGTGGTGCAGAGCGTTCGCAATTTGTGATCTTTGCTATATTTAAAAAGCTCCTATAGATATTAGGAATGTGAAAAATAAATTCGCAAATCTGTTTGCACACTCTTATTCAGCTTTATAAATATAACCAGGCGCAGGGCAAATGTATTCACTCTGCGAACCAATCTGCCCTGCGCAAAGTTTATAAATGATCCCCAGTATCTCACAAATAACTTTTATTAGTGCAATTCAACCAAAACCACAGCAAATACATCAAACATTTTCTTTAGAAACACCACAAAGCAGTGTCAACCCCCCACTCCCTCCTGAAGCCTTTCGCACTATTGGGCGCTTCATCAGGAGGTGTGACTGGTGTCATTTGCAATCTATATATATATATCAATACAAAAAATCATTGAAGAGCTCTGACCAAAGCGAAATCAATAACCTGGTTTCTTTAATACTAACTCGGCTTTATTCTAATGCTGTGACAATACATTATAACTGTAGGGTGCGTGGTTCACTAACGCGTTTCGTGCCCACAACCTTGGCACTTCATCAGAGTGATTAGTGAACACTTGTGTCCATATTTAAATAGCTACGTATGTGCATGTCATTTAAGCTTTAAAGGCAAAGTGCGCTTATGCAGATTTTTCTTTAAAAATATGAATGCTAATGTTTGAGTGTGAGTTTAAGGGTGCAAGATAACACCATATCATATTGTGTGTATCCAAATATACAGTATATACATACATTTATCAATAAATACAATACAGGGATAAATAGAATGTAGTAATTAAGATAAAGTGTGTATCTCTATATATTCATATATCAGTTTATTAGCTTGATTCTTATGACAACAAAAAAAAAAGGATTTTTTCTGTGATAGCACAACACGTAATACAAGAGCATAGTGCTAACGAATACTTTGTGTCTTTTCAGGTAATTAAAACTGTAAAACTGGGCAAGAGTAAAGTCGAAATAGATATATTGTTGTCCAAGAAAGGGGTTAAGTGGATGACCTTATTGGATACAGTTACACCATCAGTTAGTCTGACGTCGGTGGTAGGAAAGTTTTTCGAAGGATACTGAACTTCATAGCAAATAACAATACTATGAGTCTGTGCAAGCATGGTTTTATGTGTAATAGATCTTGCCAGACTAACTTAATTTCTTTTCATGAGAAGGTAAGCAGGGACCTCGATTCTGGGATGGCAGTGGATGTGATTTACTTAGACTTTGCTAAAGCGTTTGATACAGTGCCACACAGAAGGTTACTGGTTAAATTACGGAATGTTGGCCTGGAACATCGTATTTGTAACTGGATAGGGAACCGGCTAAAAGATAGACTACAAAGAGTGGTGGTAAATGGAACATGTTCTAATGTTATTGGTGTACTGTAGGGTTGGTTAGAGGAATGGAAGACTTAACTTATAAGGGTAGACTGTCAAGGTTGGGGTTGTTTTCTCTGGAAAAAAGGCACTTGCGAGGGGACATGATTACACTTTACAAATACATTAGAGGACATTATAGACAAATATCAGGGGAGCTTTTTACCCATAAAGAGGATCACCAGAGGCCACCCCTTCAGACTAGAAGAAAAGGACTTTCATTTGAAGCAGTGTAGGTGGTTCTTCACAGTGAGGACAGTGAGGTTGTGGAATGCACTGCCGGGTGATGTTGTGATGCTGATTCTGTTGATGCTTTTAAAAGGGGTTTGGATGATTTTTTGGACAGACATAATATCAAAGGCTATTTTGATACTAAATGCTACAGTTAGTAAAGCTATGTGCATATATGGTTTGTGTGAAAGAGTGGAGGTGTGTGTGTGTGTGTATTCTGGGTTTTTAATTTGGAGGGGTTGAACTTGTCTTTTTTCAACCCAATTTAACTATGTAACTATGTAAATGGTTGAATAGGGAATGTGATTTCAAATATTTCATGGGGTAATTTAATACATGTATATACAGAAGAGTTTACTAACACCCTAATATCTTTATGATAATCACATTTGTCCATGAGAGATAAGCGTAATTTGTTAGCCTGTACCAATCAAGGAATGAATATTATTGCATTGTAGAAAGTATAGGGAAGGTTAATACAGAAATTGTTATTTCAGAAATATCAGTAGTCTCCATTTTATTCTGTCCCACTTATGGGTTGGACATGAGTAGTATATATATATAACTATGATAACATGGAAGTAATGATTTGCAGCAGTAATTGAAAATGTCCAGCACCAGGGTACGTAAAATTTGTTATAACATTTGCTATAGTATATATGCTGATTTTTTTTTTAATTTTGTGTGAATTGAAATAACACATTATTTTTTATTAACGGGATGTTTATCAATTCATCATCAGAATATAAATGCACATTTTGATCACTTACGTCTTTATTTTTTGTTGTCATAAGAATCAAGTTAATAAACTGATATATGAATATATAGAGATACAAACTTTATATTAATTAAATTCTATTTATACACGTATTTATTGAGATATATATATATATATATATATATATATAAATATATGCATATCCCTGCATTTATTTTATATATAATTCAGGGCCTTAGGGGAAGAATTATTTACAAATAATGCGAGGCTTTCACATTCATTTGTTAAATTCGATTAAATACTGTATGTCTACTGCAAGGATAGCCAATTTATATATTTCATGATTTTTCTTTATAGCACTATGTATAAATAAATACATTAAAACCAAAATCCCATATATATTTAAAAATACATGTTGCATGGGTAAAAATACATAGGCTGCTAATTAAAGGACAAGGAAAGGCAAAAAAAGAGAATCTCATTTTTACTTTCTTTAACGAAAAAGGAATATATCTTCAATATACTTTGATTAAAAATGTGTTCTGTTTTTATTAGAAACCTGACTGTATTCAGTAATATTCTCCCTTAATTTAGTGCTGTGAATAGTATTTGTCAGACAGTCCCTAACTGCTGGGCAGGGAAACAATCATACTTATGAACAGCAGGGGGAGCCCCCACCTTACTTCTCAGCCATGCAGAACTCCAGTAGCTTTGTTTGTTTCCCTGTAGAGCAGTCGGCAACTGTGTAGAGATTTGTATTGGATTTTATTTTTGCCTTTACATCCCCTTTACTGTTTCCAACTCCAGCTGCAGGGACAAAGATCATGGAGCCAGATTTAAACAGATAAACTGGGATTCTATTTGGAGGATTATTTTGCTGCAGCAACTGGTTCTGCAGAGTTGCCCAACTTTGAAAGCATAAATCATTTGTTTGATTAGACTTGTGGTGCAGTAAGTTCATGTTTATGTTTAGTATACGTTATTGGGCAACCCTTTGGAAATAAAAAATAACAAAATGGTATAAAGGTGATACCTCAATAACATTTTTACTGGCTAACACGGTACAGCAATTTTATCTATTTAGTATACAAAATACAGTATTTCTAACCTTATTCTATTTTAGACTTTTCTTGTCCTTTAATGACAAATGGCACTCTCTTTATGTGAAAAATCTAAGCAATCCCAAATAAATAATTATTACAGCAAATGTGTGAAAGACAAAATAATGCCAGAATATTCTCATCATTGTACTGTATTTTTTGGCCAGAAAATTCTCAATGGGAGTTTAATTCTCATTAAACTGTGCATTTAAATGATACAAAGAGAGACTGGTATGATTTCTTGTTCATAGGATTCTATTGGCAGAAGGGTGTGTGAGTGGATGGATGAAGTATTGGTTTATATGATACATACATGTTTGATTAGTGTCACTCTGGTAATGTTGTTGGATGGTATAAACATTAGTCAACAAAGTTTATGAGTTTTGAAGATGCATTTCTGACCATAAATGTCACAGTAAAAATTGCCATAATTAAAGGAACAGTAACATCAAAAACATTTTTTTAAAAATTCGTTAGACAACAACGAAAAAAACACAACAAGACAAACTGAAATTTAAAACTACAAGGCCTTTATTAAGAAATAACTTACCAAAACTCCACTTCCTGTTCTCTTCAGAAAAGGCGACAGGGCGACCATCCATAGTGTGGCGCTTGATTTCTATTCCCTGGCTCTCTCTCCTATTGAACTGACAGCAGGAAAATGGACACCTCCTTGTCTGCATCGTCCAACTCGCTAACCGCGCTGGAAGCCCAGCTGGAGATGTCGGCCACACTATGGATGGTCGCCCTGTCGCCTTTTCTGAGGAGAACAGGAAGTGGAGTTTTGGTAAGTTATTTCTTAATAAAGGCCTTGCCGTTTTAAATTTCAGTTTGTCTTGGTGTGTTTTTTTTGTTGTTGTCTAACAAATTTTTTAAACAAATGTTTTTGATGTTACTGTTCCTTTAACACCCTTATAAACGCCATAAAACAAGACTATTTTCTGATTCTGATTCTCAATATTTTATGGATTACTGAAACGAGGGTTTGCAGCAAGGTTTCCAGGTAGAGAGCCACCCAAATGCTCGCACAGGTTTTGCATTACTACTGATTGCCTATGCATTTTAACCATGCAATATGTATTTTAAATATACAGTATATGGGATTTTGGTTTTAATTTATTAATTTATACACAGTGCTATAAAGAAAAATCATGAAATGTATATTAAATGGCTAGCCTTGTAGTAGATATATAGGGGCAGATTTACAAAATTCACATAAAGCATTCGAAATTCGATTGAATTTTCAAAAATGATTTGAATTACAATTTCGAAAAACTTTTTGGAGTACTTCGACCATCAAATTTAAAAAAATTCAATCGAATCGAATGATTCGAATAAAAATCTATTCGATCATTCAACCATTCGTTGGTCCAGCTGATTTATGTAAATCTGTCTCCATGTTCCTTCAATTGGAGTTGGAAACATTAAGCCCAGTTTCCCAGCAAAGTCTGTCCTTTATCCCCATGTCTGATTCCAGTGTAATATAATGAACCCACAGTGGCACAATAATCTCTGTATGTAAGATATAGGCCAGCCTTGTGTTATGTGTAAATAATTGTTCATCTATAGCCCTGAACTATGTATAAAATAAATGCAGGGAGATATATATATATATATCTATATATATATATATATAGATATATATCTATATATATATATATATATATACATATACATACATATACATGCTGCAACTGACACCAGGTACATCTCCTCCGATGAATCGTACAGTAGCGCAAAACGCATCAGGAGGGAATGGCTAACAAGATGAGATGGGGCAGATGGGGGTTGACTCTGTTTTGTGGTGTTTCTAAAGAAAATGTTTGATGTATTTGCTGTGGATTTGTTTGAATTGCACAAATACATGTTATTTGTAAGATACTGTCCAAGTTTTCTGAATTTAAACTAATTACAAGAAATTAACTTATTTAAATTTTGATTAGAAGACAACCCTGATGTTGCTGGACTACAGCTCCCAGCATGCTTCAACTTTTATTCCCTGTTACATTATTCTGGGATTTGTAGTCCAGCAACAACTGAGTAAAGTTTGGTTGAGCAGTGCAGTGCAGCAGAGTTTACGATCCCATTAAAGGGATCTAAACCCAACCATAAATCTCTCCCACTGCACTACCGCATTTTCTATAGATGTTGATGAAAAACTTAATTTCATTACATAGAAACCATTGGCCAATGGGAATTCTCACTAGAATTTACTTATAGATGCAAGAGACTTGAGCAAGAAGAATGTTAATTCCCAGCACTATGAAAATGAATGAAAAAAAGAACTCCGCCCAAAACCCAGTGAACTCAAAAGTTTGATCCTAAATTGATTGGTTGGGTAATGAATAAATACGTTGATATATCCAAAACAATTAAGGTTTCCACTAAAAATGCATAAAAAATTTCACAATAAGTTAAAGGAAAACTATACCCCACGAACAATGTAGGTCTCTATAAACAGATATTGCATAAAACAACTCATATGTAAAGCCCTGCTTCATGTAAATAAACCATTTTCATAATAATATACTTTTCTAGTAGCATGTGCCAATGGGTAATCATAAATAGAAAACAGCCATTTTAAAAAATAAAGATGGCCTCCTGGGATCCTAGGATCCAACGGTGCACACAAACATACCAAACAAACTATAAAGTTAGGTCACACAAGCCAATTAACAGACAGAGTTGTGTCTTTTGCTTCCACACTTCTTCCTGTTACAGTTAGAGTTGAAATATTTCTGGTCAGGTGATCTCTGAGGCAGCACACAGACCATCACGAAATGGTGGTTCAAGGCAAGAGATGTTAAAGGGCAATATTTACTTAAATATATATTGCAGTTTGATAAGATTCTTTAATATGTCACTTGATTTGATATAAACTATCTGTTGCTCAAAAATTCATTTTTGGGGTATAGTTTTCCTTTAATAATGTGGAAACAAAAATAAATATGTTAACGTACTATCCATTAATTAATCATCATATACAGATCTATAGTGCAATTGCTAATAATTGATTAAAGTGCTAAAGATTAGAATAAATACCCAAGTAGCATTAAATAAGGTTACTAAAATAACCATAAATAAAAAATGAGCTTAAGAACCAATAATTAAATCCTTAAAAGTCGGAGAAATGGGAAAAATTAGAAGGTGGAGTTGTCCCGTAAACTAATCTTCCTATTTGATTGCTAAAATCTGGGACACCACAAAGCAAAGGCAGGACAGGAAAACCGGGACTGTGGCCTTAAATTCTTAACTGGCCCTATTCCATGGAAGAGCTATATCACCCTAATTAGCCACAAATCCACAGCCCCTTAGAATGGAAGGAAGAGATTGCAGTAAGAAAAGATAAGATTCCAAAACGGTTGCCACCCACCCACCAAATCTCCCAATTGCTTCAAATGGAGGATAAAACATCTGGTAAAAGAAAAGAAACCGCCAACGCGTTTCGCTATGTAGCTTTCTCAAGGTGTGTAAAGCTATACTGATTGGAACCGGCTTTTTGAAGGGGACTTCCGCATTGCCAACTCTTGCGAGAGTATTGCTTAGCCAATAATACCTCTGCTAGTGCTTCAATGTTAAACTGACATCAGCAAAGTACATGTCTTTCGCAAATGTCTCTTCAGGAGGAAACATCGGGGATAGTACCTCCCCCTCAAAGCACTACCTCTCTACCGTAAATATAGGTATACATTCGCAATTTTCCATAACATGCAAACCCAAACCGATATGTTTTAGAGAAAGGGAAGAAAATAAACCTGTCTCTTGGCAAATAACCAATATTGGTCTGTTAACTACATTACTTGTATACATTATATAATAAATTGAGACCTAAAACATTGATTTAATAATATATGGTAAAAAAATTAATTTATGATAAATTTATTTTATTTATCTCTGTTCTACATTTTTCCTATTTGGTTACAATGTCCCTCTCTTTTAATTATTTATTAAAGTTATTTTTAACTATATATTATTTTCATACAATTAACTCTTTTCTGACCTAGTCAGACCTTTGCCTACAAAACTCTCCCAAGTATATACAATTTCAGTTAGGTGTGAAAGGATACCATATCTATCTGTCACTAATTCCCAGCACTATGTCTTCCATGTTGTTTATATCTTACATACAGAGATTATTGTGCCATTGTGGGGTCATTATTATACACTGGAATCAGACATGGGGATAAAGGTTAGAATTCAGTGCTGGGAAACTGGGCTTAATGTTTCCAACTCCAATTGAAGGAACATGGAGCCAGATTTACATAGATCAGCTGGAGTTCCCATTTGACATTTTAATGCTACCTGGGCCATGAAAGAGAAAGTGTGCTGCACTGCTCAACCAAACGCTACTTAGTTGTTGTTGGACTATAAATCCCAGAATAATGTAACATATAATGAAGTTTGAGGCATGTTGAGAGCTCAAAAACGGATGCCGGCTAGTGATGGACAAATTTATTCGCCATGGACGAATTCGCGGCGAACTCCCGTGATTTGCCACCAGCGAATAAATTCGCGAAACGCCAGCGAAAATTCGCCTGGCGAAAATTCACTGAAAAAAATGGCGCAACTTGTTCCGCAAATTTGTTTCACCATTTCGCAAATTTCGATGGAAATTCATGAATTTTTCACCGAAGTGAAACGGGGTAGATTCGCTCATCACTAATGCCAGCATCCAAGCCTATGGAAATCATCCGATTTCTCGAAAATGTTTTTTTGGTGAAATCGGATGATCTCGTATAATTTGTTTGTGAAATTGGATGATTTATAGTCAATCATTCGATATATTGAATAGCGGTAAAATCCTACAAATTCGATATTCGATTTCATTGGATTTTAATTCGTGAAAAATACAAGGGTCGAATTCGAGGGTTTTTAACATTTGAAATTCGACCATTGATAAATCTGCATCTTAGTGTAATAGAAATATAGTCACACTATAAGGCTGATTGGTCATTAATACAGATAATTACTACATGGCATCACAGAAGCCAGTGCAATTCGTTTCAGAATTTAAAAATAAATAAAATTTATGAATAAGAATTCTACTGATCAAAAAAAGTTGGCATTATAAAAGTGACCAGTGAAAATGTTTTATTCCCAGCACCGTCAGGCATCTTGCTGTTATCTTACATAGAGTTAATTGTCTAATTTATTCTAGATCATATTACACTGGAATCAAAACATGTGGATAAAGAACAGACCTGTTCAGTGCTGGGAAACTGAGCTTAAAGGGATACTGTCATGGGAACTTTTTTTTTTTTTCAAAATGCATCAGTTAATAGTGTTGTTCCAGAATAATTCTGCACTGAAATCCATTTCTCAAAAGAGCAAACAGATTTTTTTATATTTAACTTTGAAATCCGACATGGAGCTAGACATATTGTCAATTTCCCAGCTGCCCCAAGTCATGTGACTTGTGCTCTGATAAACTTCAATCACTTTTTACTGCACTACTGCAAGTTGGAGTGATATCACCCCTCCCCCCAGCAGCCTAACAACAGAACAATGGGAAGGTAACCTGATAACAGCTCCCTAACACAAGATAACCGCTGCCTGGTAGACCTAAGAACAGCACTCAATAGTAAAACCCATGTCCCACTGCATTCTATTCAGTTACATTGAGAAGGGAAAACAAAAAGTGCTTTCTCAAGTCACATGACCAGGGGCAGCCCCATGTCAAATTTCAAAACTGAATGCAAAAAAATCTGTTTACTCTTTCGAGAAATGGATTTCAGCGCAGAAGTCTACTGGAGCAGCACAATCAACTGATGGGTTTTGAAAAAAATAAGTTTTCCCATGACAGTATCCCTTTAAGAGTAGAACGTCACGGGTGTTTTTGGCACAATGTGACAAAATGCAGGCGTCAAGTCAGATGCGCAGGAAATAAGGTAAGAGATAGAAATGTCGGATGGTGTCGTAGAATTCATCCAACACGGCAGGCCTGGCACTGCAACTTCACTAGACATTTCTGTCCCTTAACTTATTTCCAGCCCATCCGACTTGACACTGCATTTTGTTGCTTCGCACCGAAAACACCTGTGGAGTTCTACCCTTAAGCTTCCAACCCCAATTACAGTAACAAAGAACATGGAGTCAGATTTATACAGATGCGCTGGGATTCTCATTGGAGGATATTTTTTTTTTACATTTTGATGCAGTCGCTGGCTGTGGAGATTTGGTGAAACGATTTGGAAACGTTTTATTGTGTAATATTGATTTAAGAATTCAACCCTGATATTATGGACTATAGCTCCCAGCATGCCTTTTTTTAAAAAAAAAATCTTGTTAGGTAAGATTATGGGTTGTGCAATAACATAATTGTTGATATTTTTGAATGTAGGAATAAATATATAATACAGGCAGGGTCAGACTGGGGGCCCTGGGGTCCACAGTGGCTGCTACTTCAGGCCCCCTACTACTATGTATTTGGGTGAGTCAAAACTAAAAGATTCGACTGTGTGTGTGTAGCTTAAACATTGTAGCATTTGTGTGAATGACACCTGAAAGGGAGTTATATGCATCTGTATTTAATCCATTAATGTGCAAACAAAGATATGTAACCTATTTACTCAGTATTTTATTTGCTATAATACATACCGACTTTTGATAAAACTGCCATGCAGACATCTCCTTCTAGGCATGTGCTTACTGAGGTATAACCGGAAGGTTCAAGTGTATAACAATTTAGTTGAGATGCAAAATAAGCTGTAAAGTAAATATGACAGATACAGAAATGTGTACATTAATGCTGTGTGTACAAGTTCACTATCCATGTATTCACTTTATCATCCTGCCATACATTGTCATTACACTGCATTATCAAAGATCCTTATTCTATTACGTTACATTGTACTTTGATATAATGTTGGATTGGATAAACCTACAAGAAAGAAGAAAAAAATGTATTTAAAGCAGAGAAAGAAATATAAAATAGAAATAGTTCAAAGTCAAAGATTATAAATGATTATAAATTCGGATATCGAATTCAAAGGATTTTACCGCAATTCGAACGATCGTAGATATTTGTTCAAATGATAAAATCGTTCGAATCCAATGATTTTAACCATTTGATTTTTTTTATTCGATCAAAATAGTTAAATCCAATTCGGTAGGTTTAATCTGGCGAACTAGGCAGTCGAAAAAAAAAATTAAAGGGCAAGTTATTCGACTGTCGAATATTCGAATGTTTGAATAGAATTTTATTCGAATGATTCGATTCGATCAAACTTTCACAATTCGATGCTTGAAGTGGTCTTCAAAAATATTCGAAAATTCTAATTCAAATCTTTTTGAAAAGTCGATTGAATTTCGAATCATTCATGTGAATTTGATAAATCTGCCCTGTTGTGTTGGATTTAACGCTCTACAAAATTGCAGCCCAAGCTATAGCGCATGTGCATAATGAGCAAGTCTCACAAGATGATGTTACACATATGCGCACAACTCGCTCATTACGGGCATGCAAGTGCCTTAACATGGCCACCCACACAGGGCATGGGTGTGGCTAGTCTAGAGCTGATGACGGAAGGCAGAAAGAAAAGGAGAAAAAGAAGAAACCAACAACTTATTGTATCCCCCAACTGGAGTACTGCCTCTCCTGCAACTCTAGGGGGTATAAAAATTCAGGGTGACTGGTGCCCTTTAAGTTAACTTTTAATTTTAAGTGATGGGCGAATCTATCCCGTTTTGCCAAAAAATTTGTGAATTGCCGAAAAATTCACGAGTCGCGTTGTTTTTGACACGCGTCGCGTTGTTTTTGACGGGTTGCGTCATTTTCAGCACACAACTCGTTTTTTTTTTACGCCATTTTTAATGGCGTTTTGCAAATGTATTCGCTGGCGGCGAATCGCAGGAATTCGCTGCGAATTTTCGCCTGGTGAATAAATTCGCCCATCACTATTAATGCATTATTCCAATCAAATTTGCATTTGGTTTTCATGATTTTTTTAATATTTTTTTTTTAATAATTTTCCTTCTCCTGCTTCTTTCCAGCTTTAAAATGGGGGTCTCTGACTGTGGAAGACAAAAACTGCTGCTCTGAGAGGCTACAATTGAATAATTTATTATTTTATTTTTATTATTACTTTTTATTATTTATTGTTCTATGTTGGCCAACTCTTGTTCATATTCTTGTCTCTCTTTAATCCCACTGCCCAGGTGCTAAGGTAAATGAGGCAATAGCAATCAGGTAGTTGTGGAAATGCAAAACTGAAGAGCTGCTGAACTTAAAGCTAAATAACTGAAAATCCATAAAAAATGTCCAATTGTTTTGGAATATCAATGTCTACATCATGCTAAACGTTTATCATTTAAAGGAGAACTAAAGCCTAAATAAAAAATAGGCTATAAATGTTGTACATGATGTTTTGTGCTTGTGTACCAGCCCAAGGCAACCACAGCCCTTTAGCAGTAAAGATCTGTGTCTCCCCAGTAGATGCCCCAGTAGCTCCCCATCTTCTTTTCTGATTCACTGATTCACATGCTCTGTGCTGCTGTCACTTACTGAGCTTAGGGACCCACTCACAATATACAGTATACTTTGGTGTACATGATTCAAATCATTTTCAAAATTCACTGGTCCAAGTGGTCTTCAAAAACATTTGAAAATTTGAATTCAAATCTTTTTGAAGACCACTTGGACCAGCGAATTTTGAAAATTCAATCGAATCAAATGATTCAACTAATTTGAATAAAATTTCATTCAAATATTTGACTATTCGACTGTCGAAGTACTCCCCCTTTAAATTTTTATTCAACTGCCTAGTTCGCCAGATCAAATTGAGTTTCATTATTTTTGATTAAATAAAAAATATTCGATTGATCAAATATTTCCTATTTGATCGTTCGACCAGTTGAATATTCGATATTCGAATTCGAAGGATTTTACTTCCCCTTTAAATTTGATGGTCGAAGCTGAAACTTAAGGTTGGTGCAATAATTTCGGTATATAAAATATGGTATTTTTAGCCACATTCATTTATAGGGTTTAGTTCTCCTTTAAAGGTGGACTATGTTTTTTCACTGTCCCACTGGTCACCTATGAAATGTCATGGTTTGTTTGAGACATCTATGCAAATTGATAAAAGGTGGTTGTTGACATCATAAATTAAGGGGCAGATTTATCAGGGGTACAATTGAAAATTAAAATGGAAGTTAATGGAAGTTGATGGGAGTTTTTAGAAACTCCCATAAACTCGAAATTTGACCCTTGATAGATCGGCCCCTATGTGTTTGTACTGATTTCTGCTGCCTGCTAGTCTGAGGTTTACATTACTTTAGCTACTCATTTCCTACTGTTTTAAAGGAATTGTTCAGTATAAAAGTAAAAACTGGGTAAACAGATAGGCTGTGTAAAATAAAACATGTTTTCAATATAGTTAGTTAGGCAAAAATGTAATGTATAAAGGCTGGAGTGACTGTAAGTCTAACCTAGCTTTTCAGCTCTCTTTTGTTTACACTGACTGGTTACCCTGGTTACCAGGCAGTAACCAATCAATGACTTGAGGGAGGGCCACATGGGTCATAACTGTTGCTTTTGAATCTGAGCTGAATGCTGAGGATCAATTGCAAACTCACTGAACAGTTATGTCCCATGTGCCCCCCCTCAAGTCAATGACTTACTCAGATTTAGAGAGCTGAAAAGCTGGATGTTGTGTTGTATTCTGTTATATGAGACATCCACTCACTCCAGCTTTTATATATTACATTTTTGGCTAACTAACTATATTAGAAACATTTTTTATTTTGCACAGCCTATCTATTTACCCAGTTTTTATTTTTACCCTGAACTGTTCCTTTAACCACTAAACTGATACATACTGTATGTACTGAAGTTGAAAATTAGAAACTTACCTTTTAGAATGACAAAAAAACAGATGAAAATGAGTTTCATTTTGGCTCAATTCTGGCTGAGCTTGTTCTAAAAAATAGATTTTGAGTGAAATTATATTGCCAGTTTGTTTATATATTCGCCGTGTCATGCTTAATCTGAATTTAAAATTGAAATGAGAGGTGGGGCACATTCATTTATCATGATTAGTATAATTAATATGATTGCTTCACTTTCACAGACTTGTTCAGTGCTGAGAAACTAAACCCTTAAAATGAATATGTTTTATATACAGGTATTGGATGCCTTATCTGGAAACCCGTTATCCAGAAAGCTCTGAATTACAGAATGGCCATCTCCCATAGAATCCATTATAATGAAATAATCCAAATTTTTTAAAATTATTTCCTTTTTCTGTGTAATAATAAAACAGCAGCTTGCACTTGATCCCAACTAAGATATAATTAATCCTTATTGGAAGCAAAACCAGCCGATTGGGTTCATTTAATGGCTACATGATTTTCTAGTAGATTTAAGGTACGAAGATCCAAATTACGTAAAGATATATTATCCTTCAAACCCCAGGTCCCGAGTATTCTGGATAATAGGTCCCATACCTGTACATTGGTAAATTTTCTTGCATCTATAATTATGGTTTTCTGCAGCTTCTATAAAAAAACTAGAGGATGCCGTGGGACTGTGTTATGGCTGGGTAAACATGCCCTTTAATAGATAAGGTAGAGAAATACAGTGAATTCATTTTATGTTACTATCCCTTTAAGTGCAACTAAAGTTTCCTGGTGGGGCATTTTTAGTCGCACCCTAAGTTTCCCCACCCATGTTCCATCATGCTAATTTATGCTTTCCCAGGAATTCTCTTAGTATGTGTATTGCCCTAATATAAATGCCAAATTACACTCCCTCCTGAAGATTAAAACACATCAATAATAAGGTTTCACTGGCAACATGTTATTAGCAAAACCTTGTATGTGCACTTTAGTTAGTGACTGCATTACAATCCCAGGTTTGGGGCCATTTTGTTTAATTGCGAATAATGAATACATTTTGGGGCAAATTTACAAAATTCTTGTGAAGGATTCGAAGTTCGATCGAATTCGATAGAATACCGATCGTACGATTTTTTCCGAGGATCGAATATGCAAATGTGGCCTCTTCGATCATTGAATACCGAATTATTGAATTATCGAATAGATCGAATGATCGGATATGCGATAATTTGATAATTCGATGATCGAAGGATTTTAAATTTAAAAATTCTTAGAATGCCTACTCCACCAGATTGAACCTACCGAATACCAATAGAAGACTATGGGAACCCCCCCCATAGGCTTCTTTTGCAAAGACCTGCTCAAATACCATTTGCACGATCGAATGCCTTGATCATTCGAATCGTACAAAATTTTCAGAGGTTCGAAGGCAAAAGTACGATTTTTTTGTGACATCGAACGATCAGTATCCGACCTTACGATTTCATCGAGAAATCGAATATCGAGCAAAAAGATAGCCTAGAACTATTTGAATATATTATAAGGATTTTATGTGAAAAATAGTAAATTTGCCCCTTTATGTGTTTCAAGAGATCAGCATGTTTTAACACTTGATGTCAGTTTCGAAGCACAAATTGTAGTTTCAACAGGTGAACATTTCACAGTTCTGAGGCAGAATTGATTTGAATGGATTATGCCATGTTTGAGAAAAATGCAGTTGAGGAGGAACACCATCAAGTCTATGTGAGATTTGTATTTTCACAACCGAGTTTACTGTTCATTGCTACATTAAAAAATTTAATTGTCTTAAAAAATTTAATTTGCTGAAAATTTGGTCTATAGGAGATGAAATTCCTACATTTTAGTTTATGGATAACAGATCCTATACCTGTAGAAATTTGCCATACTAAGGAGAAAGAGTTCTCTTAGCATCCTCATTCATATTAAACTATTCCAGTTTTGTTCTATGAAAATACTGGCAAATTGGAAGTTTCTCCAACCTTATGAGAAGATTTGGGGATTTTTGTGCATAATTAAACTGTGGAACTCTAGACAGTGCCAGTCAGTGGCTTCTAAAGCAAATTATGTGCTGTCTTGCATACCAAAAAGAAATTAACTTGAGGAATGAAAAATTTTTTCTGCCTCTTAATAAGCCCCCGGTAAGGCCTCACATTGACTTTATAGATGTCATATTATTTCTCTGGAGAAAAGGTGTTTATGAGGGGACATTATCATCTACAAGTACAATACAGAATATTATAGACAGATAGCAGAGGCTATTTTTTAATTAAGAAAAGAACAAGAACAAAAGCCCCCTTATAGACTTGAGGAAATAAACATTCATTTGAAGCAGTAAAAGTGGTTCTTCATGATGAGGGCAGTGAGTTTGTATAATACTCTGCCAGGTGCATTGGAAGTTGTGATGGCAAATTCTATTGGGTTGAACTTGATTGAATCAATATGCAGACTATGGGGCACATTTACTAAGGGTCAAAGAGAATTTTTGAACGAAATTAAAATTTTTAAAATTTGGATTTCAAATTAATTTTGGGCTACTTCGACTATCGAATATATATATATATATATATATATATACATACAAAATTTGATTTGAATTGAAAAAATTTGAAAATTCGAATTTTGAAGAACTGTATCTTTAAAATCCTTCAAATTCAAGCCACCTTAGAGCTGCTAAATTGCAATTGTAGCCTAAGTGCCAAGAATTCAAAGGATTTTGGTTGAAATTGTTCAAATTGAACGATGCATTTGAACGATTCGAATGATTTAAATTCGATCAAAAACTGAAACAAGATACCAATCCTTTATATAGTGTAATTAAAGTTCATTTTATCATGTGATAAAATAGGATTTTAAATAATTTGGTGACAGGTCCCCTTTAATTATCAATGGATGCAGTTTGGAGTCTAATTTTGAATGACAGGTAAATCCAGTGTATCTTTTAAGGGGGCTTATTTTGTCTAGAATATGTCTCTCTACATGCAAGATTTGTGCCAGCCAGTTATTTTTCAAAAATCAACATTTGGATATAAGCTTTATCATACTGAAATAAGAAACTTGCAAATACAAGCAATTAAATATTCTGCATCATTTCTGAAATATTCAAGTTTATCTTCACTTTCCCTCTCACAACACCTGTTTCTCTTCATTTTCACTTCATGCAACAGTTGGGTGTCAGACAGTCATTGAAAGTTAGATCCAATATATGTTATAGGGAAGTTTCCTTTCCTAGCAGATGACTTTGATCTCACTCAAATAACCGATTCCAGTACAAACTAACAAAATAACTGCATTTTGCACAAATTCTGCATGTAGAGAGAAAGGAGTTGTGGGGATTTTAATAGAACAAGCACTAATAGAGGTTCTAGGTAAAAAGACCCGCCTATAAGACACCCACCTCCTGCATTAAGACATTATGAAAAGAAACAGATGCTGAAAGAGCTGATTTCTACCTGGTGCCAGGGCTCAGCATGTGGGTATACAGATTATTGGGTGGGGCTGGACATGGCCCAACAGTCTTAGTACATATCAGTATTAATAATGAGATAAATGGTAGATGAGTGAGAAAGAGTGAGTTCAGGGATCTAAGCTCTAAGATTAGGGGGAGGTCTTCCAATGTAATTTTTTGGAAAGTTTGCCTGTGCCACGTGCAAGTTTAGGGAGACAGCAGGAGCTTAGGGAGCTAAATGCGTGGCTCAAGTCTTGGTGTAGGTTTTGGGTTCCTAGAGCACTGGGCTGATTTTTCCTTGGGGTACAACCTATACAGTCATGACGGATTGCACCTCAATGGAAGGGGGTCCACTGTGCTAGTGGAAAGAATGGTCAAGGAGGGGTTGGGGAGTGTTTAAACTAGGCAAGTGGGGGGTGGGTGAGAGAAAGAATTATGGGGAAGCTAGGGTAGATGGGGTAGTGGGATTAGTAAGGGGTCATGGGGGAGCGAGGGGGGCATACAGTTTACCAGCTAAGGAGGCCCCTGTGTTACAAGAAAAACAGACTAATACTAAATTGGTATATAATTGCGAAAAATCTATACTAAATTAGTCTGACATCGGTGGTAGGAAAGCTTTTTGAAGGATTAATAATATGATACTGGACTTCATAGCAAATAACAGTAAAATAAGTTTGTGCCAGCATGGTTTTATGCATAATAGATCTTGCCAGACTAACAATTTCTTTTTTCAGTCGATACAGTGCCACACAGAAGGTTACTGGTTAAATTAAGGAATGTTGGCCTGGAACATGGTATTTGTACCTGTATAGAGAACTGGCTAAAAGATAGACTACAAAGAGTGGTGGTAAATGGAACATTTTCTAATTGGACCAGTGTTGCTAATAGTGTACCGTAGGGCTCAGTACTGGGTCCCTTGCTTTTCAACTTGTTTATTAATGACCTGGATGTGGGCATTGAAAGTACATTTCTATTTTTGCAGATGATACTAAATTGTGCAGAACTATAGGTTCCTTGCAGGATGCTGCCACTTTGCAGAGTGATTTGTCTAAGTTGGGAAACTGGGCAGCAAACTGGAAAATGAGGTTCAATGTTGATAAATGCAAGTTATGCACTTTGGCAAAAATAATATAAATGCAAGTTATTCACTAAATGGCAGTGTGTTGGGAGTTTCCTTAAGTGAGAAGGATCTTGGGGTTTTTATAGATAACAAGTTGTCTAATTCTGGCCAGTGTCATTCTGTAGCTACTAAAGCAAATAAAGTTCTGTCTTGCATAAAAAAGGGCATAAACTCAAGGGATGAAAACATAATTCTACCTCTTTATAGATCCCTAGTAAGGCCTCATCTGGAATATGCAGTGCAGTTTTGGACTCCAGTCTTCAAGAGGGAGAGAGAGCAAAGATGTGCAACTAAAGTTCCAAGAATTCAAAGGATTTTGCAGAGAATCATTGGAATCATTTGATCGATTTGAATAATTTTTTATCCGATTGAAAATTGACTTATTTCATCCATTTTCTATCGAAAAGGCCCTTTAAAAATACTTCAAGAGTGAAATTTCACAGTTTTTGAGTTGAAAATTCAGCCCTTAGTAAATCTGCCTCTAAGATTTGTCTTATATATTTCTGCCTTTTTTTGTTTTATTTACATCAGGCTGTTTTTAGAGCCACAGCGGAAGAACATACTCTTTTTACTTTACTGTTACTCAAATTTGGGTTAGGGTCTCTATAAATATAATCTTTCTTGCAATTCAGGGGCCATGAGTCCCTTTTGCTTATGAAAAGTACTGGGAACTGGGAATTACAGCACAGTGCCTCCACCTGGGGAGCACAGAGGAACTTACCTCAGGGGAATCCCCTAGGAAAAATAAACATACAGTTTGCAGATGAATATAAACAGTAATATAACAACTAATACTCAAGTCACACCTGTATGGGACTATATGGGATACTACCTAAATCCCTAGTAGGTTCTAACTGTTAGTTCAGCACAGTCCTTAGGATGATCACAGTCCCACTTCTCTAGAAGAGTTAAAAGCACACAGTTCAAAATACGATGTCCCTTTCCCCAGAGCTCTTATTCCCCGGTAGCGCTACCTTTCCCCAGAGTAACTTTTCCTTTGGAAAGTAGCAGATTCCCATGTAGCAGGCAATATTACACAAGGTCTTTCTTCCTGTTAGGCTTAATACTGTATCCGTGCCAAATTCTCTCTTGAAGGGATTCGCTCACCGATTGCTCTCAGAGGCAAATCAAGAATTCAAAGGATTTTGCAGAGAATCGTTGGAATCATTTGATCGATTTGAATAATTTTTTATCCGATTGAAAATTGACTTATTTCATCCATTTTCTATCGAAAAGGCCCTTTAAAAATACTTCAAGAGTGAAATTTCACAGTTTTTCAGTTGAAAATTCAGCCCTTAGTAAATCTGCCTCTAAGATTTGTCTTATATATTTCTGCCTTTTTTTGTTTTATTTACATCAGGCTGTTTTTAGAGCCACAGCGGAAGAACATACTCTTTTTACTTTACTGTTACTAAAATTTGGGTTACCGTCTCTTTAAATATAATCTTTCTTGCAATTCAGGGGCCATGAGTCCCTTTTGCTTATGAAAAGTACTGGGAACTGGGAATTACAGCACAGTGCCTCCACCTGGGGAGCACAGAGGAACTTACCTCAGGGGAATCCCCTAGGAAAAATAAACATACAGTTTGCAGATGAATATAAACAGTAATATAACAACTAATACACAAGTCACACCTGTATGGGAATATATGGGATACTACCTAAATCCCTAGTAGGTTCTAACTGTTAGTTCAATGCAGTCCTTAGGATTTATCACAGTCTCCCTTCTCTGGAAGAGTTAAAAGCACACAGTTCAAAATGCGATGTCCCTTTCCCCAGAGCTCTTATTCCCCGGTAGCGCTACCTTTCCCCAGAGTAACTTTTCCTTTGGAAAGTAGCAGATTCCCATGTAGCAGGCAATATTACACAAGGTCTTTCTTCCTGTTAGGCTTTATATTGTATCCGTGCCAAATTGTCTCTTGAAGGGATTCGCTCACTGATTGCTCTCAGAGGCAAATCACGCTGGAATCACAAGTAACTCTGCTGCAGAATCACTCCCACCAATGGCAATTTCTCCTTCTGAAGCTGAACCAGGAAACAGGAACCCTCTTTCTGCTCTTCTGCAGATCTCAGAGCTCAAACAGCTTTTACAGGTCTTGGATCCGGTTGGATCTTTACTCCACAATCCGTGTTCAACTCTAACACCTGGTCTGCACACACAGTTCCAAGGCCTAAATACGCAGCTTCACAGTCTGGCACACCATCTCTTCCCAGGATGCACTGCGGTGAGCCACCAATCAGGTCGCTCTCCAGCCTGTAACTAGGCGGAATGATGTCACAGACAGAAAAACAGGGGAAGGATTTCTCTTCTCCTCTACATGTTCTTAAAGGGCAAGGAAAGTGTAAAATAGAATAAGGCTAGAAATGGTGTATTTTGTATACTAAACATAAACATGAACTTACTGCACCACAAGCCTAATCAAACAAATGATTTATGCTTTCAAAGTTAACTTTGTTATACATCTTTGCCTGACACTGGCACTGCACATGCTCAGTGTGGTCTGCTTGAGTTCTGCATGGCTGGTAAGTAAGGCAGGGGCTCCCCCTGCTGTTCATAAGTGATTGTTTCCCTGCCAGAAGCACTAAATGAAGGGAGAATTTCACTGCATACAGTCAGGTTTCTTATAAAAACGGTACACATTTTAAAATTAAAGTATATTGGAGATAGATTTCTTTTTCATTAAAGAAAGTAAAAATGGGATTTTATTTCTTTGCCTTTCCTTGCCCTTTAATAGTCACAATATATCACTAATTCATGGATCATGATGTTATAGACAAGTAAATCATGAAGTTGACTCTTAAATAAAGCCAATTTAGTGCATTAAACACTTTTGCTTGACCTATTGCCGTCTATCATTCAACATCTTAATCCTGTTGAGGGAAAAAAAGATGAGATTTTTATTAGAGATTCTAATTTAATTACAGTGGATACATGAGTATGTTCTGAAAAGTCATTCTTTTAAATATTCACTGATTAGGTATTATTCAAGATATCTAGTGAATTAAATAGTTAGTCCTGTAGCTAGATGGTGTGGATGCAAGAAAACTGTTTTTTGTCAGAAGGATGAAGCATTTATCGTCTGAGTAATCTGAGAGTAGAATGCCGCTTTATTTTAAAATTCCAATCTCGGTCATACAGAAGGTCCCTTTGCAAAAAACAAATCTTATTCATATTCTAAGATTTCTATAAGTAACTACTTATTGAATAAAATTGCCCTTCTCACGTTTTTCTTTTTATTCTCATTGAGAAAATGAGATTTCCAACCATATCTTTTTTTTTCAATTTCTTAGATTCCAATTCTGGTAAGTGGGTTTCTTGTTACATGGCTACATCATTTTAATTTTTTACGTTTATTCAGGTTTTCCTTCCTTTTTATAAAAGAGTTTAGACCATTCACATTCATGTAGTTATGTGCAACATTGTATATTTTACCTAGAAATGTCAAATGTACTGCAAGGTTCTTCTATATAAGAAAGGCTTTTATTAATAAATGAGCAGATAAAATTACACAGGCGTTTGTTGAGTAATGGTGTCACAAATAGAACAGATTAAACAATCTTCTGAAAAACATATAAACAACATAATTATTCTGCACCAGAAAGAATTTGCAAAAATAATACCATGAGACATATTTCACAACATGTCATATTATCTCACTCTTTTCCATAGGAGTAAAAAAGCAACAAGCTTCTCTCAAAAATAAGTGAAACCACCAATGAACAAAGGAAGTGTAGATGTCTCCCAGGCAAGTTATTTATGAGTTATGGTACCCTTCTTACCAAACTTTGGAACCATATACTATATCTTAACTGTTTTGATGAATTACCAACAGAAAACTGTGTGCTTTTTTTTTTTTATAAAACTGTGTAGAAATAAATTACAAACATTTCAATGGTCACCATTCACCACAACCATTTTTGTTAAGTTTGAGTGTTTTCCACTATTTATTTTTACAAAAACTACAACTTGGGTTAGTGCTAAAAATACAAAAATGAGCCATAACGCAAATTGCAGCAAAATAGCACAAACTCCTCCCATGAATTTGCATATTGCACCCATAAAACCAACTGTTTGTACTGCTAGAATATAGCGCACATACGCACCTGTCTCTGTATGCAGCACTATATTTGGGATTAAGAGAACTGGTCAGCATATCGACCTAGCTTGGTGGGAACTAGTAATGGGCGAATCTATCCTGTTTAGCTTTGCCGAAATTTGCGAATTGGCGAAAAATTAGCAAAACGAGTTTTTGACGCGTCTCGTCATTTTCGTCGTGTCACGTCGTTTTCAGCGCGCAATTATTATTTTTTTTTACGCCAGCAAATTTTCGGCAGGCGTTCCGCAAATTTATTCACCCTTGGCGAATCGCAGTAATTTGCCGCAGGTTCGCGTCTGGCGAATAAATTCGCCCATCACTAGTGGGAACCAGGGTGCTGCGGAAATGATGCACTATGTATGCCTATATTCACAGACTCTGTATGGCAGGTGTTAAACAGAGGCCACTCACGCACCTAACGGCAATGACTTTTTTGATCCCTTATCAAAGCCCTATATAAATCTGTGGATTTGTTTCCCTACAGCTGCTTATACTGCCACAGTAAATTCAATAAAGTGCACAAATTTGGTAGCACAGCCTTCGCCGCACTTTGCCAGGTGAATTTTCGCCAGTCCACCTCTAATTCACTAAAAAGCGAATTTGCACTCCAGGAAGCAAAATGTAGCAAAATTCCGCTACCGTTACTTCGTCAGGCAAAGCGAAATTATGCTAACGATGCCTAATCTGCATACAGTGTAAAGGTAAAAGTATAATAGAAGTATATGTTACTGCCACTACATTCCACTACACAAGCCCAGGAAACCTTTAATAAATAAAATAAAGTTGTCCTATTGCCCTACATGTGCCCTAGTTGAGTTGCCATATGTTAGGAAATGTAGGGGGGAAGGAGGGTAACTCCCCAAAAAAAGATGTGATTTTTTCAGACTATCGCCTGACATTTTTGGCATAAAATGTAAGCTTTGGTGATACCTTTTATTGGCTAACTGAATAAGTAGCAATTGCAAGCATACACGCCCCTTCGTCAGGCAAAATACAAACTGAATAAGTAACAATTGCAAGCTTTCAGAGCACACAGGCCCCTTCGTCAGACAAAATACAAAGATTTAGTATTTTGCCTGACGAAAGGGCCTGTGTGCTCCGAAAGCTTGCAATTGTTACTTATTCAGTTAGCCAATAAAAGGTATCACCAAACTGTGAAAAAATGCATAAAATGCAAACGCTAACATGGTACTACATCTTAATACTAAGTTTTTTTTTTTTCAAACTCCTATCTATTATATTGAACTGTTAGTAAATCGCGAAGTTGCGAAATTATGTCACACTGGCGAATTAGTGCTAGTGTTAGGTGATTCGTGCTTTAGTGAATTTGCCCCCCCTTATAAGGGGAAAAGAATGCAGAGAAAGAAAAACAAAATCAAAATTGAGCTACATGGTAGGTTTACTAGAAGAGTTTGGACTGACCTGTGTTTCCATCTTATTATTTTAATAATATTACTTTAATAATATGTATTTCTGCAACTACTAAGAAAGGCATGGTTGAGCAGTGAAGCAGGGTTTAGATAACCTTTGTGTCCTATAAAATATACAGTGCATAACCTTAGGCATTATTCTGGATATATGTTATGAAACACCCTGTTCTCTACTTAAATTGTGCAGGCACCTGTTCCATATTTAAATTAAAAAGGGCGCATCCCAAACATCAATCCTGGATCATGTTGGGACGGACTGGAGGCTGTTAATTATGAAATGTTTTGTGAAGGGTGGAATCCTATTTGATATGGGTGTGCATTGTCTTTTTGAGTTATGTATTCAAGTACAGTTTGTTTTCTGAAACCATAAACATGTGTTTGGAAGAATTATCATACAATTGCTTCTGCAAGTATTGTCTTGCTTGTTTGACTTTGGGTTTATTATGCTGAGTAATTTTTACACTGTTATTGGCCTTACAGAATAGAGAAAATAGAAGGCATCCAGGTACAATTCCATAACTCATGATTAATGGTGGCCATACATAGATTTGAACTGCCAATTTGGGTCCTTTAGACCGATTCCACAACTTATCATCCAGTGTATGGGGCCCTTCAATGGGCCTCCCAGACCGATATCTGGCCAAAAATCGTCCAGACCTAGATCGGGCAGGTTTAATCTTCGCCCCCGAGATCAAGGACCGCATTGGGGAAAGATCCGCTTGTTTGGCAACCTTGCCAAACAGCAGATCTTAACAATTCCATAACTCATGATTAATGGTGGCCATACATAGATTTGAACTGCCAATTTGGGTCCTTTAGACCGATTCCACAACTTATCATCCAGTATATGGGGCCCTTCAATGGGCCTCCCAGACCAATATCTGGCCAAAAACCGTCCAGATCTTGATCGGGCAGGTTTAATCTTCGCCCCCAGATCGAGGACCGCATTGGGGAATGATCCGCTTGTTTGTCAACCTTGCCAAACAGTAGATCTTATAGTGTATGGGCAGTTAAGTGCCCTGGGAGACATGAAACACTTAGGGGCAGATTTACTGATGGACGAATTTCGAATTAAAAAAAAAATTTGAAATTCGACCATGGGAATAGTGGGGAAGTAAAATCCTTCGAATTCGAAGGGTTTTACCATAATTCGATCAATCAAACAATCGAATATAAAAAATTTGATCAATCGAATATTCGAACGAGTTTTATCAATCGATCGAATTGTTTATATTTATACCCAATTTGGTAGCTTTGATCTGGTGAAGTAGGTGGTCGGATTAAAATTTAAAGGGGAAGTTATTCAACAATGGAATATTCGAATAAAATTTTATTTGAATATTAAAATCCTTCAAATTCGAATATTCAATGGTCGAATTTGCCTAATTTGCATATTCGAAGATTCGAATTAGAATTTAATACAAATTCGATTGAACTTCAAATTATTCACGTGAATTTTGTAAATCTGCCCCAAAGGGTCACTGGAAATGTTGGCCTTTTCAATTAATCTACAAAATAAATATATTTGTGTACTATTTTTTTTCATGGCCCTAAATGCCTGCTATTTTCTTCAGTTGGTTTATTTGCTCCCCAAGCTGAGGGTCTGTGGTCTAAATTAATGCTTATGCCATCTATGTGGTGAGTGCTTCAGACACTAATTCCTGTGCTCCTATTTGTCGTTTTGAATTCACTAGTGATGAGCAAATCTGTTCTCATTTGCTTTGCGAACAATGTGTGGAAATGCAGAAAAATAAGCGAAACGACAACATTTCGTGAAATACATGAAAGTCAATCAACAATGTGCGACAACTCTTCATGCTCCAAATGCATTAAAGTTAATGGGTATATTTTCTTATGGTGAATTTTTTGTCCTAATGCAGTAAAGTCAATGTGAGTTTTTCCTTATGGGAGTTATTTCACTGCAAATTTTCCAGGGCAAAAGTTTGCTGCGGTTTAGTCCTTTTGTCCTATTTGCACATGGTGATATGCAGAATTTTAAGTAAATAACATTTTCAGGCAAAATCATAAAATAAAACTGGAATTATTTATTTATCGCAACCATTTATTCTGGATTTCCCTGTCACGTGTACCGATGCAGAGGTCTGGTGGTCTGGTTCTCTGGTCCCTTCTGCTCATTCTGCTGCCCACCCTCTGCTGTTCATCAATTCCATAGCACTACAAGGCGAAGGGGCATTTGTACTGGCCAAAGTATGTGGTTGGTTGTTAGTGGCCGCATTTATTGGGCCTGAGAATGGTGGTCATAGTAGTACTGTCAGCCAAGCAAAGGGGTACTTTATCCTGCTGCACTGCATTCAGGAAAAAAAACTTTCCCCAAATCTCCACAGCCAGCAACTGCTTTAAAATGCAAAAATATATATTTGATAACCACAGAATGCTGGATAGTGCTGGAAATCCACATTCTTTCAATTTGTTTGATTTTTTTTTTTTGCATTTATGATTACAGTTATCAACAACTTCTATAGAAAACTGGGGAGCCCTGGAGGATGACATTATGGCTGGGTTTACAACCCCTTTAATATTGCATGGATTTTGACCAATAGGTGGAAGTAGAGGTATGCCATTTTAGGTAAGTTGTTTTTCACTCATTTAGCCTATAGGTGGCAGTGTAATTATCAAATTAAGGACATTACAGACCCAAAGGTATTAAAGGGCACCCACACACTGACTCAGGGTCTTTGATGGGAGGGAACAGAGAATGGAACAAGGAGAAGGAGAAGTAGACCAGACAATGTGAAGTAGTGACAGTCTACAATAGGTAAGCAGAAAATGCAGCAGACACTGGGGGGGGGGGGCACATTTACTAAAGGGCAAATTGTGGGGGTTTTTGGGAGAAAATTCAGAAAAATAACAATTCCCAAAAAAGGTTAGTGCTAGAGAAGTTTTGCACTGTTTGGCAGCAACGATTGTCTAGCAAAGTTTCTCCAGTGAAAATTCTCTAGAGAAAATCCAGTAGTTTATCAAAGTGCAAACTTAGTGAATGTGCCCCTAGAAGTCTGAGTCAGGGTCATGGTTGATGTGGGTTATTAGATCAGTAGCTAATCTGCACCTTTTATTACATTACCTTGTAATAATACAATGTATACATAATTGTTTATGTAAATTACAGTCAGGAAAATCACAGCAGCTTGTTTTGGTAATGAAGTCATCCTTTTGTTCTATAATAGGTTTCAAAGTACAAGACGAGCCAATGAACTCGGGCCCACAAAACTTGTGCAAGAAAATACGAAGGCTTCTGTCATATTCTATCAAATAGGACGATTTAAGTTTCAAATTGTTTTAGTTGATTTGTAATAAATTTAAGTTGCCTTCCCATGAATCTTCCCCTCTAGAAATCATAGATTTTATGGGGTAAATTTATCAAAGAGTGAAGTTCTGCCGCTAGAGTGAAATTCTGCCGCTCTCCATTCATTTCTATGGGATTTTGAAAGGCATATTTATCAATGGGTGAAATTTCACTTACACCCACTGATAAATACACATTTCAAAATCCCATAGAAATGAATGGAGAGTGGTGGAATTTCACTCTAGTGGCAGAACTTCACACTTAACTTCACTCTTTGATAAATTTACCCCATAACTTCTCTCTTTGATAAATATGCCCCTAGATGTAGCATATATGTAGGTGTATCTTAAAGGGGTTGTTCACCTTAGAGTTAACTTTTAGTATGATGTAGAGAGTGATATTCTGAGACAATTTGCAATTGTTTTTCATTTTTTATTGTTTGTGGTTTTTGAGTTATTTAGCTTTTTATTCAGCAGCTCTCTAGATTGCAGTGTCAGCAATTTGGTTTCTAGGGTACAAATTCCCCTAGCAAACCTGCATTGATTTGAATAAGAGACTGGAATATGAATAGGAGAGGGACTGAATAGAATAATAAGTAATAAAAAGTAACAATAACAATTAATTTGTAGCCTTACAGAGCATTTGTTTTTAGATGGTGTCAGTGATCCCCATTTGAAAGCTGCAAAGAAACAGAAGAAAATTGCAAATCATTAAAAAACTATGAAAAATAAATAATGAAGACCAAATGAAAAGTTTCTTAGAATTGGCCATTCTACAATATACTAAAAGTTAACTTGAAGGTGAACCACCCCTTTAAACTTGTGTTTATGCTCCTGCAATGTACCCTGGTGACACCCTAGAGAGCCAATAACCAGGCACAGAAGAATGACAGTGCAACAGACACATCATTACTTTATTGAACAGCTGAAGCTGTAATAAAGTTATGGTTAGATATTGTGAATAATAATTTCTAATTAATAGCTTTATACTGTAATAACAGTTCAGTAAGAATAGCTCCTAGGGTAACCCTGGCATGCACACCTAAGTTAAAAATCAGTGGATGTAAAATTGATAAGGGTGCTATTCTAAGCACTTTTGCAATATGCATTCATCATTTATTTATTTTTAATTCCAAGATATTAAAGGATACATGTACTGGTAACATCAATTAATTTTGTTACAACATCGCCACCTGCTGGTCGTTTTCCCACCAGTCTGACCACCAAGTAGTCAAGGAAATTGTCAGGAGAAACAGAGGTTGCTCTGATGTACTTATGCTTAGGAAAGATTTGAGGAATATTTTAAATATTTTCTCTTTTTTTTTCCTAAGCAGAAGAACAACTTATTATCAAGGATAAGGCATGCCAGAAGCCGATACGGCAAGACTGATTAATAATCAGAATATACAGACTGTACTGGGTCCTGTGTCATGTAATCTAATGTGGATTTTATAGTTTTTGTATTGTTTTATACAAACTTTCTCAACTCAGCAGAACCAGTGGCTGAGGCAAAATAATCCTCCAAATCGAATCCCAGTTTATCTGTTTAAATCTGGGGCTCCCCCTGCTGTTTATACGTATGATTGTTTCCCTACAGAGCAGTTAGGTTTCTTATAAAAACACTACACATTTTTTAATTAAAGAGTTTTGGTCGATTCTCTTGCATTTATAATTCAGTTTTGTTAAACAGAATTCTCATTCTTGAATGTGTGGTTACATTAATCATCACCTTTTCTATAGAAAAACCAGATACAATGGAACAGCTTTATGGTTATGGTTTGGTTTTGTTGTCCCTTTAAAGGAAAATTATACCCCCAAAATAAATACTTAAGCAACAAATGTAATGTTAAGTGTCATATTAAAGAATCTTGCCAAACTGGAATATATATATATATATATATATATATATATATATATATATAATGTTATATTGCTTCTAATTTATTATATCTTAGTTTGGATCAAGTACAATGCACTGTATTGTTAAAGAGAAAAAGGAAATTTTTTAATAAACATTTGTATTATTTGGATACAATGGAGTCAAAGTTAAACAGCCTTTTTGTAATTCAGAGCTTTCTGAATAATGGGCTTCTGGATAATGAATCCAATACCTGCATTTACTTTCAATCAGTCTTCAGTCAACACTGAAATAAAGTCTGCTACATCTGAAACTTTTTTCATTATTATTCCAACCAACAACATTCATGATGTTTCTTTACAGATGTCTCCTCCCCGCAATTATCTGATCCACACCCCTTGACAAATGTGAGCATAGTCCAAGTACTATGCGATTTTATGGCCTTGTTCCATAAATAACTGATATGTTATATAATGCATTTATCCTATGTCTAAAAAGATTGGAATTTGGAAACAATAAACCTTTCCTTGCTTACAAAGGTAATAAATGGCCTAAAGGCCAAGGATATCTGGGAAGCATTTTTATTATCCCCAGGAGAGAAAAAGCATACAGTGAGTTACCAAATGCTTTATACAGGACAGTTATAATGTGAATGGTAGTAACCATCAATCATAGATTCTTCTGTACCAGGAGTGCCCATACTTTACTTATGTAAGGTCTACTTTAAGTGATGTGGTTCCATTATGATCTACATCCATAATAGCATTGCTAGCTTTTGTATTGCTTGAATATTATATTGATCTATGGGTAAAGTTATATTGTTATATTTATAAATGTTATGTATTATGTATATTATTATTATTATATTATTGTATTATTATTATTATTATTATTAACTATTTATTATGTCACCTTTTACAAAAATTAATATCTGACTTAAACAGAAGGGTGATTTAGACAAGCTGTAGATCTCAAGACTAGACAGTGTCTTGAGGTCTACTGATCACCAGTTCCTGATCTACCTTTTGGGAATCCCTGTTCTATACAGTTTATTGCATAGTCCTTTAGGTTCTATCTCATACAGTCAAGTATGCTAATCTTTGGAACTCATGTCTGGAGACCTTTTCAATATTAGTGTATAGTACGTACTATGGAATAATCATAAATAAATAGTTAGCTCTGAGAATCAAACCATTTGCAAATCTTTAATATACTTAAAAGGATAGTATATACAGTGGAACCTGGACACTCTCCTTATCTGGGCAAATAAAGATACAAATTAACAACCAGTAAAGAAACCCAAATAAGAACCATTTATGGGGCAACATGCCGCCCAGCCGCATTTGTATTTCCTGGTTCCAGCTGGAGCACTGGAACTTGAGAGAATTGCAGGTGGAGCAGAGGAGCCAATCAGAACAAGTGAGAGCACAATATGTGTGTGTGTGCCTTGGGTGCATCATTTGTCATTCCAGTGCTGGGACCGAAAAAATCCAAACAAAATATTGCTTCCTATGGAAATATAACAGACAGTAAAGAATGGGCCAGAGTTAATGGGATATTACCCCAGTTCACAGGGCCCAAATCACCATATAACAAAAAAATTGCTCAAAATTGGTAAAAATCTATTTTTATTCAAAAATACATATTAAAAGAAATGTCAACATACTGACCTCATGACAATCCACCTTACGCGTTTTGACCCTCAGGTACAGTCAGGTTTAATTTTTAGTCAGGTCATTCATGTATACAGTACATGCATGCTTGATCAGTGAAGGGGCTGGCAACTTTTTTTATGGACTCATTTTATTTGTACTGTTTTATTTATGTGTGAGCATTAGGGATTCTTTTAAGATCCAAAATTGACCTCTATGATACAGTATTGTGGTATATTATGACTAATTAGAATGCATGGGGGCAGATTTACTAAATTTGCGTGAAGGATTTGAATAGTCAAGAATAGTCTCAAATTGATTGTGCGAATATTTGAATATACAAATTAAGTATTTTCGGCCATCGAATATAAAATATTCAGGTGCATCGAACAGATTGAATAGATCTGATAAATATAAATTTGAGTGCTCGACTATTCTCCAGTAGAAGAACTTGCCCTTTAAATTTTTATTTGCAATAGAACCCTATGGGAAGCCCCCATAGGTCTTTTGCCGAATTTCAATCGTATGATTTAACACTTCGAATGTTCGATTCGTACGATTTTGGCGAATATTCAATTGTTTTTTCTGCGACTTTTCATAGAATTGTTCAATCGTATGATTCTGTCGAAAATGCGATCAAAACTGGCCAGTCGAATTCGAGAGCTGAAAACCCTCGACAATTCGACCCATAGTAAATCTGCCCCTTGGTGGCAAAGCTGCTCTAGTGTTCAATTCTGCTTAGCGCAACTTTGCTAGAGTTCTTGAGCTCTTGCATACGGTGGTTAATTTAAAGTAGAATGGAGCTATTTTTGTTACATGGTACAGCTAATACATTACATTTACACTGACAACTAGACATGCCAAGGTAACCTTAATAAAGTCAATGAAGTTGTTTTAATGCCCTACACATAAGCCCACAGTTAAATAATGGTTGAAAGTGTATGGGGGAACACGGGTGCCCAGAAAATTATTTATATGTATTTTGCAGTTTAACACCCTGAAAAATTCAAAAGACACCAGCGTTTTTTTTTTACTTAGACAATATTAAAGTCAAAAATTTTGATGTAAGTAACTGAAGTTGAAGATGTTCTGTGCACTCCAATGCAGTTTGCCATGTAAGAGCTGGCGAAGGCAAGTCTGGCAAAAGAGTCTGGCATCTTATTGATTTTGCGGATTTGCGTCCATTTGCCAGAACGAAAATTCGCCTGGCTTTATAGTGCGAAGCAAGCTAGTGTTTATCTCCTTTGCTAGTGAAGGGGCGTTGGCACTCGCACCAGAGAGGATATGTAGAAATTAATTTACTTTGACCAATGCCATTTAAGCATCCACATTAAGTGCCCAGTTTGTACAATATGCAACTAATAGAACGCTGACTAGTCAATGAGATCAGAAGAAAACAATCCATTTTGTGGCCATTGTTGGAACTTGCTCCTACTCTGTATCTCTGCATTGTATGTTCTTCTGGTTGGAGAGGAGACTGTTACAACACACACAAATATCTCTCTCTATATATATTATACTGTATATATATATATATATATATATATATATATATAGATATATATATATTTTTTTAATTGCAATTTCATAAGGTTTAATGTTTCCTCTTCAGCAAGCTGTCAAATGAACTGTTATCAATGGTTGCTAAAACAATGGAGTTAAAGAGAACAGATGTAATCTTCTAATGACTTGCTTGTCTGTCATACTCTGCCCTCCAGAGACGTCACCATCATAAAACAGTACGCTGAACTACACACCTTACAGCCAGTATTACTCCGTGTACAGCTCATAGTTTAGCTTCACAAGATCCAATTGAGGCTGAAGGGTTTTTGCATCTGTATCACCATGCCTTGTAGTCTTCAATATCTTTGTGTGCTGTCCCTCTTCATAGTATCAGGTAATACCTTAATTATATTTTTTTATTTGAATACAATGGACAGGTTGTACACATCTGAAGTTATGGACGCAGTAGTCTCGCAGTTGACTCTAGGTGGCCCATTTTCTAATAACTGAATTTCTATTTTTTTCCCCACAACTCTCTAATAATGTAAATCTCTAAAGTGTAAAAGCCATGGAAACCTCTCATACAAAACTACTCCAGGCAAAAGTTGTCGAGGTCCTATAGAAGTCAATGGGAGCTGTGCTGATCCTTTTGGACTGGTTCCAAAATTTTTGGAATTTGGAATTGTTTAAAAAACTTAAATTTCTATTGGTCTTTGAGGTATTCGTACATTTTAGCTTATTGCTCAGAGTAATTTTCTGGTCATACTTTTTCAATTTTCTATATTTTACTATATGTCATGATATTTGTAGTTTTAGGGGCAGATTTATAAATGGTCGAATTTTGAGTTTATGGGAATTTCAAAAAAAAAATTTTTGAAACATTTTTTTTTTCAAAAGTTCACCAATCAACTTCAAATTGATTGTAGAAGTTGAATTTGAATTCTTAAAGGGACAGTACATGATAAATTTCAAAATTCTAATTTCAATTTTTTCATTAAAATCTAATGAATTTTATTTTTCAATAAAAAAGCAACAGAAAAATAGGGTCAGGGCAAAAAGCTGAAAACTCCCAATGTTTTCTGCAAAAACTATGATTTTTTTTTTTGCTCCGAATCGCTGAACTTATCGGATATCGGTATGGACATAGGTGCAGACACTGGAACCTTCCCACTGACTTATACAGGACCTTGAGAGCTTTTAGATGTCAGGGTTTCAGATTCAGAGTTTTTAGACCATCACAGTTTAATTTTTTTTTGTTTAACCTGGTGCTGTGTGAGCAGAGAACCACACATCATGCCTCACAAAGTCCAGTTAAGATAAACATATGTTATGTTTTCAGTATTTCTACATGTCTATACTGTATATAGAGACCTATTTATCAATATTGTCACTTTTTTCTTTTAGATGTTTTTGAAACCACAACTAAACTCACATTCTCTAAAATCACAAATATCATGAAATTTATTTTGAAAATCCAAATTGAGAAAGCATGAACATGAATAATTGCAGAAAAGTTTCAAAACTGTGACTTTTTCACGTTATTGCACAATATCTATGATTCTTTCGTACTATCATAGAAAAGTCAGGGTCAAAACACCCAAAAATCTCTAAAACCACGAATCAAAGAAAGATCTTCCAGTTGTAAAAAGGACATCCACAATTGACTTCTACATGATTTCAATAGGTTTCTGCTGGAGTATTGTCATATTTGGAATGGTTTGTTGCATAATTCTCACTTTTTTCCATAACTTTTCTGATTTTAGGCATCAAAAAGTTGTGGCTTAATAAATTGGCCCCACAGTAAATGTGGGTTTCCTGCAAGACCCCTTTTTGCATTAGAACTTGACAATCTGAATGTTTATGCTGATGTTACAGTAGTTCAGAAGCAAAGCTATCTACTGATAGGATATATAAATACCGCCAAATATTTAAATTTCAGAATTAAAATAATTCATGTTTTTCCCTTTAGGGAATTGTTTATCTTGCATTCAATGCAGTGGTTACAGTGACACTCCATGTAATGGAACTTCCCAGACCTGCTCATCTGCCAGTGATGTATGTGGTACCACAAAGATCCAAACCTTCGGTAATGCTCATATTTAAACCATCTGATGATGTTAATCTGGCTATATCCACAGCAACCAACCACTATTTAGTATTTAGTATTTTGTCACAATTATTACATTTGTCCACATAATTCCACAAACTTTCATTAAATGTTAAGCATTTAATGGGTCTGTGAATACACATCTACACAGTATCTACTTTCTCCTCCTCTTCTTCCAATATAAATCTATATACTGACCTAGTAAAGGTAACCCTGTATTAGTGATGGCTAATAAATTCACGAAACGCTGTTAAAATTTCGCCGGTGTCTTGTTTTGGAGGCGTGTGTCTGTTTTTGGACCCCCCATTTTTTTTCGATACCAGCAATGGGAACCAAAACGGAAACGCGTGTCCAAAATGAGACGCAGCGGCATTTCACCCATCACTACCCTGTATAAGTCCCCATTTGACAAGCTATGTTACAGGTTTCCTTTTCTTTCAATCTTTAACACTTTCTCCTCCTCTTTTTCCAATATAAATCTGCACAGTTGTTACAGGGAAACAAACAAAGCTGCTGGAGTTCTGGGAAGTAAGGTGAGGGGGCCCCCCCTGTCATTTGAAAGTATGATAGTTTTCCTGCAGAGCAATTAGGGACCATCTATGCTATCCTACCTATCTGCAGCTGTCAGAGCAAGTAAAACAAAGGGGGAATTTCACTGCCTACAGTCAGTTTTCTTATAAGAATGGTACACATTTTTTAATTAAAGTATATTGGAGATAGATTTGTTTTTCATTAAAGAAAGCAAAAATTGGATTTTACTTTTTTGTTTTATAAGCAGAATAAGGAAACTTAACACTAATCTCAATTTCAGTAGTTTTACCAATTATAATATATCTGTCATTTTTATATGTTGGTATACAGTACCTCTCACCATATGAGACCAACATTCATCATGTAGACCCAGAAATAGTGATGGGCGAATTTATTCGCCTAGGTCGAATTCACGGCGAATTCCCGCGATTCGCCGCTGGCGAATAAATTCGCGAAATTTCACCGAAAAACGAGACGCGCGTCAGTCGCGCGTCGTTTTTGACGCGACGCGACGAAAACGACGCGACGCGCGAATTTTTCGCCGATTCGCGAATTTCTCTACAAATTCACGAATCTCTAGGCGAAGCGAATCGCGGGAGATTCGCCCATCACTACCCAGAAACTTTCAGTATGGATATTTTCATCCAGCATAATACATTGGCTGTGTTACTACTTTTACAATTATTGATTATAAGTTATCCTTTATTTTTTCTTCAAAAGGTAAATCGTGGGACAGCGTCTTCTATATTAGGTCCTGTGTCCCTCTCTCTGAGTGTGATATAAATGGAACTACATCAGGTCTTTATACAAACGCTTCATTAAGTACAGCTTGTTGTTACTCTGACAACTGCGTGGAATCAACACCGACTAGTGAGTATTTTACTCCATCTTTTTACTCCTTCCTTTTTAATAAAGATTTTCATTATAGTTCCACCTGATGTATTTTGGGGACACTATCTTTAACTTAAAATTTTAATTGCTGCACATCATGACTCGCAAAAAGGAAATGACCTACAACTGCTTGATCACTCTTTTTAGTATTGATAGCCGACTTATTTTCTCTTGTGTGTTCTTGAGGTCTGCCTAACATACAGTATGCTATACCACATGGGCATTTTATAACATATACCACAAAGGCACTTTCACATGTATAGAAGCCATTAATATTAATCACTGTCCCTTTCATTGGATGGTAAACCAGTTCACCTTTTTGATCATTTGAGCAGCAGCTGCATCTGAGTCACGTATATGTTCCATTCCTTCTATGACGTAGCTGTCACTCTTGGGAGTGGATACCCCCAAATATTGGCTTGTGCAGTCATAGATCCAATTGCCTTGAATGACTGTCCAAGATAGAGTCAGAGTAAAGTCCACTATTCTCAGTATTACTGTGGGGATACAGATATCTGGGTAGAGATGTAAACCTGGTAAAACCTTGTAAATAATATTGTAGCCTGATTTACAAGAATTTCCAGATGATACTTACTGTAGAAACTGTATCCCAATATATCCATCATATAAACCTAAACTAGACTATTCCTTTATAATAAAATATATTCATGTTCCAATTTAGTGCCAGTAGAAAACAGCACAGAAAATGGACTTGTCTGCCAAACTTACCTTGAAACAGACCTGGAGCCTTGTGAAGTGAAGACACGAACCAATTGCACAGGAGACCAGAATCTTTGTATCCGATATTATTCAAGCATGACCATAGGTAAGAGCAAGCATAAACAAACTAATTTACATGTGAAAGGAACATATTGGCAGTTAAAGACAGTAGGGGGGCATTTGTGACTCATCGTCATGTTTTTACATGGAATGCAGATGTTTTTCCTTTTAATTTCAGCATCACTTTGGTAGCCAGGGGAAGTTTCAGGTGACGCAACTGCAGTCGGTGTATCTGTCACTTCAAAAAAGGATTTAAGGATTTCTCCTCTTTTTGTTTTCATTGCATTGTCCATGTAACAATAATAGATATTAAGTATATGTTAGTGTATTCCCCTGCTGATCTTTAACAGTCTCTTGGTTGTGTGCATGCATCCTAATAGTACATTGATCAGCAGTGAAGGCTGTGTGGAAATAGATATAGGAATAATAAAATAATATAGTGTAGTATTTATAAACATACTTTAAGATATTCTTACACTTTAAGACATAGGGGCAGATTTATCAGAGTGAAGTTCGAGATCACCATATGATTTTCCTTTAAAACTTTAATTTTAACTTTGTGTTTGATGCAAGCAAAGACATTATGTTTGCACTGGGATTAATAACTTTATAATACACAAGAGCCATGAAGATCCTATCAATAGTGATGGGCTAATCTCCTGAGTTTCACTTCGCCGAAAAATTAGTGAATTTCCAGAGAAATTGGCGAAAAATCAGCGAAACGAGTCGCGGCACGTATTTGACGCACGGCGCGTCAACTTCGTTGAATAAATTCGCCCATCACTACCTATCATTTATATATTTAGCAATGTTGCTGATGTCATCAGTTATAATCGGAGCTTAGTGATGTTATTTCTGTCTCATGACTCACTGAAACTTGTGTATTATAATAAAGTACCCCCTGTGCAGATATGAGTATATTAGAAGCCACCTTGGAGTTCTATAAAAACACTCAGCCTTCGATTTAAGGTTACATGGTAATGGAACTCATCGATAACTTAATATCTTTATATATTTACAAGAGGGGGTACTTTATTCACTATATAACCTGGGACCTGACTTCAGGAATTGGGATAGTGGGATGGGTTATGAGTCCTTACAAGGGTCCACCTATCTGCTTCCTCTATAGCTTCCACTCTAGTGACTAATAGTAATATTGGAGAGAGAAATCTGGGCCTAGGCCTAAAATGTGTGTGTTACATTATAATATAGAGAACTAGAATCTAGAGGCACATTTATCAAAGTTTAAATTACGAATTCATGTGAATTTTGTTTAACTCTTTGAAGATACTCAAAATCGAATTGGGGGTTATTCAATAAAGACATTAAAAACAGTCAAATGAATATTATCACCCAAAAAACTTGAATCAAAATCGACTAAACTCAAATTGATATTTTTCTCCAAAAAAAGTAGAATGTCAAGAAAGCTAGCACCTTCCTGCCATAACATCTTCAAATTTGTCACTGCACCTCTCAAATTGACTTATACATGAACTCAACAGCTTTTAGGTGGCAAATAGTCTAATTCTAAGTTTTAAAGGGGCAAGGTTTAATAAATCTTGAAATTCGAATCGAGATTGTATTATTCACAATTTAAATATGAGAGTTTTGACCATAACATTTTTTTTTGTAATTTGAATAAGAATTTTCAATTTGACCCTTAATAAATCTGCCCCCTAATGTTGGCAAAAAACAAGGACACAGACTGCTGTGATAGTCAGGGTCTATGATTTCATATTATTAATGTCTATGAATGTTGCCATATTTTTATTTTAAATATGGGTATTATTACAGAAGGTTTACATAGCAATTTTGGAACTATACTCTTTGTTTTTCTTCTCTCCTGCAGGAAAAGCTGAATCAACTCTTTTGTTTGGTGGATGTGCCTCTGAGAGCTTGTGCAATTCAACTAGAAACTACATATCTACCCCGGGTTTCAGCCTGTTAATAAAGAAGTCCTGTAACAGCAATGCCAACAGCCTTTATCAGAGTGCAGTTCTTCTTTATTTATTTCTTCTGCTGCACAGTCTTTTTTTCCATTCAGATGAATCATTATGATAAGCACCACAGTGATATGAAAAGTCTAGCTCTTCAGCCCTTGATGGATGATGTAATGGACTGATATTTACTGATATCTGAAGGACCTTTGTCTTTGAACATACATGCATTTAACTTTACTGAATGCACATGATAAGATAGGTAACTTATTTAGAGACATATCCATGATTTCAGTTTGCAATGTAAATAAAATATATATTGTCTAATGGTCTGTAGTAGAGCACAGAACCCATTGTGATATCAACTTTAAGGGACTGATTTACTAGCATTCACATATCTATTTATTCATAAATCAATTTTTTTTCTCTAAAAAGTCATTTTTTTATTACTTTAAAGCTCCAAAAAATTTATATTCATGAAGTTTAAAAAGCACAAAATTCTCTAATACAAAACTTCATCAATTAAAAGCAACTGATATCCCATAGAAATCAATGAGAACTGGGCTGATGCTAACAGACCTTTTTTTAAGCCATTAAGACTTTTTTGTTAGTTACTGTCCAAAATACATGATTTTGGTTTTTTTTTTTGTATTTTTATTCAGATCATTCACCTTTTTTCGTTTGTTTGGTTTTAGAAAAAAATTGATTATTCAGGGTTTCAAAAACCTCTTAAGCTACTGAAACAAGAATGTTGATAAATGGGCCTCCCATAGTATGTGCTCATATTTGAAGATGAACACAATTGTGGACATTCGTTTTTTACTTTGAGCTGCCCCAAATTACCCAAACTAACTTGTGCATTCAGCTTTAAGGTCGTTCCAGTGCAAATTATAGTCCCTGACTTAAACTGTGCTTTATTTTCCTAGAAAAAAGAAAATTGTTCATATGGAATAGTAGAACAATGATGAATTAAAAACAAACCCATAGAACCCACAATTTAAACTGCCTTCCTTTCTTTTGTGTAAACATACAGCAATACACATTAAAATAAGAATAATAGTTTAGTATCTTGTATTACTGGAATATCAAGTTCCAAAAAGGTTGAGCAATTCTGGCCAAATGAGTTGCATAGCTAAAGACCATAAAGTATGGATGTGCAATGGCAAAAAAAAAAATGCTTGAGAAGAGCATCTGCCACAACCATTGGATCTAGGATTGTACAGCTTTCTTGTTTTAGACAAAGTAAACAATCCATGTAGCTATTAGCACACCAGTGATGCTTTCCACCATATACAAATCACCTTGAAAGTGCATAAACAATGGATATCAGATTATACACAAAGCTCCTTCTGCTCCTGTATTGGGTGTCACCAAATTTAGGAGAATAGCTGTTATTCCATCTGCCCTGGAGAGTTAGTGGTCGCTGTAGAAAAATAATGTACAGGTGGGCAAGACCTGTTTATGTTTACTTTTAATCAAAAGTGTTATTGCTATATTTATTTATGTTTCGACATTTTTAAAGCATGTTTTTTCTGTATTTGCACAGATAATGGAAACTGTGTTCTGTTATGGGACATTGGTTCCTATTTTGCAACTAATAACATATGTTTTCTTAAAGGCGTGATTTACCTTTAAGTTATCTTTTAGTATGCCATACAATGGTCAGTACTGAGCAACTTTTTAGTTGGTCTTCATTATTTATTTGTATATAGTTTTAGAAGTATTGGCCTTTTTCCAGATTTCAAATGGAGGTCACTGACCCCATCTAAAAAACAGCTAAAAAAGGTGTTGTTATTGCTACTTTTTATTACTCATCTTTCTATTCAGACCCTCTCCTAGTGCATTGTTGCTAGGGTAATTTGGTAAATTGCTGACATTTCAAACTGGATAGCTGCTGAATAAAAAGCTAAATAACACAGTAACCACAAATAATAAAACATGAAAATCAACTGCAAATTGTCTCAGAATATCACTTTCTAATTTCATACTAAAAGTTAACTCAAAGGCAAGCAACTGCTTTAAGGGGAGTGTTTATTAAAGTACAGTTTGAAAAGAGTCTACACAATTGCACCTCCTAAGAAATGGCAATGGAAGTAGCCAAAAGGTGCATTCTGTGTGGTAGAGCTTGGTAATTAACCCATAAAGCATGGTGCACTAGGGTTAGTCATGTCCATCCTTTTAGAGCAAGTCAGACATTTTTATCCATTTATGAATTTAATTTATTTTAAAAAATTGTAAATAAAACAATGACACAAATTATCACTTTTTTCTTTGTTGTTTATTCTTCAAAAATGTCAATGGAATTGAACCAAGGTAAAGGAAAACATTTTTATGCTTCAGTAATTTTACACGTCCAAAAACAAATAAATCAAGTCATTTTATTCTGTATTTATCATTTTAGTTTTCAGATCAGTTAATCCCACTAGTCACATGATACCAAAATGATAAAATACGTAAACTTTGTAATGACAGATAGGACATCCTGACATCTGTGATCCGGGGTATGCATTCTTCTGCATTTCCAACTTATTACCAGTAATTGCTGCATGTGTTTTATATAAGGCAATTCCAATGAATCTGGACAGATGGGTAATTTGGGGTGTCACCAAGGAGGAGATTTCCCTCTTTGTCATAGTCTTAAACCAGGGTCCCCAACCCTTTTCACTGAGCCACATAAAGTTGCAAGGGAGCAACATAAGCATGCTAAAATTTCAGGGGTGCTAAATATAGGCTATGATTGGCTCCTTGTAGCCCCTATGTGGTCTGACTGCCTACAATCGAATATGGTTGAAGTGAAAATTCTAATAAATTTTGAATTTCAAAAATTCAAACTTCTAGGTGATTTTGGGCTACTTCGACTATCGAATAGCCCAAAATTCAATTTGAATTGTTAAAATTTGAAAATTCTAGTTTTTGAATTTCAATGTACTGGCCCTTTAAAAACATTTGACTTCGACTGTGCACCAGCTTAAAGCTGCCAAATTGCCATTTTAGCCTATGGGGGACCTCATAGAACTTGTCATGAAAATGTTTCTAAATTCTGAGAAATCAAAGGATTTTGGTGAAAATGGTTTGAATCGTTCCATTGAATGGAATGATTGGAAAGATTCGAACGATTTGCATTTGATCAAATACTGCCATTTTTGGATCGAAAACAGCCATATTCAATCAAAAATTACCCCCCCAAAAAATGTTATGGTCAAATTTTGAAGTATTTTCCACTTCGAAATTCGACCCATAGTAAATCAGCCCCTATGTGTTTTTAGCTGCACCTTTTTACCCACCTCCAATACATTTTTTCCCTTATTTTCAAGTCTTGTTGACTGTAATAATGAATGACCTCCTTTCTACTATGCTACAACTGCTTTTTCAGTAGAAAAATAAAATACTGCCAATTTCTTAAAGAGGTAGTACTGTAAATCCTGCTGCACTGCACTGCTCAGCAAAATTATATTGTTACACGGCTACAAATCCCAAAATACTGTAACATATGATGAAGATTCAGGCATGCTGGGAGCTGTAGTCCAGCAACATCAGGTTTGTATTCTTAAAATAATATTGCACAATAAAACTTTTCCAAAACATCCCCAAATCTCCACAGCCAGCGACTGAATTAAAATGCAAAAAAATCCTCCAATGAGAATGCCAGGCGATCTTTGTTCTTGTAATTGGAGTTTGAAGCTTTGAACACAGTTTCCCAGCACTGGCCAAGTCTGTCCTTTATCCCCATGTCTGATTCCAGTGTAATATCATTAACATTTTTACATAATTATCTCTTTATATAAGATGACAGCAAGATGCCTGACATGATGCTGGGAATCAGCATTCTCATTGGTCATTGGCTGAGTTTACATTCCCCCTAAAAACATGTCTGTTTTTTGACATTACACCTGGTTTATATATTAATACTAGCTTACAAACTCAGGCTCAACAAATAATAAATCAGACCACTTATAGAGGGGTCATTTATCAAAGGTTGAGATTATGTTTTCCCAGAAAAAAGTTTTTTTAGTGTAGATTTTAGTCAAAAACTAAAATTTTGGGGGGTCTTACATAAAAACTCACATTTTGGATTTTCTTGTAAAAAAATATTATACCCCTAAGCAGGAAATAGGTCAAATACTCCAGCTAAAACCTGTCAAGGTCATGTAGAAGTCAATGGCAGAGGTCCCTTGAACCATTCAAGATGTTTAGGTTTTTTTGGTGGGTTTCACTCGAACACTCGATTAATTTGAGTTTTTTCCATTCGAGTATTTTCTTAAATTAGAAAACATTTCAGTTGTGAGTTAATTTAAGGTATAAAAACCTCACAAAACTCTATAACTCGACCTTTGATAAATAACCCCTGTACTATCCAGGTTCTTTTTAGCCCAAAATAAAATAACAATATACTGTATTTATGCGTAAGTCTGTTGAATATGAAATACTATTTTCATGGTTTCAATAATAATTCAAACTTCAAGTATTGACTGATATAATGATACCAAATGCTTAATGTCTCTGACTCCAATTGTAGGAGTTTTTCTTTATTTGGAAATGGAAAAAAACTCCACAAATATGCAACTCCAGTTGTAGCAACAAAGAATATGGAGACAGATTTACACAGATATCCTGGGATTCTCATCTCATTAGAGAATGTTTTAGCATATTAATGCAGCTGCTGGCTCTGGAGTTGCAGGGGGGAGTTAAACAATGCAAAAAAAACTCAAATTATTTTATGTGGCAGCAAAGGAGCTGGTACGGTCTATGTATTCTGACTATTCATCAGCTATGCTGCATCACATTCCATGGGAGGTATGACCTGCTATTTTGATAATATAAGTTTAGCCTCTCAACAGCAGTCCACATCACACTTAGCCTGTGCATGATCACTGTTCACTCAAAAGATGGCTGAACAAAGCCACAGTGAACTTTGTAGGTATAAATAATAACTTTTATTGGACTTCTCATGATCTAATAAGTGGGGTTAATGCTAGAAAGTAGAGACAGGGAACAACCTTGTCTAGTGCTTCAACTTTAAATGGACATTTGCACCTGCCTTTTGTTGAAAGATGTCCATATATGAAAAGGTAGACATTTGAGAGTCGAAAGAATAAGTGATTGCAATCAGGTAGCTGGATCTAATGTGATGATTTATTTCAATAATGGGCAAAATGGATAGATGGCCAGGTAGCCCCTGTGCTAATAGACAACTACTGCAATACTTGTTGCAATAAGGAATTCTATACCATTATTTAAAACAGCTGATAATTGCATCATCTTTTTTTTCTCAGGAAATTTTCTCTGGTGTCCCATTTGTGATTCTACATATTTTCATGAATGTTCCGTAGAACTTCTGTGTAATCTGGATCAGGATGTCTGTCTGTCTCAAACAGCAAGGATCACATACGGTATGATGCCCATAACATCAAAGGGGAGCTGCCATTGAAATAAATATGCATCCAAACTGTACTGGAGTGTAAGAATTATTTTTCATAATTATAGCTTTAATTTTTTTCTTGGGATATTCAAAATATAGATGTGCTTCCTCAACCTACTACAGAATGTTGTATTGTGTGATGTTTGCAGGTAGAAGGATCTACTAACAAAAAATTGTAAACTTAAAAATAAACTGTTAAAAATGATAGACTGTGAAACATCCACTACAATATTGAGAACATTTAATCGCTTAAGATTGACCCCCTTTAATTATGATAGCACAGGTGTGCTCTAAATGGAAACAATGAAGAGCACATATTTAAAGCACTTGTGTCCAAATATGTTCTTGATGTTACACATGGGTACCACTCTGTTGATTCTGTCTGAATGATGTTCAACTATGTATGTAGGTATATTTTTATTTGTATAGTGCTCCTTGAGGGCAAATCACTGTACAGCAAAATATTAAATTAGTAGTAACAAACAAGGGGTAATTGAAATAAAAAGTGACAATATGTGCATTATTAGAAATACAATTCACATAAATATAATTACACTACTAGTTTACATTAAAAGTGGTAGGGATCTGATTGCGGATAGACTCTACATTGTCTTTAAAGAAATCAGTAAAATCCTGAGGAGAGTGAGTCAGGTTGACTGATACTGTTGATGAGGGATGGAGAAGAGTATTGAATAGAGAAAACAGGCATCGTGGGTTGGATTTGTGATTGTTTATAAGGGTACTATAGTACTCTTGCTTGGCCTTTGCCAAGGCAGAATTGAGGAAGGACAACATAAATTTATAGTGAATAAATTTCTTCCACATACATTCAGCAGATCTTGTACAGGAGTGTAAGAATCAGCCAGGGTTGTGGGTTCTGAAAACGCGTACACTTAGCCTGTAAAGGGGCAATTGAGCCAATCATTGTGGATAGTATGTGATTACACTCACTTACCAGGGAATCAGGATCAGACATTTCCATAATGGAAATGAGACTGGACCTGAAAGACTGAGCTAAGGCTGGAAGATCAATGTCATGTGTATCCCGAACTGAGACAGTGGGGTAAGGTGCAGGTGGGCATGGAGAGTGAGAGATGGAAAAAGTAACCAAATGGTGATCTGAAAGGGGGAAGGGTTCACTGTTAAAACAAGATAGATAATTTTTTTTACTAAATACTGGATCCAGAAAGTAGCCATATTAAGTAGGGGTATTTGTCCACTGCTGGAGCTCAAAGGAGGTTAGGCTGAGAAAACGAGAGGGCTGGGGTTCTTAATTTTAGTTGGACAAAAGATAACCATGGCCAGCAGGAGATGTGGAAACTCCAAAGAGTGCAACTGGGTTGGCACAATTCGCAGTGCAAACAGAATTATGGAAATCAATACGACATGCTGTAACAAAAGCAGATGTGATGCCGAAAATACTACTTGTAACCTGCTATTATGTGTAGGGTGACATACTATTAAATAGCCTGCAGCTATTTGCACAATGCCACATTTCCACAAGGGAAAAACATGTGTCCCTATAGGATTCAAGATCCAGTTTTTTATGGACCAAGGTATCAAGAAAATATGTCACAAAATGTACTACAATAAGAGGAATAATTAACATGGTTTCTAGATCTGGCCAATAAATCATAATTCATTGCTTATTTAAGTTTTGTTTTAGGAACATTGGGCTATGCCAGTAGAGAGCAGTCAAGGAATGGAGAGGAAAGGAATGTATTTACTGATCCATAAAAAGTAAACCGTGTGTTACCTATATCAACCTAATTAAGTTTCAAGATCAGTTAACATGGTGGCTCACCCTCACATGTAAACACAAGTGATGGGCGAATCTACCCCGTTTCACTTCGCAGAAAAATTAGCGAATTTCCATTAGCGAATTTCCATTTTCGCTGGGGTTTCGCAAATTTATTCGCCAGCGGCGAATCGCGGGAGTTCGCCGTGAATTTGCCCCTGGCGAATAAATTCGCCCATCACTAGTAAACACCAAGCAATTCCTGAAACTATAGGCAACAAGGTTGAAGCTTTTAGTTTTACTCCAAAATAATGTTTGTACAGTTATATACAGAATCTGTATATACATTTTATTTGAAAATGCATAATACCAATTAGCTAAAAACATCCCTAAAAATTAAAAATAAAGCAGCAGTTAGAAAAGGGCCCCTCCTATAGCATGTAAATGAACAAGAACGCTGGCATTTTTTCATATTTTTAAGTGGGATTGTCTTTAAAGGGGAATCCAACCCTCCCCCCCATGTAATAAAACCCACAACACCCTACCCTAAATAGTCCCCCCTCCCTGCTCCAGCCCGCACAGGTGATAACTCCATTAATTGCCCCATATCCATTAATCACCCCTCGTTGCAGAGTGAGCTTAGTGGAGCTCACAGGCGCCATCTTCACCATTTTGTTGAACTTTGGGAAGTAAGCGGTGTATTGGCGCATGCACAGTTGAAGCAATCTTCCTGTTCTAGACCACTAAGTAAAATCGACGGAAACAGACAAAGATCTGGAATAAGACCTGAAGATCAACAAAGCAGTTGACGATGACACCTGTGAGCTTCTCTGCACTCACTCTGCAACGAGGGGTAATTACTGAATATGGGGCAATTAATGTAGAGTAAGGGTTAGTGGGTTTTTTTTAAGATGGGTTGATTGTCCTTTAAGTTGTAACTGTTAAAAATATTTTGACTTTTTTTACCATTTGATGGGCATGACACATTTGTTTTAGGGTGGGCTCTTGCCTAGGATATTAGAGGATCTACTTTGTCTTCAGGCATTTGCCCCATCACTAATAAAGACATATATACTACTTATATGTACCCGCCCTATTCAAATTGACCTAAGTGCAAGTGTACTAACGAAATTTCATTAGGCTGAAACAAACATTGGAGAAACTATGAAAGGCTCATGCTGACTAATTTACACTACCAAAAACTCGCCATTGTTCAGTTCCGAGATGCAACTTTGCAAAGTGTAGTGAAGCCTTCTCAGGTGAAAATTCACCCTTAATTGAATTTGCCCCCTGACATTTCACGTGATAAACCATGAGGTAACTGTTTCACAGATTTGGGCCAGATTGGTTTATCACGTCAAAACTCATGGGCAATATTAAATTGTATTGGATTTTCTTAAGTACTCTGTACTTGGTTCTTTGTTTTACAACTTGTTTATTAATGACCTGTAGGTGAAAGTACTGTTTCTAGTTTAATGGATAATGCTAAAATGTACAGTACTATAAGTTGCAGAGTGATTTGTAGGGATGGCGCGAACTGTTCGCCGGCGAACTTGTTCGCACGAACATCGGCTGTTCGCGCTCGCCGGAAGTTTTTTTTTGCCCTCTCACCTCTCAGACCAGCAGATACATGGCAGCCAATCAGGAAGCTCTCTCTCCTGGACCACCCCCACACCCCCTGGACCACTCCCCTTCCAATGGACAGTTCCCTGATTTCAGCACAGGGAAAAAGAAAAAGGAAGGAGCTGCTATAAGACAAATACTGCAGCCTGCAGTCTGCTCACCACCCTCCCACCCACATGGTCAGTGGCTCTGCTTTTGTATTTTAGTTGTGCCTGGATGATGTGCTGGCTACTGGTCCACTTTCCAGTCAAAGCCAGGGAGCTGTGAATGTAGTAAATCATGGAAAATTGTGCCATTCTGCTATGAGTTCTAGGGGTATTTATACCTGAACTGGCCACTTTACATAGTTACATAGTTACATAGTTACATAGTTAAATTGGGTTGAAAAAAGACCAAGTCCATCAAGTTCAACCCCTCCAAATTAAAAACCCAGCATACATACACACACACACACACACACACACAACACACACAAACATCTCCACTCTTTCAAACACAAACCATATACCTGTATGCCCATAGCTATACTAACTGTAGATTTTAGTATCAAAATAGCCTTTGATATTATGTCTGTCCAAAAAAACATCACCACACCAGAGGCCATCTTTCTTCTAGTCCTCTGGTGTGGTGATCCTCTTTATGGGTAAAAAGGTCCCCTGATATTGGTCTATAATGTCCTCGAATATATTTGTAAAGTATAATCATGTCCCCTCGCAAGCACCTTTTTTCCAGAGAAAACAACCCCAACCTGGACAGTCTCTCCTCATAATTTAAGTCTTCCATCCCACTAACCAGTTTAGTTGCACGTCTCTGCACTCTCTCCAGCTCATTTACATCCCTCCTAAGGACTGGAGTCCAAAACTGCACTGCATACTCCAGATGAGGCCTTACTAGGGATCTATAAAGAGGTATAATTATGTTTTCATCCCTTGAGTTTATGCCCTTTTTTATGCAAGACAGAACTTTATTTGCTTTAGTAGCTACAGAATGACACTGCCCAGAATTAGACAACTTGTTATCTATAAAAACCCCAAGATCCTTCTCACTTAAGGAAACTCCCAACACACTGCCATTTAGTGTATAACTTGCATTTATATTATTTTTGCCAAAGTGCATAACCTTGCATTTATCAACATTAAACCTCATTTTCCAGTTTGCTGCCCAGTTTCCCAACTTAGACAAATCACTCTGCAAAGTGGCAGCATCCTGCAAGGAACCTATAGCTCTGCACAATTTAGTATCATCTGCAAAAATAGAATCCGTACTTTCAATGCCCACATCCAGGTCATTAATAAACAAGGTGAAAAGCAAGGGACCCAGTATAGAGCCCTGCGGTACCCCACTAACAACACTGGTCCAATTAGAAAATGTTCCATTTACTACCACTCTTTGTAGTCTGTCTTTTAGCCAGTTCTCTATCCAGGTGCAAATGCTATGTTCAAGGCCAACATTCCTTAATTTAACCAGTAACCTTCTGTGTGGCACTGTATCGAATGCTTTTGCAAAGTCTAAGTAAATCACATCCACTGCCATCCCAGAATCGAGGTCCCTGCTTACATTCTCATAAAAAGAAATTTAACATCTTTGTGTGAACTCTGAGGTATTTATACATGAACTGGCCATCTTTTGTGAACTCTAGGGGTATTTATACATGAACTGGCCAAGTGTGCAGGGATTTGAGGGACATTTTATGTTAGGTAGCTTTGCTGGCTAGTAATCTACCTTCTACTGCAGTGCTCTGTATGTAGCTGCTGTGGGCACTGATCTCTTCTGATCTCATTCTCATCTGTGTGCTGACTGCTGTAATAACCATTTATAATACATTTTTGCCCTTGATCCCCCTCTGGCATGCCACTGTCCAGGTCGTTGCACCCTTTAAACAACTTTAAAATCATTTTTCTGGCCAGAAATGTCTTTTTTAGCTGTTAAAGTTCGCCTTCCCATTGAAGTCTATGGGGTTCGAGAACCGTTCGCGAACTTTTTTTCCGACGTTCGCGCCATCCCTAGTGATTTGACTAGGTTTTAAAACTGGGCAGCAAACTGGAAAATGAGGATCAATGTTGATAAAGGCAAGGTTATGTACGTTGGCAAAAAATAATATAATATATAGTTATACACTAAATGGGGTATAATATTGGGTTTCTTTAATTGAGAATGATCTAGGGGTTTTTTGTAGATAACAAGTTGTCTTATTCACAGCAGTGTCATTATGTGGCCGCAATTCACAGCCTCACAAGGAAACTTCGGCTGATTTCGTAAAACGAAGCACCGCATTTGAATTATTTTAGCCGGCCCAAGACAAGGGGAAGTGGTTTAGGGAGATTAGTCGTCCCAAAGAAGAGACGATTTGTCGATGGGACAACTAATCTCCCCAAATCTCCTTGTATGGACTGACCCCAACACAAATAAAGTTCTGTCTGATAAGGCCTCACCTGGATTATGCAGTTCAGTTTTGGGCTTCTGAAGAAGGAGATAAATGAACTGGAGAGAGTGCAGAGACATGCAACTAAACTGGCTAAGGGGATGGAAGATTTAAATTATGAGGGTAGATTGTCAAGGTTGGCATTGTTTCTCTATCCTTATGAGGGGACATGATTACTCTTTATAAGAATATTAGAGGGCATTATAGACAAAAAGTGGTTGATCTTTTTTCTATAAAATGGATCATAGGACTAGAGGCCATCCTTTTAGCAGGTAGGTGGTTCTTTACAGTGAGGACAGTGAAGTTGTGGAATGCACTGCAGGATGATGTTGTTATCACTGATTCTGATATTGCTTTTAAAGGAAAAGCTATACCCCAAAATGAATACTTGAGCAACAAGTAGTTTATATCAAATTAAGTCACATATTAAAGACTCTTACCAACCCGGTATATACATTTACGTAAATATTGCCCTTTTACATCTCTTGCCTTGAGCCAACATTTCATGATGGTCTGTGTGCTGCCTCAGAGATCACCTGACCAGAAATACTTCAACTCTAACTGTAACAGGAAGAAGTGTTGAAGCAAAAGACACAACTGCCTGTTAATTGGCTGATGTGATCTAACTTTATAGTTTGTTTGGTATGTTTGTGTGCACCATGGTATCATACAATGCCAGGAGGCTGTCCTTAATTTTTAAAATGGAAATTTTCTATTTATGTATGATTACCCAATGACACATGCTACTAAAAAAGTATATTATTATGAAGCAGGGTTTTACATGAGTTGTTTTACGCAATATCTTTTTATAGAGACCTACATTGTTCGGGGGGTATAGTTTTCCTTTAAGAGTGGCTTGAATGATTTCTTGGACAATCATTATATCCAAGGCTATAGTGATATTAAAATCTACAGTTAATACATTGTTATATATAGTTTCAATGAGTGTGTATAAGTATGTGCGCTAGGTTTTATTTTAAGGGGTTGAAGTTCATGGACTTTGGTCTGTTTTCAACCCATCTTACCTATGTAACTCTGGGGTCCGTTTACTAAATTGCGGTAAACATTTACACATAAAATATAGACAAAATATGTTTTTGCGAGTTTGTTAACATGCAGTAAATATAAATTTGCAAATAATATGTTTTCGGCAGTTAACGCATTCGCTGAAAATAACGCTACGTACACATTAATGCCTGGTTAACTAAACAGCGAAATGTGTGAAAGACAAAATTAACGCCAGAATATTCGCATTGTGACTGGATGGCTGAAATATGGGTTTATATGATGCATACATGTTTGATTGGTGTCACTCTGGTAATGTTGTTGGATGGTATAATCATCAGTCAATAAAGTTCATGAGTTTTGAAATACATTTCTGACCATAACTGTCACAGTAAAAATTGCCATAAGTAACGCCATTATTAACGCCATAAAACAAGACTATTTTCTAGAATAAATATTTGCAAAAGTAATTTGTCAACAGAAAATTTGCAACTCGCTAAAATTACCGCAAACGTAAACTGGTTCGCTAACGTAGTTACTGCAAGTGATCACAAAGACTTCTGAGCGTATCGCTGTTTAGTAAACTTAGTCGCTGCGAATATTGTGGCGGAAAAATATTCTCAACGATAACATGCGGAAACTTAAATTCAAATTTGTCGCACTTTAGTAAACGAACCCCTATGTTTGCAATATTCCAGACTCTGTCTCTGCTTGAATATGAAACCATGTTATTTACTTTTGTTTTATTTTCAAATACCTCTGGGGAGTGAGGAACTAATTATAGATGAAGGCTCAGAAGTATGAGTATAATTTCACACGTTCAACCTCTTCTTTATACAAATGTATACATTGTGAATGTATATACTTTAGCATGCAAAGTGCAATGAAGCATCTCCATAATACTGCTATCCCTCTTTCTATAAGACTTCTCAATCAAAACTGAGACATTATATGGCTGCTCCAGTGAAGAGATATGTGAAGCCGGATCTTACACCATTAATCCAGCATCAAACCTTTCGAAAATCATGAAGACTGATATTATGTGTAGTGGTGGGATCAGGATCGGCACTGAAGTCTGCAGCCTGCTCATTTCATTTTTTGTAATCTTTTGCATGTCTGTTTCTGTTTGGTATTAAATTTGTATTCAAACAGATCCTTTGCTTCATGAAAACCTTTAAAAACAAATATGTATTTAACTGTGGCCATTGTTAGGCTATGTTAGTGAAATGCTACTTGGATGGGTTTTTGGCTGTTGCCTAAGGGAACTGGCACACCCTATGTAATACCTATAAAATAATACAATGTTCCTGGGTTTAACATTTTCTTTCACATAGCCTATTTCAGAGATCTTCTTCTTTGGTAACATCGTTGGCAATCTGTCTTATTAATAAAAGTTGTTGTAGACATTGGTAATTATGAGGTGGGTAACTGGAATGGAATGTCAACATACTGTAGAACTCTTACCTTGAACTGTGTAAACTCTAACCACTATGGTAGGTATATGATCTTATCCTGTCATGTGGCAAATTCACCATTAATAGCGATGGGCGAAACGGGCGCGTTTCCAGAGAAATTTGCGAATTTTTCGCCGATTCGCGCGCCGTTTTTGACGCGCGGCGCGTCAAACGCGACGCATCGCGTCGTTTTTGACGCGCGTCGCGTCGTTTTTGATGCGCGTCGCGTCATTTTCGGCGCGTCGCGTGAAAAACGACGCGCGACTCGTTTTTGCGCGGCGAATTTTTTTTGGCGCATTTTTTTCCCAGTTTCGCTAATTTATTCGCCAGCAGCGAATCGCGGGAATTCGCCACGAATTCGCCCCTGGCGAATAAATTCGCCCATCACTAACCATTAACAATTATAAATCTATATATGACCCCCCTGTCCTCAAGTCAGCACTAAACTAGAAGAATTCCTCTCTTCTTTTTGTATTGGAAGACATTTACTGCTGTATGAATCCTTCTATAGACAGACTCACTCCAGGCCTGGCTATCCCACCAATTAATGGATGTGTGGTGATAGAAATACACCAAGGATAGGGTGTACTTATGCTACTCACCCACAAATCATTCTCAAGCATAGAATTACAGTAACTCTGGCATCTGCAGAACTCCTCCCCCCAGTTACCCCAACTTCAGTACTTACCAGGCACTTTCTGACCATTCTCCTCTCCAGCTTATGCTCCTCTGGAAAGTTCCCCCAAAGAAACCAGACTGTTGATTATATTCTGACAGGTACAACATACAACACACAACAAATTCACTTGTAGCCCCATTACTGAACAAGAAATTCAATGGCTCTCCCCACCAGTATGATATGGAATGGATGGCTTACCATGAGACTTATATAACATTTTATTGGAGGAGATATCCCTTAAGCTCCTGAGCACTCATCAGGACATCTTTAAATGTCAATCAACAGTTTAGGTACTTAGGGTCTCCAGATTAACTGGGACACATCAGTACTATCCCCTACTGATATTTGCCAAACACAAATCGTATCTTTAAGGATCTCACTACAATGGGCTCAACAGGTTAGGTACTTAGGGATTAATTAATTAACCATGAGTTAGACCCACTCATTTCAGCCGTCAAACCACCGTATTTCAAATTTAAATCCTTCTATAAAAACTGTATCAAATCCTAGTCCCTTTCATATGGGATTACAAACCAACTAGGTTTGCTTGGACCAAACTAGTCAACCCTTTCATGGAAGGATGTTCAATGCTCCCCACTTTCAACTGTATTGTCTAGCATCACAGTAACTCTACTTGCACTAGTGCTTTGTCCCTGGCCCCTACAACTCTAACACTCCACTTATAGTGACGTATAGCCTCCCTGGAGGGTCTGTGTTATTACGGGCACCACAAGGATTCATTAACACTACCAACCACACTTTCTGTCTCCTACAAGGTTTGATAGGTAGCAAGTAAACTGCTGGGTCATGCACATCTCTGAAGTCTACTTACTTACCATTTATCGTGCATTTCATATCTTTTTCACCTTATATTCCTACAGGATTATGTCCTTTGACCTTGGGGGACCTCCCAACACATCTGCAAATCAGAGATAAAACTCCCTTTTTTACAAATACTTAAAGCTGAGACATGCATTTCAGGCTCAGTTCACCTCTCTCCCCATGGCTAGCATCATCACCCTAGAAGAGATTCTTCACTCTCCCAGCTTAGTCAAACTGATCAACAGAGGAATGGTGGTCTTCCCACATTCCTGAACTTACAGTTCTTCCCACATTCCTGAACTTAGCAACTGAAGGCATCTACAATACCCTCATGTCAAACAAAACTGATTCAGTACCTGTATGTAACACTTGTGGAGTTACACCAGATGAAGTCCCTACAGATTCCTGCAGCTATGGTCTGGCCGTAGCCAACATCTTTCATTTGATTTGGTCCTGTCCTCAATCTTATAGATTCTTGGCCACAGTAGAAGAATTGCTGGCAAATAACCTGGCCTTCCCTAGTATGGTCTCTCCAGTAACTTGCCATCTAGGTGTATTAGAAGACATTATCACACATAAATAACACAGATTATGGATTAGATTACTGCTCTTCTATACTAAGAAAACATTAGTTATGCATTGGATGGGCATAACACCTCCCACTGTCAAAGTGTCATCCCTTTATATAACTAACTAACTAAATTAAATTTGACAAGGTTTGGGTTCTCTGGTGTGACTTGGATTAACCAAATGGGGCAAATTCACTAAAGTGCAAAGTGGCTAACGCTAGAAAAAATTCACCAGCGTGACGTCATTTTTCAACTTCGCCAATTTACTAACAGCGTCCCTGGCGAAAATTCGCTAGCTAAGTAGACTAGCGCAACTTCGCACCCTTACACCAGGCAAAGTTGCACATTGACCAAGGGATATAACTACACTAATTTATTAAGACTCCCATTTTACTAAACGTTACCTCTTGCGCCAGACTTTACTTAGTCAGTCAGAACTCGAGAAGTTCAATAAAATAGAAATAGTAGTTTGTCAAAAAAAGTTTACATTTTTAAAAAATTTTAAAAAACGCTGGTTTCTTTTACTTTTTTAAGGGTTATAGTCTGAAAAATAGCATACTTTTTTTGGGGGGTTACCCTCCTTCCCCACTACAATTCCTAACATATGGCACCTAAACTAAACAGTGGGCACATGTGTAGTGCAAAATAACAACTAAATTTTATTGGTTGAAGGTTTACCAGGCTTGTGTAGTTTAATGTATTTGTGGCTACATATACGTCCATTGATCTAGTGATGGGTGAATTCCCGCGATTCGCCGCTGGCGAATAAATTCGCGAAACGGCAGCAAAAATTCGCCGCAGAAAAATTTGCCAACAAAAACGAGTCGCGCGTCGTTTTTGACGCGCCGCGTGCCGAAAATGACGCGACGCGTTTGACGCAACGCATTTTTGACGCGCGACTCATTTAGCAAATTTTTCGCCAATTTTTCGGCGAAGCGAAACGCGGGAGTTTCGCCCATCACTAATCTTAAACTTCGCACCGTATGCAAATTAGGCATCGCTAGCGTAATTTCGCTTTGCTTGACGAAGTAACGCTTGTACAATTTTAGTGAATTAGCGGCGCCCTGGCAAAAATTTGCCTGGCGAATTGCAGGTAATTGTGGTGAAGACGTCGCTAACACGTTTTCAGCACTTAGTGAATTTGACCCATAGAGAGATGAAATATTCTATATACGATCTTACCATGCTGTTGTAGGCCACCAATAGTAATTCCAGAGAATAACTTGTAGACAACCTTTGTTACTGGGAAATCTATATACAGTATAATGTATTACTTTGCCAATTGTCCATGATAATGAATAGTTACTTGTAATTTGAACAACTGAATATGTGACCCGGATTTGTTTACTTGTTTTGTTTTCATTTGATTTTGTTTTCTATTTAAAAATAACAAAGATAAAGCAACACTATACAATAGATAAATACAATTTAAAATTAACAGATGAAATTACCAACATTTAAAGAATTGACTTTCACCCAAACATGTTCAGATTGAAAGCAATGCAAGATGGGACTCCTCTCTCCATGGTCTCTCCCTGCAGATTCTACTGTACTTTATGCTTATGCATATGTATGTTTCCAGGCATCTACCAACTTAACTAATGCGATTATCCCACTCACAAACCTGACCAGCCCAGGGCCATCTCTAAGACAAAGGTGATTAGGACCAAGGTACCATACAAATTATTCTCCATTGGACCATTCCAAAGAAGTTAGATATTCTTCATAAATGTTGCAGTATGGAAGGTCTAAGGTCCCAAGAGCAGTGGCATAACAATAACCCAACTGGCACTATGCATTACTAGAAAGATAAATAGCAAACATTCCAGTATAAAATAGTGCTGTGAGCTATTTTATTCCCCTACAGGTTAAAATACTGTCAATACAAAAAGGAAACAATGCCAGATAATACTTACAGCAACAGAAGTGCAACAGGCGAGACCAGCTGAACGCTGGGAATAGTGGTGCTGCTTGTTAGACATGATATTCTTCTCTGTTTTCTTTGTGCCATAATTAAATGTTTTGTTGCCAGCCTGACAGATTGCTTCTGTAGCACTTTCGTATAAGGTTTCACGGCTGATGTGTTCTCCTGTAATGAGACCCAAGAAAAAATCAGCAGGGGATTCTCTGGTTCTCACAAAAACAATAAAAAAAATACAATTAAAGGTGATGCCAGTTTTAGATCTTGGCATACGGAGGAAGTATTAGGTAAACAAAAGGCATTTATTGGTAGCTGGTATACCCTATTATTCACATACTGTTTTCACTGACATAGCAGTAAGTAAAGGACACTATTTGACATCTTGTTGGATTACACTTTATTCATAATTTACCCGTAAGAAAATGCGGGACCCTGGAAAACAAACATGGAGATCAATGGCAAGGACAAATGTTCATGTGAAGCTCAAAAGTTAATTTGTAATACTACTGATACATTTGCATAAATTTGATTACATGAAGTTACAACAGGGCAGAACATAAGCCTCTACCAAAGGCTGCAGACAATGATAAATCCAGAAAGAAAACAGGAAAACAGTAAATCCTCCTTGAAAATCAGAAGAGGTAAGAACATTGAATATATCACCCTGTTTACATTGGGACTGTTTTGATATTTTAATTCTGTCACAGCTGGGAATTAATCATTTCCACGGGTGGGGGCATTTGTCCCAGTTTTGAATTATAAATGTGCCAGGGTTAGTTGATCTCCTTCTAAAAAGAGTTCCAGGAGGTAGATAAATTAGTTATCTAACTAACCCACTTTTCGCTTTTGAGGAAGTTAACCCTCTTCTAGGGGTATTTCTATAGGAAAGCTTTAGTATATAGATTATATGACAGGCTTATTTACAGGTATGGGACCTATTATCCAGAATGCTCGGGACCTGGGGTTTGCCGAATAATGGGTCTTGTAATATGGATCTTCATACCTGAAGTCTACTAGAACATCATGTAAACATTAAATAAACCCAACAGGCTGGTTTTGCTTCCAAAAAGGATTCATTCTATCTTAGTTGGGATCAAGTACAAGCTACTGTTCTATCATTACAGAGAAAAAGGAAATAATTTTTAAAATTTTTGGATTATTTCATTAAAATGGAGTCTATGGAGAGACGGCCATTCCATAATTCAGAGCATTATGGTTGACTGGTTTCCGATAAGGGATCCAATACCTGTAATATATTTTGATTATGTAATTTAATTCAGCTTGTGTTGTTTACTAACAGTTATTAAAGCCATGAACTATAATATCCCACCCTGAGAGCCCTTATTGTTCCCAAGGGGCAAGTGAAAAGGGTGTTGATGTTTGTTTGAAGTTTTTTCAAGTTAGCCTGTTTGCTTGTGTCACTACACAAAGGAAGGAAAAGATTGGAGTATAGTCTTTATCTGCTTTGCGGCACTACATTTGCTCCGGAAATAAAAATTCTATAAAATTCTGTATAGCTCTGTAAATTTATTGTATGCATTCTGCAGCTGCATTGGTGTTACAGAGTTTACAAGTTATCTACTTGGGTATTATGACTGCCATGGTCTTACCTTACCACAACCTGACCATACGTGATTTGCAGGAAGTTCATAGTTGGTGTTGTATTGCTGCTAAGATTTTAAGTTTGAAAATATGTTACAATAGCTTAATTATGACCCATGGCAACCTCCAACAGCCAAAAAAAATAAAGGGAGCACAGTTTCTGTGATGCAGTAATAACCATATTGTTTGCAAAGCGGCTTGTGCTGGGTCCTTGCTCCTTTGTACTCTATGAATTTGTTTTTGTACATTGAGAATCAAGAAATGTAAAACATGTAGCACAAACAGGTACATACAGTATTTATCAAAAGAAGAAACAAAGCTCGGGTTGGCAATTTCATCTCTTTCTATCCATTTATATAGGATATTTAAAAGAGTAGTGAACTCTCACTATCACCCATTGATGGAAATTCCATAAAAATGAATAGAGAGAGGTGGGATTTCCTTTTTACCTTTTCATAAATACAGTATGCCCCACAGTATCTTGTGACCCTGAAGAAAGGCATCAAAAAAGACTACCCAGTTTGGGAGGATAGTTGTACAATGAAGAGGTTGAGTTGCTTTGCAAGTAAATTACCCAATTCTGTGGACATACTCCTTATTATCACATACCAGAATATTCCCACCCTTACTGTATGCTGAATCAGAAGGATCTTCCCCAAAGTTCTAAAAACTACCCACCCCCTTCTGTGGTGTATTTTTCCCCTTTTAATTTCCTTGGTCTTTTGGAAGAAACATTTTTTGCTTTTTAACACCAGGAAAGCATTAGGTCTGTTGGAAAGGTGACCAAGGTGTTTCTGGGACCTGGGGTTATTGATCCATAAGCTTTTGGCATTACCTCATATTCTTGGGGATCTTCAAAGGTATTCTGCTGAATAAAGTGGGATAATGCTATTCTTATATCAACTGATTGATCTCATTTGCCCTTGGGCTTTACATTAATGGCATGCAGTGGCAAGTGGTAGCTCCCACACTCATGAGTCCTTCTGGTCCTCACGTGTGGCAACAGTGTGGCCCTTGATTGAGGGAATTGATAGTTATCAGTCCTTAGTAAGGTATTTATTTAGAAGGCTGAGCCTGGTGGTCTTTGTTTCTTTTTTGACCCATGTACAGTACAAGAGAATATTTCTTAGGCTGTGTGCTTAAGGAGCAATGGCTTATACTGTATGTCATGGTAAGTCCTGCATTCTGACTTTTTACAGCTGAATATTATGTAATGCACTAACTTTTGCAGAATGATGTAGGCCATAATGTAAGCACAATAATGTAACAGCAATCCACTGTGCTTTTATTAGCAAGCTTTATAAGCAGTTGCCTCTAGGTTCTCTGGGTTTTAAAGGTCTTTTGCTGTTTTTCTATGGCCAGGTAATTCTGGTAACTGAGTTGCATGGCTCATTCTACATTGCAGTATCCAAGTTGGGTTATATTTAACTGAATGCATTATGATTAAAATAAGATGCAGCTAAACTGAAGTTTTTTTGGGACCCTGTAGTTGTTCTTGGCCCTGTTATTTTGCATGTTTTAGCCTTTGCTGTTAACTAATGTTTCACTGATTTCTGCAGAAGTTCTGGAGCCTGATGGTGTGAATGCCTTCTAGATCCATTTATTCAAGTCCCAGAGAGATGCAGTGCCCCAGTAGTACATTTTTAATTTAAACAGCAGCTGACATGAGTATCCCATAGGGTTTTCTTGATTTTCAATCCAGATGATGGGCAATTCAGGAGCTGACTCCACACCAGGCTGCTGTAATTGTTGGTTTGGTATTACCCATGAGAGCAGGCCTAGAGGCAGACAGGCAAATATTATCCTTCTTGAAGTACTGCAATCCAGCAAATGTCAAGAGATTGGATGCAACATGCCAGCCCCTAGGCCTGCACTGTTTGGTTATTACGAGCGGTAAGTTGCAGCTTAAATTAGGCTACTGGGTATTTCCTGTACATTGGAAATATCTGTTCAGCTGAGTGATTTGTTCTTGAAACTATCTTGTGTGGTTCGTAGGCAGAGGGTTAAGTGCTTAATACTGTACCTGGGAAGCAATTAGTCTTAAAGATATATACCTATATATCTGTGTTTAACATCTTCTTACTTTGATATCTCAGTAGACGTAGGAACAAAATAGGCTTGACTGATACCTTTAAACCTTTAAATATTCTTGAATGCACCTTCACCGGGGATGCAATAGTAATATCCAAATATGTCAAATCTACAAGAAAGAGGCAATACGCAGGGATTAGCTGCTCAACGTCAGTGTTTATTGTAACACAACATGTTTAGAGACCTGTGAGGCTTTTTGTCAAGTGAAATGTTATGTGGCTCTTTCTTGTAAGTTTTACTTCTTTGGATCTCAGTAGTAGTAGTTCTGCTGGATCTAGGGATTCAGACCCTTGCTATTAGAGTTGTCTGTTTGATTAGGACTGTTATGGTTATATGAGTCTTGCCTTAATTTGACTGTTTCCTTGGAGCTGTATTTAGTATGACATGTTTATACATGCTACAAGGCCTGAGAGAGTCATGGTGGCCAAGGTTTTTCATTTAACCAAAGTTTATCAATTTGTTTTTATGTATAGTTTTCAGCTTACTGACATGGCTTGTCCTTCTTGTGTGCATGGTACTGTCTCAACAAAATTCCTTGAGGGGTAATTACCTACAAAATTTCAGTGTAATATTATGGACGTTATCCTCTCTGGCCTCGATGACTGGTCACACAGTCCAATGTTTGCAGCCTCTATGTAACTGAAGTTTACTGTAGTTTGGTTAACTTCATTTGGGTCAACCTTCTAAATTTGGTTACTTTTGGCATAATAGAATTATATCCTATTTTAGTTTCTGAGAAGCTGCAATGATCAGTCAGGGGATTAGCAAAATCACTTATGCCCTGTAAGACATTCATGATATCTACAAGAGGATTCTTCTTCCCTATAGTGGTAAGTGTGTGAATACATTGGGACAATCTCCAAGCCACCATACTTCTGCTGCCTAGAGGGGTGTTTCTGTATTCTTTTCTCAATGAGATCTGATTCTTTCAGAGTAAATGGGGATGGTTTTCCATAGTTTTTTAGATGTGGGGGCCTGGCTCTCTGAAATGATAGGGGCCTTCTATTTGTAGTGTATTTCTCACCTAGGGTGTCATTATTTAGTTATGCCTTTGCCTAAATTAACCCTAATAGTTGCTAGGGTTGCAAGATGATCAGGTTGGTGTTTTTTTTTACTACATTTGGGTCCTATATATATTTTATATACTATATTTTCCAATGTTTTTTGTTTATCCATTGCTTTTCTTTTGGTTGCATTTGAGACTTGATAATCTTTTGGGAATTCTTCTGAACATAACTAGGTTCTTGCACCTGAATTTCATATGCTGATGAATTACCATTTTGAAGTTTAACACAGTATTTCTCCTAACTCTATTAGAGGATTAGTGAATTTGCGTAGCGCTGGCAAAAATCAGTGTAGGTGGTTCTTCACAGTGAGGACAGTGAGGTTGGGGTGATGTTGTGACTGCCGGGTGATGTTGTGATGGCTGATTCTGTTTATGCTTTTAAAAGGGGCTTGGAAGATTTTTTGGACAGACAGAATATCAAAGGCTATTTTGATACTAAACTCTACAGTTAGTATAGTTATGGGCATATATGTTTTGTGTGAAAGAGTGGAGAGGTGTGTGTGTATGCTGGGTTTTAGTTTGGAGGGGTTGAACTCGATGGACTTTGTATTTTTTCAACCCAATGTAACTATGTAACTATATGACAAGACTTCTTCTTGGAATAGAAGAACCATATGGGAAGTAGCAGTTCTAGCTTTATGATGAAAAATGTATAGGAACTATTCTCCAGAATGCATGGGATTTGGTGTTTTCAGAATAAGGGGTATTTATTGTTGTATGCAAAAGTTAATTTAGACACGTCACAGTCATTTCGGAAAACAAAGTGCTTTGGACTGATGAGACAGAAAATTAGTTAATTGGTCATTACATAAAGTGCATTGCAAGGCAGAAGAAGAACAACGCATTCCAAGAAAGACCCCTGCTACCTACTGTCAAATTTGGTGTAGGTTCCATCATGCTGTAGGGCTATTTCAGGGACTGGAGCCCTTGTTAAAGTCGAGGGTCGGATGGATTCAACCCACTATGAACAAGTTCTTCAGGATAATGTTCAAGCATCAGTAACAAAGTTGACTGAAAAAATACAATGACCTGAAACACACTTCAAAGGCATTTATGCTTAGGGAGAAGTACAATATTCTGGAATGGGTGTCATAGTCCACCGAATATCATGGATCTATGGGATGATTTAAAGTAGGCTATCCATACTCGGCAGCCATCAAATTTAACTGAACTGGAAAGATTTTATATGCTCAAAAATACTGCCATCCAGAATCCAGACATCATAGACTATAGGAGGCATCTAAAGGCTGTTACATTAGCAAAAGGAGGCTCAACTTAGTATTGATGTAATATCTTTGTTGGGGTGCCCAAAGTAATGCACCTGTCTAATTTTGTTATGATGCATATTGCATATTTCTGTTTATCCAAAAAACTTTATATCAATGCTGAAATACTACTGTTTCCATAAGGCATGTCATATATGAAAAGGAAGTTGCTACTTTGAAATCTCAGCCAATGATAAACTAAACTCCAAAGAATTAAGAAGGATTCCCATACTTTTTCATATGACTGTAGATACTTAAGTTAAATTCGACTAGAGAATAGTTAAACTTTTAAAAAAAAATCAAGTTTCAAAATTGATCATGTACTGGCCCTTTAACAATTTGAATTCGACTATTCACCACCTTAGACATATTGAATTGCTGTTTTAGCCTATGGGGATGTCCTGAAATCAATTTGGAGTTTTTGGAGACGTCCTGAAAATCAAGTTTTTTTTTCATTTCCAAGTTGATTCTAGTTTTTTTAATTAAATAAATTTGAATTATATTTTTGTCAGTGGTTTAACAGGTTTTTGAAACCATGAATAAACTTACAAACTCTAAATCTACTAAAAATTATTATAAGCTAAAAAAATACAAACACATTCAAAACCTCTAAAAATTTTGTATTTTCTGACAATTTCTAGCAAAAAAACTAAAAAAAAAAAAACGTTTTATAAGATTAATAAATCTCAAATTTTTAGAGCTATTTAAATATAAATAAAAATGAAAGCCACACATTTTTAGAGATTCGTAGAAAAATAGAAATTTGATTGTTACTAAATGGGCCCCTATATTGGTTTGTTAACTACACTATAAAAGAAACATTAAGGTAAAATATGCAACCATTCTTACCAATATATTAATTTCTAATCAAGCTTGCCCCTCAGGCTATATTATCATCTACATGATAATTACCATCATTACCATGAAGCTATACCTGCTTAAACAGAGAATGACTGCAGAAACTGTACAGGTTATTAAAGATAAAAGCGTAAAATAAACTGTTCAACAAATTTTAATTTTAATCTAAAAGCTAGCAAGTTCATGGAAAAGTCAATGGGAGTTGTAGTAGAACAATTAAAAATTTTATAGGCTCATTGAAAATGAAGGGTAGAATGTGTATTTACTTTGTTCGTGTTTTTTTTATGCAAAGCACACATTTGCTGAGATCCCACTATGAATAAAAAGAAAACTTCTTAACACTTTCAGAAGCTTTGAAGTGAGTGTGCCTTTGTTACTATTTTTGTACTATATTTGGAAGCTCGAATGCAGCAGAGTCGAGCATTGAGCACCTCAAATCGATAAATATATATTACCTATCTGTAAGGATTGTGGCAGAAAGGAGCTTTTTTGTTCAAGTCAGGTCACCTAGGGCACCTGGTCGACAGGTGCTGGTTTGGTATGAAAGGCTCAAACTTACTGTTGTATTGCATAATAATGTAAACAGTATATCCTGAATTTAAAACTGTATAGCAAACAATTTACTTACTTTTCGACTACTGTTCATGCCATTATGGCCTTTGAAGGCTGACATATAACTACAGTCTAAAGTTTAATGTCTTTTCCCAACTAAAATACCTTGCCCCCCAAATGATGTTTTCAGTTCAGTTTGTCAATGGTGATATTATTGAGCACCAGCATTGGCCATAAATATCTTTTCTTTGAAATGCTGAAATGCATTCTGGCAAATGTTTGCAGTTTTATGACAAAGGGAAACTGGTCTCATTCACCCATCATTGGTTATGGTATAATCTCAAACATTCTTGGAAATATAAAGCCCTCTCTTCCTCAATGAGGTTAAACTTTCTCTGCAGTACTTCCGATGATATGAGTTTTCCTTCCTCCTGATCCAGAACATCTAATAATATCTAATTGTTTAAGTAGCAATGGTAAAGTAGATTAATAAGGGGATAAATTACATTTGAAAATTAATTTTGAAAAAAATAGTCCTCCCTTTTAAATGTAAAGGTATATTTTAATCTTTAAACCAATATAACTTAAAAAAATCCTTATGCTTCTTCAAAAGAAATCTCTTCATTTATTAATGATATCCAGAAAATCCAGAAAATGTCCGAAAATAATCTAAAATGTTTAGTAGGAATGTAGATGAGGAATAAAAGTATGATATGCTAGATATACTGGTTTAAGAGAGATATTGGTCTATAAGGTTATGACTCTGGTGGAAATAGTGACAAATTAAATTTTTCTACAGTGGGGTCCATTAGGAGATACTATACTAATTATTTATGCCCTGCATCTGTAAAAATCTGTGCTCATTATCCAATGGGTTGAGAGGGCCCTTAAATAATAAATATTCACAGTGCTGTATTTTCCATATAAGTACCTAAGGGTATGTTGGCTTTAGTAGGCTTATTCTCATTTTCAATATTTCTTTTCTGTCATGAGAAACAGTACTTTTAAGGCTTATTTACATTTACTGGGGTCACTCATGCTTAAAACTGTGGGAAGAAAGAATTTTGTGTTTTTACATGAGGTTCCATTTTCAAAGCCAATATGGTTTCTGACATTCATATCAATAACTATGCACATAAATAGTCTTTGTTATGTTAAAAATTAATATATATATATATATATATATATATATGGTACAAAAAGTAGGGCAGAAATTATGTACATTATGTTTTGGGATGCTAAAAGCACCTTAGCAGTAAAGATCTGTGCTTCCAAAGATGCCTCAGTAGCTCCCCATCTTCTTTTGTTCAATGCACATATACTGGTCTACTGTCAGTTATGGAATTTAGGAACCCAGGGCATTTCTGCCATGAGGCAAGGTGAGAACCTTGCCTAGGCAAAAAAAAAAAGCCACTCCTGTTGACAAAAAACTCCTGTTAACTCCTGTTAACTTTAAGAGACACATTTTCAGTTATTAAACCGGAAATGCGGCTTTTGTAGTACCCCCACTGAGGGGACAGCATTGTGAACATTGCCTCAGGTGTCACAATATAATTCTGATTAATAAATCATTCAGATTATTGGTACAAGTAAGCTCTGAAATCAGCACAATTAACATCAGAGTTTAATATTCAGCCCCATCGCATCAGCTTCTGTGACAGATACATCTAATTTTCTGCCTGATCATTTGAAACAACCCCTAAGTTTAGCTTCTCAACAACTGCTCAAACACACTGAGCATGTGCAGTGCCACTGCTCTCCTAGCAAAATCCAAGAAGGAAAGCTACTGTGATAAATTTGAGGTTTTGCATTACTATTATAGAGAGGCTGAAGATTACTGTTGATAAGATCAGAATAGAAAATATAGCATTTCATTATTAGGGTCTGTTACACTTGGGGGGGTGCCATAATGTTTTTTTTTCCTTTGGCCAGTGCATAGCTGTAATAATTTACACCCATTACATTACATTTACATAACATTTGATTCAAAGGGGGATAGTTATTTGTCTGATTTTTGTGAGTCAAATTGAAAAAGTTGCAGTATTTGGATTTTTTACTGGCAAAAGAGATTTTTTGGAGAATGTATTGAAGTATGGTGGGGGAGGAAATCCACATTTCCATGATTTGATCAAAAAGTAGTCAAAAATTGGTGAGAACTTTTTAGGTTTTGATAAATAACCCCCAAAATGTTAAGAAAAAAGCTGATAATTAAATTACTGTTTCAAAAGCTCAAATGATTTAGCTTTGTCTTTGCAGAATTGGACACTGCAAAATAGTCATGGGCACTGCCCTAGTCCAGGAGTATGTGCAGGTCAAGTGGAAGGTCCGTGAATCACCAACAACATGAAAAAACCAACAAGGAAAAAATTCTGAGCCTGTAGATAATCTGGAAATGCTCTGAAATTTTAAGTGCTAACACAGTACAAAGTGTGGGAAACACAGGATCATGCTAAAGAGGTTACTTGTCCTTCTAACAACAAATAATGGAATTAGTTATGTATTGCAGCATTGTTAATCACAAGTCTCAAAGTTAAAAAGTTACTACAGTAAGTTAAAATCACGTCCCGATGGTCCCACAGAGAAAATGCAGATTTTGCACATTTGGAAGTGAACAATCTTTTTCTTAGTTTGTTCTCCAATAACATTTTCAGCTTTGTCAGTCTACTTGTCGTACTTAAGCAAACAATTCTCCATTTTTACAGATCTGATTTTTTTCAGCAATAGTCAGACATTACCTTGTACTTCTACCTTGTATAGGTATGGGACCTGTTAGCCTGAATACTCTGGACCTGAGGTATTCCGGATAAGATATTTTTCAATAACAGAGAATAACTTATAAACTTCTCCTCGTAGCCTTCAAAGCCCTTCATTCCTTTACACCTAACTACATCTCATCTCTTGTTTCTCTATATGTTCCTGGCCGAAACCTCCGCTCCTCTCAGACTAACCGCTTGGTTGTACCCCCCACTTCTACTGCTGTTTCCCGTGTCAAACCCTTCTCTCTTGCAGCTCCTTATATTTGGAATGCCATTCCTGCATCTCTCCGGAGAGAATCCTCCCTCAATGTTTTTAAAACAAAACTCAGAGACTACCTCTGGAAGCACCTGGATAACACCTGAACTGGCACTTGTTTCCCCCACTGTAAAAAGCACTTTATTACCCCTCCAAATTGTGTCTTTATGTTACCCTCCCATTTAGACTGTAAGCCCCAAGGGGTAGGGGCCCCCATCATAATGGGCCAGATTCAATTCAGTGAGAAAAGGGTTTATCAAGTGAAAAGCCATGAACAAGATTCAATTTGAGATTCAATTCATTTTAAAAAACTTATCTCATGGTTTATCACATGAAAACTCAATTGAAGTCTAAGGAAATTGACTGGAACTGAATTTGGAGAAAAGTAAGCAAAGTAGAAGGAAATGACTTCCTTATCTGTGATATTGTCATAAAATTAATTGTGCAAATAAACTCAGGATAAAATATTATGGGGTGAGGCAGCAGTTGTTTGCTCAATATCATAACATTTATTCATTTTTTTGTATGTATTAGCTGAGATTCCTTTCTCTGGTTGGAATTAAGTTGTTGCATGCTGTTGAAGACAAGATAAGGGAGGCCACTGAAATGCAAAAACAAATCACAGAACTTCGGCTAATGCCACACAGAGGCATTAGCATTCTTTTTCTGCACCTGAAACCATTGCATCGGCTTGGGTGCTGGCACACATGGTGGATTTGGGCACAAAATTCTCGAGCATGCAGTTTTCTGCAGGACAAGATCAGCCCCTGTGTTGCATTAACCTTAAACTCAACTGCAAAACTGTTCCATAACCACCGAAAGCAAATTTGCTGATTTGTTTAATAGAGGGTATTAAAAGAATGAGAAGCCCCCAAAACAAATATTTTCTATATATTGTCCCGGTTATTAGTGTCTTTTATTTGACTTTGACTGGGTCTTCTAACAGGGTAGTTGAGGGGTAAATTCCTTATGCAGGCAATGTCTTCATTTAGAAACAATATTGCTGTGAAGTTACTGTGCTTTGGAAGGACAGTGCAATGTCCCCATGCCTATCCTAGTGCTGTGAAGAGCTGAAGAAAGTTCCTAACATTGATCACAATAAACACAGTAAGTTCAATTGTTTTTTATATTTTGTTAAAAAAAAATACAACCTTATACTTGGACAGAATAAAAGCTTATATTGCTTAGCTAAGGGTTAATTGAAGAAACTGTGTTATCTAAAGTCATTTTAACTCATTTAATGCATTTAAC
>CM044443.1:125396169-125444157 GCA_024363595.1 Xenopus borealis | reverse complement strand
ATATATATATATATATATATATATATTTCTAGAAAGAAAGCTGTTGCACGCAAGGGACTTATACATATATATCGTAGCGCTATGAAGGCCTGAAGAAAGTTCCCAACATTGATCACAATAAACACAGTAAGTTCAATTGTTTTTTATATTTTGCTAAAAAAATACAACATTATACGTGGACAGAACAAAAGCTAATATTGCTTAGTACTCCCAAACCTGGCTCCTGGTAAACTGCTATAATTACAATACTATAAAGAACATGAACCTGCATGCAAGTCTATTCAAGCCTGAGCCTCAGGCTATATAACAAGATAATAATTATCATCATTAGATGCAGTTACACTTGTTTAAACAGAAAATGAATGCAGAAACTGTACTGGTAATTACAGTTAAAAGCATGTAATAATTTGTTCAACAAGCATCAGAGCTGATGAAAGCTTTCTGCTGATTTCAATCCTCTTATTAAATATGTACAAATTGACACTTGTGGTTAGCACTGTATAACTGGTGGAGCTTGTGGCTAGCACTTGAATGGAGGTGGCAATAGTTAGCAACTGTATGATTGTTTTTTTTGGTTAGCAGTATGTGATTAGAAGGATGTATTGTTAAGACCTTAAGGGAAGGTCTATACGAAAAGATTCGGGGAGATTAGTCGCCCCAGCTATATATATATATATATACATATATATATATATATATATATATACAGCAGAGTTTAATGCAGTATATATAGTAAACACAAGAGAAATAAAAAAAATGAGAATGAAAATATCAAGAATACCAATTAATTCTTACCCTGAGAACTTTAATCCTATGAAAGATGCTGGGGCGTTTCGCCGAATTTTTCAGGAATTTCCCGAGAAATTTGCAAAATGGCGAAGAATTTGTGAAAATAGCAAAATCGGAAAGTTCACGAAATTTTTTTGAAATTTTACAGTTTTCACGAAAAATTTGTTAATTTCGAACTACTTCACTATAAATTCGTGAATTTCAAGTAATTTCATTATAAATTCGTGAATTTTGAACTATTCCACTAAATTCATGAAATTCAAACATTTTCACTTTAAATTAGTGAATTTCGAATGTTTTCACTATACATTTGTGAATTTCAAACGTTTTCACTATAAATTCATGAATTTCAAACGTTTTCACGAAAAATTCATGGATTTCAAATGATTTCACAGAAAATCTGTGAAAATCGGATATTGATGCAGGCGAATTTTCTCTGGCGACTTTTCACGGCCATTTTGAGAATTCGAGCTAGGCGAATAAATTCACTACTGATAAGAGTTAAGCCAAACTTAATCTGAGCCCTTAACACTCATTTTCATTTGACTATTGTTTTCAAGTCAATTAATTGTTGCTCATACAATATGAATATACAGTACTAATTCAATATTGGATTCAGTGAAGTACTTATCTTTTGTCGAGGATTTGGTGTTCAGTCCCATTAAAAAATTATGGATATGGTTCATCCATAATATGAGTGGCCCAAAATGGGCAAAAATTTTTTTTGTGTATCTGCTATAGGTGAAGATTTGCAACATATTCTTCCATTACTGAAAGTGGGTTTTCATCTTACAACTGTATTTTTCATTACTTCTCTCTTAATACATAATATTTGATTGTGGCCATTAGGTTTGCAAACCCATTAACCCTTCTAGTTACTCATCTAAAGAATACCATGCTTTAAAAAATGTTTTTATCAAATTTGATCACATTCTGTTAAACTGTCTTATACACTCCCACAGCAATGGAGATCTGGAATCTGTGAATATAGGCCTGCCCAGTCCTCATGATGATGTGCTTTGCTCTTTATTGTAAGTAGTTTTTATGGTATTGTGCTTTTTTTACATTAGTATTAGGATTATTCATTTTAGGATGGCAAATGTCAAAATCCTTAATTTCTATCTCTTTGACTCAAACACTTTATTTATTTACCCATATTTGTTTACTTAATTGTTGGTGAATTTGTAAGCTGGATCAGTTTTTAATATACAAGGTGGGGATAAAGGGGATACTGTTCTCTTTTATGTTATATCATTCTTATTAAATGGTGGCTCATGGGTAGTGATGGGCGAATCTATCCCGTTTCGCCGTAAAAATTGTGAATTGCGGATCACGGGAATTTGCCGAGGTTTAGTTTATGGAGCCATAAATAAAAGTAGGGGAGTTGGGAGTCTTTATTTTTAAATGACATACTGCTGCCAGCCGATATAATGGCAATAAACCATTATTTCAAAGCAGCAATCAAAATAAACTTTTCTGTGTGATGTTAAATGTTAATTGCTTGGAACGGCACACACTTGAAAAGGATAATAACACGGGCCATATTACTTTTTTCCAGACCTTCTTGACCTTCTGGAGAACAATGTTATTTAATTACAAGCCTCTTGCTACCATTTTGCAACCAAATGCCTAATTATAGTTCTCAACAATCCCATTATTTATTGGTGCCATAATTGCATCAGTTCAGCCACACCCCTTCTCCTGATGTAGTTTAGCTTTCTCTTGTCTCTGTTTCCAACGCAGCCTTTGGGCTATCGCAACAACAATGGAATTATTCATTTTGCAGTTTTATTAGTTGAAGTTGAATAACTTAAGAACACATTAGCCATTATATGTTGGAAAACAGATTAATTTATGTCTGAAGTCAAGTAAGCCCCACAATTCAGAAACCTTAAAATGTCATTGATGTTTTCCATTGACGTTATTAGACAAAATATTTGGCTGCCTACAATGTAGAGTACCCTCCATTCATGGTTGTTACTGTTGCTCAGGAGGGTATTTACTGTAACATCTGCCTGATTATTTCAGCAAAAGAAAAGAGTTACTTGTCTACAAAATCCTCTGAAGAGGTAATATTTTGAGAGTATTTGCTGTCAGCACCTGGGCCTCAACTACCTGAAAATCATTTAAAACATAATTTAGATCAAGTCAGAAGGTGTCTGAAAACATTGTTTATTTACATTTTACATAAGTAGAGAGAGATAATGGAATACAAGAGAATGCTACAGCATTAGGGTAAGAAGGCATCCACTTGACCATCTAAAGATTTGCAAATAAAAGATGCACAACAACTGGAATAAAACCAGGAATTCTCTAGGCATGGTGTATTTATTGGTGAAGAAACTGAACTTGTATAGACAGCGGGTTACAGATAGAAGCCAAGGTAATATAAAATCATGCTATACATCAGGATAATGCAGTTGAATACAACAATTAACTACAATTTACAACGCACAGTTTGAGCCAGCAACAAACAGAGACTTGTGTCTCATACAGACAGGACAAAACTGTATGATGTCCCATAGAGGATGGGATTCCTCTCTTTAAAGCCTTTTCCTTTCATTGAGGATCATATTTCAGATTTCCAGGCATCTACATATACAGTATAGCCCCTCTATTTGAACACTGACTAGCTATCGATTCTGCTTTCCAAAGTCACCTAAAGTTTCTTCATGAGCCAACTTTGGTCGACTTTTGAAAACTAAGCGTTCCAAATGCCATACCATCATGATTCAAATTCTGGCCAGTGGCCAAGGAGATTAGTTACCCGAAGAAGAGGAGATTTGTCGCTGGGAAACTAATCTCCACGTATCAAAACATGTGCCACCCCCCTTAGTGTAGAAGTCAAACAAGCAGATCTTTTCTTCACTTTGATGGATATCTAGTGGGTAGGCTCTCTTAAGGCACCCATACACAAGTCACTAAGAGAAGGCAACTTTTATTGGCTTGTGTATGGCAGCTTAAGAAATAGTTTTCCAGTGGTCCCATTCCTAAGCAAAGGTTTAGAAGTTATTTATTCTGTCAATCAGCTGCAGTCAAGAAAGGCTCATTTTATAACTAATGTATCATGATGTATCCGAATGTCCCAAGAGGAACTTAAGTTATCTATACCTGCCATGTCAAGGCCAGGAAGCATAAACTGACTCCTTCTACCAGGGTGAGAAATGGATGGAGAAAATTCCATGCTTGACTATAAAAACAGAGTATGTAGCCAAATTGAATATTATATTATATTTGAAATGGTAGGTATAAGAATATCTTGACCCTCAATCTGAGCACTTATGGGTGGAATTTGGTCATTTGGCTTATGTCACATGTATCACTTCTCCACTGATGCACTTCAGCCAGGCAATAAACACCAGTTACCCCCACACTAGTACCACCTGTCTGTGATATGCAAGACATCTGCCTGGCACCATTAGTGAAAGATTGAGAAATGCTAAATAAGCTCTAAGCCATTCATCCTAAATTAGTAATATTATTTGAAGGCCCACAATATCCAACATTTTAGGTCACTCTAGAAATCATATATTCTACTCTTTATCTTCCATTATTACACTATGCATTACCAAAAAAATATATATATTTTAAAATGCTACAAAATATAAGGAACACTGTGAACTATTTTATTCCCCTACAGCTGAATATGCAGTCAGTACATGGAGGAAACAATTGCAGCTAGCAGTGACAACAAGAAAAGTGTTAAAGCTAAGACCTTGTGAATGTTGGGAATAGTGGTGCTGCTTGTTAGACATGTGATTTTATTCTCTATTTTCTTTGTATCATAATTATATGTTTTGTTGCCAGCCTGACAGATTGCTTCTGTAGTGCAGCCATATATAGTTTCATAGCTGATGTGGTCTCCTGCCATAGAAAACAAGAAGAAATGATTAGCAACAATACAAAACAATTTCAAGGGGGGATTATGTTTAGCAGGGACTGGGCAAATTAGAGACATTTATTGGTAGATGGGTTATTATAATATTGCTAATTCTTTTACTGGGGTAGGTCACTACTTGGTGCCTCTTTGCCTTCTGGTTTAAACAAGCATGTTTTTGCTACCCAAATCACAAATTACCTGTAAGACTATTTTCGACCCTAGCAGATCAACATAGAAATACCCGAAACATGGGAGTCAACAGCAGAAAATAAGTTTATTCATGGAACTCCATAGATTCGTTTGTAGTGCTGATGGCAAATTTGGGGAAACTATTTTCTGTTCCTGCTGATGTTAAATCTATTGTAGGTTCAGTAGACCTTGCTAAAGGAAACGGTTTTTGGGAAAATGAGAAAATTAACTGTAATTTTCCTATGTAGAGATCTCCTTACCATATAGTCCCCATTGTCATATGTATCTGAGGTCTGTGGTTACCGGTGGACAGGACATGAGCTTCCTACCACAGCCTACTCATTCAATATCCCGGCTCATGTTGCCCAGTTTCAGACTTGACCAGATGAAGCAGTTAAAACTTAAGAATTTTATTTTATCATAGTATAAGGTACAATCTCTGATCTGGTGTGTTTCTTCCGACAGGTTGGTCATTGCACAAAAAACATTTGATAATCTTTTTGAACACTTTTATATGTTAAAATAAAAATCTGAAGTTGTAACAATTCTGTTTGTTGAAGTCTAAAACCACGTAATGTGATTTATGTAATATATTTTCTCTGAATCAAGTTATGGGGTGTGTGCTCCCGGATCAGTGCAGTAAGCTAAAAGATTTTAATACTGGAACCTGAAGATCAGTGAATGAAATATTTAGCAAGTAAAGGACTTGCCAATGAATGCACCTGAGCCTATTTCATGAGAGTTTTTACTTAAATGTTAACTAATAGTTAGGCGACTATTTATTAAAATCTGAATTTTTTCATGGGAAAAAAGCCCTTGAATCGTTCAAGATTTATCACACCCAGAGGATGGAAAAACCCTGAATCCAAAAATCCGCCATCTCAGATCTGCCTAGGTTGTGTATTAGTTAATGTGAGAAGTCCATATCCTATTTGGAAGTTTCTGTGATCTGTTCTGGAATTAGACCTAAAAGTCTACTATTTCTGGCTTTTCGGACAAAAATCTGAAAAAATTCTGACCTTCAGGAAGAAGTCTGAAAAAAACTGAGCAAGTTGGGAACAAATAGTAACCCAAAAACTGTAAAACTGATTACTTTTACTAGTAACTCATAGAATATGAATCTGGTCAACTCCTACTCACTGCAGGCAAAGAGAAATGGAGAATGGAGATAAGCTTTTAATCATCTTTGAAAAATAGAAGAAAAGGTAAGGCCAATTAAAGTATCGACCCGCTACATACTGTTTAAACTGAGACTGTATTTAATTGACAGTGATACCAAAAAGGCAGCCCCCTTTATGCCACTGGAGTGATCAGAATAGGTAATCATCTACATAATTCAATTAAAATTAAGAACAAGGAGTATGTTCCTCATTCAGTATATGTTCAGACAACCTTAATTCATCATATTTTGATCTGTTTCTAAAAAAGTTGTACAAGAGCAATCGCATAAGTGACAAACCTCAACCTAAATCTTGAGAATTAACACAGGTTACCTTGGGTCACTTGCAGCACTGATTGTATGCACTGGTTCTCATTCCCACTGCACTGCATGGTGTTACTTGCTGAACATTGATCAGATTTTAGAGAACGGCAACTTTTACACCAAAGGCCATTTCCAACTGAGCTGATGGGCATCACTAACAGTAAAGAGAAGTTTATAGTTAAACCAGGGACAACCATGATCACTGAACTGTTCATAACTTTACCATAATCTGTACGTACTGTACTTGAGCTGGAGGAACTTTATAGTTGACAATGTGTTGCTGCTAGCATAACAGAGATGCTATGAGGCTTACATTCAATTTTACCCCCAGACTTGATATTTTTCTCAAAATGACTGCGTAGATTCAATCTGTCAGCCTGTCTAATACCATACTCATTAACCCCCTTTATATATGCCACCACCCACCCCTACACAATGCTTTTTCCAACCAAACTGAACCTCTACTCTACTTTTCTATCCTATAAAATGATATTGAGAGAGAAAGGAAGATACTTTTTGGGTTAAGTAACATAAAAAGGTCATTTTGTAGTCCTGATGAAGATGTTTTCCCAAGACTAAGCTGGGTGAAGCAGGTTATCCTTAGACTAGCTAGAGATATATTTGTAATAGTTTGCTTATTTAAGAGAGGCAATTACAATAGCAAGGGTAGTTGTGGCCCACATCAAGAATGTTGATCTATAAAAACCTGTGGGACTACCAGTGGGGGTAGGAGAGAAATTGTGTATTGTGATGATAGACATGACAAATACATAATGGGGGAAGTACTGTATATCTTGCTGGTGGCTAGTAGATGAAGAGTTAAAAGGAGGCAGTAAAGGAGAGGTACAAGAAAACCACTTGGTTCACTGCAAAAGTGTATACAACTTTTTCTGACACAATAAAGGGCTATTTTATCAGGCACTTCCAGCCAGTACATATTAGTTTAGATAATGGGGTCAATTCATCAAGCTGTGACTTTTTTGAGATGCAAAAAGTGCGACAATTCAGAATAGGAAAATACTCTAGCTAAAACCTTCTGAAAACATGTAGAAGTCAATGGCAGATGTCCCTTTCAACAACTGTAATATCTTTATTTGTGACTTGTGATTTTAGAGGTTTTAGAGGTTTTCAGATAATTTTCATGCTGGCTTTTGTGTCGCTGTAGTGAAAAGTTGTGCTTTTGCAACTTCTCTGTGACTTTTCCCATTTAGATTTTGTTTATAAATTGCATGATATTCGTGGTTTTAGAGAGAGAGAGTGTGAGTTTAGCCATGGTTTAAAAAAACCTCTAAAGCCATTAAAATGTGACCTTCAATATATAGGCCTCCCCGTGTAATGTTGCCAGGTCCTAACTGTTATTGACAAAATGCTTGTTTTCTTACTGATAAAGTAGGATCACAATATAATAATATACACATATTTTCTTGTTACGTATGGGAGTGGTGCCAAACTTTTCTAGAACAGATGATACAATTTACCCAGTTAACAAATGCATCATTGCTTATCTGAAGTTTAAAGGGATACTGTCATGGGAAAACAAGCTTTTTTCAAAACACATCAGTTAATAGTGCTGCTGAAATCCATTTCTCAAAAGAGCAAACAGATTTTTTTCTATTCAGTTTTGAAATCTGAATAGAGGGCTTGAAATTTTGTCAATTTCCCAGCTGCCCCTGGTCATGTGAATTGTGCCAGCACTTTAGGAGGGAACTGCTTTCTGGCAGGCTGTTGTTTTTCCTGCTCAATGTAACTGAATCTTACACAGTGGGACATGGGTTTTTACTATGGAGTGCTGTTCTTAGATCTACCAGGCAGCTGTTATCTTGTGTTAGGGAGCTGTTATCTGGTTACCTTCCCATTGTTCTGTTGTTAGGCTTCTGGGGGGAAAGGGGAGGGGGTGATATGGCTCCAACTTGCAGTACAGCAGTAAAGAGTGACTGAAGTTTATCAGAGCACAAGTCACATGACTTGGGGCAGCTGGGAAATTGACAATATGTCTAGCCCCATGTCAGATTTCAAAATTAAATATAAAAAAATCTGTTTGCTGTTTTGAGAAATGGATTTCAATGCAGAATTCTGCTGGAGCAGCACTATTAACTGATGCATTTAAAAAAAAAAAGAAAAAATTCCCATGACAGTATCCCTTTAACATGCAAGTATGACTCATTTGCCAAGGGAAGGGTTAGGTGCAAAGTTCAAAAAAAGTAGATCTAAACCACCACCGTGGGAAATGTAATAAAAGTCGGTAACGGAAAAACTATTCACAATGCAAAATGTTATGCCTCTTGTTTCCCTGTGCAAATTTAAGCTTTTGTTAACCTGGAAACTGTTTAGCAACCACTTCCAACAGTGGAATGCCGTTTGCAAATTTTATAGTTTGCGCCAAAGCGCAGTAAATGTAATAAAACTTCATACTTAAGAGTGCAATTAAAATTTGCAGTGCAATAACAATTTAAGGAACAATATTACATTGTGAGATGTGCATTTTTATTCTTTTCGGTGCAAATTGTTTTTCTCTTTGCGACTGAGAACGTTACCCAAATATTTTAGAACATCAGTTCTGGTATTATTTGTATCTGTGTTACATAACTATAGCATACTCACGCGGAGCTGGCTTGGCAGTGCAAAAATCAGAATCACAGCAAGTTGTGTTAATGTGAATTCTCTTATCTGGATGACTAATGGTTCCAGCCCGATTACACTCGGTGGATTTCCCACACCTTAGAATCTGCTCAATTGTTTCTATCCCTCCTGGAACAAATGTGAAAGAAATGAAAGTTTCTGTAAGAATAAAGTACTGGTAATGCTGTCTTAGGAATTTGTCTGTCTCAAAAATGCACACACAGAAATCAATAATACAATTTCATGTTACTATAACCTAACATTTGTGTGGGTCTAAACAAATATGCATTATAAATAAATATGACATGGATTAAAGGAGAACTAAACCCTAAAAATGAATATGAATATAATAACTTGATTGCACCAGCCTAAACTTTCAGCTTGTCAATAGCAGCAAGGATCCAGGACTTCAAACTTGTCACAGGGGGTCACCATCTTGGAAAGTGTCTGTGACACTCACATGCTCAGTGGGCTCTGAGCAGCTGTTAAGAAGCTAAGCTTAGGGGTCAGGACTGGACTGAGAATTAAAATAGGCCCTGGCATTTCAGGTACACAAGAGGCCCATCAGCCCACATAGAGGTCCAAACAGCCCCCACCAGCCCACTAAACACTGACTTTATATGGGACCTTATAGCAGCCCCTCTGGCATTTGCCCTAACCCACAAATGGCCAGTCCGGGCCTGTTAGCGGTCGTCACTAATTATCCAGCAGAAAATTAGGTTGGTCTGTGTTAATATATTTTCTTTATGCCACATTTATATGACCACATTTGTATGAGAACAGCCTATTCCGATGACGGGCGAATGGTTATGTGTCAGAGTGCAAGAATAAGTAAGTGTAATATCAAATACATAAGTCCCCTATCATTCTGATGCCACAATGCCAATGGCCCAAGGCAGGATAGGGGCAGGGAGGGGTGATGTTCTCCCCAATAATGATTTCTCCATTCTACTGACAGAGTTCACAAAGTCAGCAGATATTATTAGATGGGGCCCCTGTGCAGAAGTGTTGCTTCATGGCTGATTTCATCACAGTGCCTACTTTTGTAGACAAACAACCACAAGTCTGGGGGATAGTTGAAAAACGGGAAACTGTCTTATGTTGCAATATTGAACATCTTGCAGAAATGTATAAATGTATATGTCAGTAAAATGTTGATACCTCCCAATGTCCAGGGAGGGTCAAGACCATGTAAGGTATATTTGTGTAAACCCATTTTAAATTCCTTCTGATGTCTATATAATCCTTGGACCAAGAGGTGTGTCTTTGGTGAGCCCTCTCGTACCATCTAAGAAGTCATGCTCCGGTGGTGCTGCAACATCTTACCCAGGCAAAACCTATTGTCTTGTTTTGGACTCAATAAACTACCTCCTTGTGTTTGTAAGTGCCTTATCTCTTGGTTTTGTTTTACATACGAGGTCATAGAGGTAGAAATAAACCAACATCTGTAATATAAGCTGATGCTACAGGGCTGATTATTAAGTGCTAGTTGCACTAGTTTCTAGGCTGCCATGTAGTAATTATCTGTATTAATTACTAATCAGCCTTATATTGTGACTATATTTCTATGACACTATTGGGCAGATTTACAAAATTTGTGTGAAGAGATCAAAGTTCGATCGAATTTGATCGAATACCGATCGTACGTTTTTTTCAGAGGATCAAATATGCAAATTTGCCATCTTCGATCATCGAATACCGAATTATCGAATGATCGAATATTCGAGCATTCGATGATCGCAGGATTTAAAATTTTAAAATCCTTCGAATGCCTACTTCGCCAGATTGAAACTACCGAATACCAATAGAAGCCTATGGGAACCCCCCCCCATAGGCTTCTTTTGCAAAGACTTTCTCGAATACCATTCGTACGATCAAATGTCTCGATCTTTTCGAATTATACAAATTTTTCGGAGGCTCAAAGGCTAAAGTACGATTTTTTCGTGAAATCGAACGATCGGTATTCGATCGTACGATTTCATCAAGAAATCGAATATCGAGGAAATGAAAGCCTGAAACTATTTTTGAGGGGATTTTAGGTGAAAAATAGTAAATTTGCCCCTATGTGTACTGTATATTGTGACTATATTCTATTCTATGTGTAGTGTATATTGTGAGTGGGTCCCTAAGCTCAGTAAGTGACAGCAGCACAGAGCATGTGAATCAGTGAATCAGAAAAGAAGATGGGGAGCTACTGGGGCATCTACTGGGGAGACACAGATCTTTACTGCTAAAGGGCTGTGGTTGCCTTGGGCTGGTACACAAGCACAAAACATCATGTACAACATTTCTACCTACTTCTATAGTAAAGCTTTAGTTCTCCTTCAAAGGGGCAGACTTACAGTATCTCTTGGTTAACATGAATTCAATGAAACACACTTTAGCTATTGCTATTGCTTTAATCAAAACTAACCTATGTTGTTTTGTATTTTTTGAGCCAATTAGGGAATCTGAAATTTCTTTTTGTGTGGTAGATAATTAATGTACAAATAATCCCCCTGCATAATGGACTCCATCTTATCTGTAAGTCACAATAAGGACTATAGGACTGTAGGGAACAGTCATTTGCCCCAACAAGTGAAAGGACAATCAGCAGTTTTATGATTTATATACACTTATTATGTACATTCATGATTCTTACCTTTTTTTGCATAAAGATGTTAAAAACATCTTTGTTATTTCTTTGCAATTTCACTTAAAATGTCAGTTTATTTCTCTCACAGCTAGAATAGTATAGCATAGTGATGTGCAAATGTATAGATGTGTGACCAGCTCACTAATACTAATAATAGTGCCCAGGGCACTCACACTCAGGCTTAATTACCAACATGGGCCAAAAATGCACCTGGACATATAACTTACCATGTACAGTTTTGTTCATTTCACAAAGGCAGACATCCTCATCTACCAGACATGGGGCACTACGGATACCCGGCAGGGCCACTGTGTCTATAATTACACTACGAATACAATACCGAAAATGACCTAAAACAACATATACATATATTAGTTACATATATTCCTTATAGTACTGTATATACGCACAATATCCCTTTAACATTGGTCTTCAATGTGCAACTATATGAGATGCTAAAAGCAGACAGACAAACAGATATACATATAGATGATATATAGATGAAAGATAGATAGATATACATATAGATGATAGATGAAAGATAGATAGATATACATATAGATGATATATAGATGAAAGATAGATAGATATATAGATAGATAGATAAATAGAAAGAAAGATAGATAGATAGATAGATGATAGATAGATAGATAGATGAAAGATAGATAGATGAAAGATAGATAGATGAAAGATAGATAGATATACATATAGATGATAGATAGATAATAGATAGATGAAAGATAGATAGATATACATATAGATGATATATAGATGATGGATAGTTGATAGATAGATAGATGATAGATAGATGATAGATAGATAGATGATAGATAGATGAAAGATAGATAGATGAAAGATAAATAGATAAATGATAAATAGATGAAAGATAGATAGATATATAGATGATAGATAGATGATAGACAGATAGACAGACAGATGCCAGCCTTCTGTGTGGACCCATAGGTTTAATGGCCCCTATGGTTTCATTCCCCTACTAGTGCCTCATTTCCTTGTTGCTGAGTTTAAATCTGTCTAACCATTTGTATTATTGCCCAGTTCACTGGCCCTCAGGTTGATCACTATAACACAGTGCTTTGCAAGGGGTGGTCTTTCAGTTAATCTGAGTTGATGAGCCTGGAGTCACCAAGGTCCCAGAATTGTTAGTCCCTAAATGGACAATCCATTTATAAAAGCAGAGACCCCATGAACAAGATTAGCCAGCTAGCACCTTTATACAGTACAACGCTCTAGGTAGAGTGAGTCAGTAAGTATTCCAAGGAGGATAGATGGGAGTAACTCTGCCCCAGGCTCTGGTTGCCTGTAGTGTAGGGACCTCAATAATGACAAGGGAAACAGGTGATTGTCTATCCCTGTTCCACATATACTGTAGCGGAGGTGTATACTTTCAACTACCTCTGCTATTCATTCAGTGGTGTTATCTGTACTACTGTACATCTGCTACACCTGTGATTGTACTGGGCATTCTTCAACTATCTCATTGCTGTGAGTATTGCAACCCTGGGGTGCTTTATGTTGACTAAAGCCTTGCTGTTATATTGGTTGCAAAGAACTATATTTTCATTTACACGTATTTTACATTTTTGCTAGTTCAACCCTCATCCTCACATGCTCCTTCCATTTAGCAAAAGCCCAATCTTCTGAAAGAGGGTCCAATGTAACCCACGCACTACACTATAAGTTGACATTTGCTTTTTTTAAGCAGATATAATAGTTATAAAGATATGCAGACATGGAAGCAGATAGATATAGTAGATATACAGATAGGCAGACCAACATGAAAACTTACAGTATATATCTCTATACTTATATTTACTTATTGGTAAGGAACTGTTTTCAGTTGCCGTAGTACAGAGTATGGTCACACTTGAGTTTTGGATCCTATGAGCTACTTTAGCATTTTCACAGAAGCTCTGAGTGGAACATCCTTTCAAGGTGTTGGATGCTAAAACAAACAAACAATCAATTTATTTTATATTCATGTTGAGTTTTGCGGCAAAAATGTATGCAGTAAAGGAAACAGCTCTCTGATGTTCCTCATAGTAAAATAAAGAACTCATAACAGTGATTCTGACCACAGTCACCCTAGTTTCTATTTGGAAGGGAAAAATAATGCAGGAGAGGAGTGAAGTTCACTATTGGCTACCACTGTTTTGATAATGTAGAGAGTATGATATTTATATTTAGGTTGCTTCCTTTGTCTGTTTTAGCATATTACATTGCAGTCAATGGGATCAGGGTGAAAACTATATGCATGCCATGCTCCACCTAAATTCAGAGATGGCATTCAGGTTCAGGTATGAAGCCTTCTTCTGGCATTCTCTCTCACTCTAAAGCAGTGGTCCCCAACCTTTTTCTTTTTTTACATTTAAATGTAAAAAAGAGTTGGAGAGCAACACAAGCATGAAAAAGTCCATGTGGATGTCAAATAAGAGCTCTGATTGCCTTTTTGGTAACCCCTATATGGACTGGCAGCCTACAGGAGAGAATTTTTGGCTGGACATCTGTTTTTTATGCAACCAAAACTTGCCTCTAAGCCAGTAATTCAAAAATAAGCACCTGCTTTGAGGCAACTGGGAGCAACATCCAAGGGGTTGGAGAGCAACATGTTGCTCGCGAGCTACTGGTTGGGGATCACTGCTCTAGAGGGTGTATTTATACTGATAAATAGTTTGTTGTGGAAACCAGTACACCAACCAGTGTTTCTAATCCTTGCTTATCAACGTATATGCCCTTGTTGAATCTATTTGATCCTAAAGGAAAAGGAACATATTAATCACTGTTCCTCCATCTTGACTACTGTTCCAGCACCCTTGTAGCTGCCCTGGGTTTTGTACTTACCCAGTAAAGTAAAATCAGAACTTACATAGTCAGCGCCAAACTGTTACTCTACTGCTCATGTGCTTGCCCATGGCTGCTGCAAGAATTCCTAGACAGAAGGCAATAAAGTAGCTTCTGAGAACAACAGATTCTGTGAGTGGGAAAGGTCTATTTAGGCCTTAATATTGTAGGTGCCACATCTTAGTCTTGTGTGAAAAAGTTTTGTGAAAGCTTGCGCTAGGAGTGGGAGACAGGAACAGCATAGTTAGTACAGCAGCCAGATATCACCCCTACAAAGTGCATGCAAAAAGAAACCCCAACATGCAAACTGAGCTGGAATGATGAGCCTCTTTGTTGATAACATGGCAAAGGGGCCCACTTCTGAAAGTTTCATCTTTTTGGCTTGACACAATAGAGCCTATTTACTAAAATTCAAATGTATTTTATTTTACATTTTTTTTCTCAAAAAATTTGCTTTTTAATTTCTCTAAAACTCTGAAAATGTGAGATTTGTTAATTGTAAAAACCACTAAAACCTCTAATACTAAAATTTGCAGTCAAGCTCTATTCCTATCCTATTGGACCTTTTTTAGCCATTCTGACATTTAGAGGCTTTTGGATTCTTTTTTGCTGGTAATTGGTTTGAGTTTTTCAAGGTTTTTAAGCAGTCCATTTTAAGAATAGGAGATTCCTGGACTAAAAAAAAACAATATGAACATCTGATAGAACTGGAGACAAGATTTGTGATTATACCCACTGGGGTTTTATAAACACTATGTGCCATACCATCTAAACTGCACCAAAAAAGAGATTGTATATGATCCTGAAAATAAAGACTTATCATTTTGTATTTGCCATCTATGAGTCAAACTAGGCATTGGAGTAGTGATATTTTGGTTATCTATGATGTATCATATTATGGGTGAATGTGCTCTAATTTGTAGGAACTGAATTATAAAGATCAGCTCATTCATTGGTTACATGAAAGTTGGTTACACTGGAATGTGTGGCATGAGGCTCCAAGGTCCTATAAGGAGAGACATCTGAAACTCTTTCTCTTCCTATCGCAATGAAACAACTTACACCCTGGTGCAGTTTCTACAAGTTTCACACAATGTGTCTGGTTTCCAGTGCATGCCATGGCATACTGTGCACTGCAGTCTTCCCCTCCTGTAGACTCACAAACAGGGCAAAACAGTTCATTGGCTGAGTAGCTGAAGGGTTCAACAGGAGCTGTGGGAAAGATATATTACTATTTTAGGTAAAGGCATTTCTCTGTGGAGTACTTGGACTAATGTCATTCTCTGCACTTCTATATGTTTGTACTTGACACTGTTATTCCATCCGGCCTTTCTCTTCATTTTAAACAAGCCTGTGTCTCTAATTATCCTCCTGTCTATGATGAGTGAATCTATAATAATCAGGTTGCATCTTGACTCTCTTCTCACCTTTCTACCTGATCATTCACTGTGGGGGGGTCATTTGTCAATACTGGGCAAAATTGTCAGTGGGCAGTTACCCATGGCAATCAATCAAATTGTTGCATTCATTGTTGTGCTACCTGCAGCTCTCTAAAAAAAAGCCAATAACTGATTGGTTGCTCTGTGTTAATGTCCAGTGTTAAATAAACCCTCGTGTCTCTTAAGCTAACAGAACCTCATCTCCACTTCTATTTACTGTAGAGGTGCTGCAAGGTTCAATATCTCCAACTGAATCAATGCCACCTCAAACTATACCAAACGAAAAAGGAACTGATCATCTTTCCAGCTATAAATGAGGTCCTACTCCCCCCTCATTAAACCTTTCAACTTAGCACATTGTCTGGAGGTAAACTTCAACTCTGACCATATTAACACCACTATAAAAACATATTGTTTTTTCATACACTTTTTTTTATGCCCCTTTCTTTCATAAGCAGCACTCATACATGTTTTCATCCTTTCCCATCTAAACTACTGTAAACTTCTACTAACTGGCCTCCCAAACTCATATTTCTCCCCAGTCTGTATTAAATGATGTGCCACAATACTCTCTCTTATAATACTTCTCATAATACTTAATACATAATAGATAATCTCATAATACTTCTCTCATGGAAGAAAGTACAGACACCTCCTCTGCTGAAGGTCTTATCATGGCTTCCCATAAAACAAAGAATATCTTACAAATGCCTTCTCATAACCTTCTTGATAGTTATAGAGCAGGCATTGGTCAGGTGGTGTGGAGTAAGCTAATTTGGGATGTTAGAAAACAGCTTCTCCTTGTGAGATAGTTGTAGGAGTCTAGAAGTTGTGTAGGCAATAAATAAAGGGAGTTGAGTTCAGGTGGATTAGTTGGAGAAGTGGTAACCCTACAGGGAGGTTCTCAGAGAAGGATGGGGAACCCTAAATTATTTAGCTAGACTGCACCCACATTTGGATCTCCATCTGGCAGTTTGTTTTCATGGAACTACACATACGCAGTAAATATAAAAAATGCATAACAAATGTCTTTGATGCATTATGTAGGGGTAAATGTAAATTTCCCAACATTCTCTTTCTTATAACAGTCTTAAACCTTATGTAGTAAAAGGGGTAAGGGGCCTATTTATCATGCTTTGCAGAACATCACCAGTGATGTTGACTATAGCAACCACTCAGCAATTAGATTTCAACAGTTACCTACAAGTTAGAAAACAAAGATCTGATTGGTTGCTATGGGCAACACCACCAGTGATGTTTTTCTCCTATGTTTTACTCAGCATGATAAATAGGCCCCTTGGTTTGCTCAGGTCCAGTAACCCATAGCAACCAATATGTTGTTTGGTTTTAAACAGGTAACCAGTACATGCTTCTTGTTGACTGGTTGTGTGGGCTACTTCTCTTGGCTTAGTATCTTTTATTATGTAACCCTTTCCTTAAAAGACACAATTTATAAGCCCATGCCCCTCATGCCTTGCCCAGTTAGGTACAGCCACATGCATAACCCAGCGTTCCTGTTAATATGTATTTCTCCCTAGGCTGAACACCTAAGATCAGATTTTCATACTATATATATATATATATATATTTATATTTATATTGATATACTTACTAAATGGACCAATAGGAGTGCAGGAGTCATTGCTGCAGCAGCTAGTCACAAAAGAAATAATTGTAGAGGCTGTTGACATTCTCCCAAACTGACCACAATGTGTCAGACTGCCACACTGACGTACAAATGCCGTTTTAACTTCCATTTTCTCTGTGGAGACAAAAGAGCATTATCATTATTACAAATAGCTTTATCCATATGTTTCAAGAAACATATTTTTTGTGGCAACTTCAACCATCGAATTTTGAAAATTCGATCTAATCGAATGATTCGAATAATTTAAATATAATTCTATTAGACTATTTGACAGTTGCATTACTTGCCCTTTAAATTTTAATTCGGGTGCCTAGTTCGCCAGATTAAACCTACCGAATTGCTTTTAAACCCTATGGGAAGCTCCCACTGGGTTTTTTTTAAGTTTTTTAGATTGATTAAAAAAAATTCTCCCTTCATTTAGTGCTTCTGGGAGGGAAACAATCACTTATGAACAGCAGGGGGAGCCCCTGACTTACTTACCAGCCATGCAGATGTGTTTTTTGATCATTTATGACGATCCCTAAGCAGCACAGACCATACTGAGCATGTGCAGTGCCAGTGTCAGACAAAGATGTATAACAAAGTTACAAGATGACAGCCCCCTGTGGCCAACTTTGAAAGCATAAATCATTTGTTTGATTAGGCTTGTGGTGCAGTAAGTTCATGTTTATGTTTAGCATACAAAATACAGCATTTCTAGCCTTTTCTATTTTACACTTTCCTTGTCCTTTAAAATCGTTCGAAAGAACGATTTAATCGTTCAATCAAATTTTTTTGCTCTAAATTGCTCTAAAACCCTTCAAATTTGATATTTGAATTTTAAGGGTTAAAATTCGATCACAATTCGATTGGCCGAATTAATTAATTAATTCACCATTCATTCGAATAATAGTAAATCTGCCCCAAAGCGTTTGTTTATTATGAGGCAATGCCTAATTATATTTATTTACAGTATGGGGTGGATTAATCAAGGGAGTTTTTCCCATAAACTACCAAGAACTAGAAATTTTACCGAAATTCGAACAACTGCAGTTTATAAAAAGAATTGCAAACTTGGGTGAACGGAATCGACCTGGAAAAAAATTTGCTTGATCCCAGAACATCCCCTATAGGCTAAAACTGCAATTCAGTGAATAGTTGAATTCTGAAAGGGCTAGTACACAATAAATTTTGAAAATCAAATTAATTTTTTTTAAAAAACTTGAATTGAATTTTAACTATTGCCCAGTCAAATTTCACAAAAAAACTCAAAAATTTGAATTTTGTAATTTAAATTCAAAATTCTTTTTTTCATGTCGACCCTTGATAAATCTGCCCCTTAAGTGTCATAGGGATCACTTGATAATAATTTTTTTTATATAGATTGGTTAGGGAAAGTGTGGACCATGGTGGACTGTCCCTTGATGTCATTCTTTATGGATTCCCTGAAGATTCTACTTATGATTACTATAGCTTCAGGGTACAGCATATATAATGAATAAAATAGCCCCCCTTGTAAAATATAAGGATAGTATAACTTAACTAGGAGTTCCATTACCATATATATATATATATATATATATATATATATATCCACAGTACCAGCACTCAGACGTGTGTAGCCAGTGGTGCACGATCAATTTAGGCATACATACTTCTTGATGGATCAGCACACACTGTGTAGTTTGGTGAAGCAATGATGTTTATTTCAAAAAACACATTCAGTGTCCGACGTTCAGTCCCACCTGAGGACCTTTTTCAAGGATCCTTGAAAAAGGTCCCCATGTGGGACCGAAACGTCGGACACTGAATGTGTTTTTTTAAATAAACACCATTGCTTCACCAAACTACACAGTGTGTGCTGATCCATCAAGAAGTATATATATATATATATATATATATATATATATATATATGTCATGGAACTCCGAGGTGACTTCTAATATACTCATATTTTGCAATAGGGGGTACTTTATTTATTATAATACACAAGTTTCAGTGAGTTGTGACATAAATGACATCACTAAGTCCCTTCTGCTTTAATAACTTAGGAGGTTTATATTTCAAGGTTACAATTTAGAATTTTTTATACCTTAAATGAATTTACTAATTTAAGAAAAAACTCAAATCAGCAAGCAAGTGATCTTGAGAAATTAGAATTTTTTTAAAAACTTAAAAAAATTTAGTTTTTTTCCTGAAAAAATTATTTATGACCAAAAAATAACCTTGAAAACTCAAATTTTCATGGAAAACACAATCCTTAATAAATCTGCCCTTTAATGTCTGTTTTATATGTAAACTTTTCGAATTGAACAGCACTATAGAACATTCTTTTACTTTATAAATACTCAAAAATATCTATATTACATAATATCAGTTCTTTCCCCACTCCATCCCTAGTTGTTTTCATTTGGAAGAAACCTCTCTCCTTTTCCCACTTCCCTTTTACAATGTCCAATGAAACAAATGCACAAGGATTGGCCTAAATATTTTTTCAGACAATTTATATATCCCTTGAAATGCTTTAGGGGAAAAACTTTACAAGAGGCCATTTAACCAATGATGCTAGTCAAAAGCTACAGAAGGTGTTAACTTTCTATGTAAATACGGTCTTTAGTGTTTCCTGTTTATCAGGGACTTACGAAGCTTTGTCTCCATCCGCACAGCCATGCATACATCTTCTGAAGAAGGACAATCCTGTGGTGGACCGTTACAACTCCAACTACCTCTGCATATGACACACGATAGTGAGTTCACTAAAAGAAAAACAAAAGACAAGGCATATGCAGTCATATGTTGTCAATGTCATGATACATCAAATACATTAAAAAGAATTTTACACAATCTTCTTGCTCTCTGGACTTTACATCTGTTGCCATTTTTATTCATACATTTTTTTTTACTAATGTACTAATTTTAAAAACCCAAAAACATTTTTTGGATGTCTCTGAAAACTTTTTAGATTTGTTAAACTTATCAAAGATACTTAAATGAATAAAATGTTTAACATTTTTTGGAAACCATTTTAAAAAATTTCCTGACTCCACAAGTATCAAATATGGAGTAAGTAATGGTGTCTCAAATCTCTTATTGACAATATTATGTAGTAGTGTTGCTACGTGGAGGTCAATTTATTAAAGGTTGCATTTTAGTGGTTTTAGAGGCTTTTAAATCCATGATTAAACTCTATAGGGGAATGTAAAATGCTTCAATAGCGCAAAAAACATTTGCAGAGATGCTTGATTATATTAGCAACCATGTTTGCACCATTTTTGACTGATTAAAGACCTCAATGACTTATTCCCTAAGTTTGTGGCCAAAATGCTTTTGCAAACATTCATAGTATATGTATGTATGTAAAAACTGTTTTAAATAAAAACAAGACAAAAAAAATAAAAAATATTTAACTGCAGAGCAGGTGTTAAAGGTTTGCAACACATAATTAAGATTATCAGAGCAATAAAAGCCTAACAAAAAATATAATGTTATGACAGTTTTTATCTTTGTGCATTTTTACATTTCCCCCTATTTCTCTAAAACCTACAAATATCATGAAAGTTAAACTATCCGAATATGAAAAGTACAAACAAAAAAATTCTGAGTGATGCGCTTAAGAATACAAAAAAAATCAGTTATTCAGACAATTACTTGTAACAAAAACCAGAAAACCTCTAAATACATATCTGAATGTAAAAAAAAAAGGTCCAATAGGATCAGCGCTGCTCCCATTGACTTTTGAGGGACTTCAACAGTTTTTGATGGTATTCACATCTCCTTAATCTCAATTTTTTACAGTTTTAGAAAAAAAATTTTTTAAAGCAAAAATAAGATTTGTGAAAAAAAATTTAAATTTTAATTTTAGTAAATCGGCTCTCTAGGTTTCAGAGCCCTGACAGAAATAGTTCTATCATTAAAAAGGTAAAATATGTAAATAATCTGGCAGAATGTAGTCATGCATTGATTTGAATATGAATTCATTTGTAGGCTCGTAAAATTTCACTGTGGAAATGACAGCCATCAACTCTAACAGGTGAAGAAAAATAATTGCGTGTCAGAAATTTGTTGCGCAATTTTTTGCATGTCACCCATAGACTACAATGGATTTCAGCAAATTTTCTCTATTTCTCAAATTTTTTAGATGGGGTCAGTGACCCTCATTGAAAATCTGTAAGGAGTAAGAAGAAGACAATTTAAAAACTATAACCCCCATTTGAAAGCTGGAAAGAAGAAAAAGGCAAATAATTATAAAACTATTAAAAGTAAATAATGAAAAGCAATTGAAAAGTTATCTAGAACTGACCACTAACAGGGGAATTTAATATGTCTGTAACGCAAAAACTATTCGCAATGAGAAAAGTTAAGCCTTTCTGCAAAAACGTTTGCTTTGCACGAATGCAATATACCTTTTGTGAAGCCGGAAACTGGCTAGCGACTACTTCCACCAGCGGTATGGCAGTTTGCGAATTTTATACTTTGTGCTAATGCACTGTCAATGTAATAAAACTTCTTACTGAAAAAGTTGCAATGTTTGCTCCAAAAGATTACGACACCTTCAAGCACTTCTTAAGTGTGCGCAATTACAATCCGCAATGCGCAATAATGATTCGCAATGCAATAACCATTTAAGGAACAATATTACATTGCGAGATGTGGATTTTTACTCTTATTGGTGCGCAATGTTTTTCTCTTCTCTTCCAAAAATATCTCATTTACTGAAAGCTGCTCCCCTGAATTTTTTTTATTTGATGCACGAAAACTCATATTTTTTTAGGATATATTTTAGGATATTTGCCCAAAAACCACAAAAATGTCAGATTATTGCACAAAACCAAGAGCAGATCAGGATATTTTAGTGAATTCTCCCATTGACTTCTACATTAACTTGGCAGGTCTGAGATGGGAGTACTTTTTTGTTTAGGACTTTAACACTTTCAGGGTTTAATAAATTCAGAAAAGTTTTTTTTCCATATTTTTCGCGTTTTTGGCATTAAGAGCTTTTTTAATATAGCCTATTCACAAATTGAGAAAATACAAGTGCCCATTCTGTGAGAAAAGTATTTGAAAAATTTTCAGAGAAAATAACTCGAATTATTCAACTTTGCAATCAAACCCTCCGAAAAAAACTCGAACATCATGAAGGCTATTAACATCTTCAAATGGTTCAAGGGACCTCTGCCATTGACTGCTGTGAGACCCTGACAGGTTTTAGGGGTTGGGGTATAATAAAATACATTTTTTTAACCTGAAAATGTGAGTTTTGACCACAAAACACAACTCAAAAACTAGATTTTTTGTGGAAAAAACAATTTGCACCTTAATAAATCTGTCCCTTAATGTTTAAATAATTTTCTCGTAGACTTCTGGAGATCTAAATTACAGAAAGATCCATTATCCGGAAACCCCAGTTGCTGTGCATTCTGGAAAACAGGTGTCATACCTGTATCCCATCCAGCTTGACAATTACTTTTTATTGATATTATACAAAAGGCAGCCCTAGATACTTTCAAAAGCACCATGAGATCAAATTAAGTGAAAATCAAACTGACATTATATCCTGCCATCTCAACTTAATCAATATTGACTGAACTAATGATATTTGATGTCATGCTATGAATTATACGAATCACATTAGGATCCTCTAGACCTTACATAATGAAAAGAAAATCCAATGATACCATAATAAAATCTGTTAATTTCTATATAATATTCACATAAAATATATAACAGTTCTGACGTGCAAATAAACTGGGGAAAAATGCAGCTAACCCCAAGTAATATTATTATATAATTATTATTATATTATTAACATCCTCATTACAATTGATAGCATTCTCAAGTTAGGCCCAACCTCAGATGAGGTCTGTAGTTGATCTTGAGTCTGCCATAGAATCTTATATTAAAGTGCTATACCCTAGTACCCAGAAAATTGCACATTGGCACTGAAGCATAAACAGATTTTACATTTTGTACACTAAATAAGATTTTTACTGACCTTGAGCCAAACAGAAGCCAAAAAATCCAATAATGCTGATCAGGACCTGCATTGTCTTCGTCTGATCCATTAATACTCACTATTGTCATGTATGTTTCACAAATGAGTGAACTATATGGATGTCACACTTTGTTATGAGACACGGAGGCAGGTGCAAGTAGTATTATAGCCAGAGGCAAATTAAGGAAACCAAAGAGCTGCCTTAATAAACTGTTGCTGAAAAGCTTCAGTATGGAAGTTAAAATTGATTCTGCAATGTGATATAATATTAAATGGGCTATATATTAAACTTTGAATTTTTATGGTCGGCTGTTTGTGGCAAAACTTTAATTTTTTTAGAGTTCAGAATCTGAAAATTAGGCATCTCAGACCTGTCGAAGTGCTGTATAAGTCAATGGGAGAGGCACTTATCTCAATTTGAAGTTATCCTTGTCTGCTCTAGTTCTGTCCTTTTCTATTAAAAGTCTATGGGGAAATGTAATAAAAGTCTCAAAGAGAAAAACAATTCACACCAAAAAGAATAAAAATGCACATCTCGCAATGTAATATTGTTCCTTAAACTGTTATTGCATTGCACATTTTTATTGCGCACGACAAATTTTAATTACACAATTAAAAAATGAAGGTGTCATAATCTTTTGGAGCAAACATAACTTTTTTAGTAAGTAGTTTTATTACATTGACAGCACATTGGCACAAACTATAAAATTCGAATAACTTTAAAATTTTGATTCCTTCGATCATCGAATGATCCAATTATCCAATATCCAATCATTTGATCTATTCGATCATTCGGTATTTGATGATCGAAGAGGCCAAATTTGCATATACGATTTCATGAAAAATTCGTACGATCGTTATTCGATCGAATTCGATCAAATTTCGATCATTTCACGTGAATTTCGTAAATGTGCCCCTAAATACACCTTGAATTTTTAGAGAAATAAAAAAACATGTATGGTCAGAGAAACAATCCGATTTTTGTTGAGTAGGCCCTTAAATATTGAATGTTGATTTATGGACACACTCATTCTACATGGTTTGAAAAGAGACATCAGACTAAACAAAAAAGTGAATTAGATGTAAGACGAGACTTTTGCAACATGATCTTGGTTGTTCATCTATACGTTAGCTCACACACTACAAGACATGCTTATATCATTTAATATGAGGATGAATATTATGGGGAGCAATAATCTTTGCTGAGTGCAGGAAGTAAAGAACGGCTTCACCTGAGCCCCACTGAACTAAATACAACACGGAATTACGCCTTTCTGTTTAGATTGTGTTGGCAATCCAAGAATGACCCAATACTTTTTCCAAATTACAAAGCAGAGATTGTCTACGTGCAATTCTATGAAAGAATTGGGTCATTGTTGAATTACAGTTTTAGGCAGTCTCATTTTCATTTTGATAAAGCTAGAAAAAACTTAAACTCTAAAAGAGGCAAAAGAGAGGAAACCAAGATGCTTCTGACTGGAGAAGCCTCTCTTTTATATGGAGCAAAAATATACAAAGAGCCCTAAGGTAGTTTCCAGTAAAACTGTATTATAACAATACTATTAAGCTAGCATTTGCAAAGATAATTAATCATATCATCATATGCATGTCTAATCAGGCCTGAGCCTCAGGCTTCATTATGATCAACAAGACGATAATTACCATTGTTAGATAAAGTAACACCTGCTTAAATAGAAAATGAATAGAGAAACTGTACGGGTAATTGAAGTTAAAAGCACAAAATAATCTGGGCAACAAACATGATGAGTGATGACATTTTTCATTAATTTCAACAAACTGCCCTGTATGATGAGCACTGTATTATTGGTCTGCACTTTTCTACTGGTGTTGGGTGTAGTTAGCACTCTGTCTTTGATAATGTTTGCAGTTAACACTGTATAAGGTAACCACTAAGTAGTTGGTAAAGAGTAGTTAATGAAATGCCTGGTTTGTTGGGTATGTGCAGGGTTGGACTGGGCTGGTGGGACACCAAATAAAAACCTGGTGGGTTCCAAGACCCAGGCCTGATTATCTCTTTGGAATTTAGTGCGCTGTCGCTGCCCCGCCCCACGATCATGGCCACAAGAGGTAGTAGGATGGGAGTAGCATTTCTAGTATATGGATCTTGTGGCTGGGATGGGCCCCTAAGCAGCAGCCATGGTCAGCCCAGTCCAACATTGGGTATTTGGTTTGCGCTTTATTATGATAATTACATGCATATTTTGTGGCAAAGCAAATGGAAAAACCCTAGAAGGTAGTTATGCCTCAGGATGTCCTGTTGGACATTTCATATATGGAGAACAACAAGGGCTGTGTTCACTATGACTGAAAAATCCAGTAGAGGTATTGAGGTCATTACCTGTAGAAAAGCTATCAGCGAGGTATCTTTTCAGGAAGTGGGGGGGGTGGGGTTTGTGCTTGGATCGTTCTGAGTTAGTAAGAAAAAAAAAAAGTTGTGAGATTAATAATTGTAATTTTATTTTATTGAGTATTCCTGAGAGTGACTGAGGCACTGTGACAAATAGGTTTCTGAAGAATTAAAGCTGCCAGTTGACCAGTCTGGAATCAAAATCATTGTAAGGAATACTTACCTCTGCATCCTTTCTGTGGGAAAAGGAATCCCCCCTGATTATGGATGCCAAGGCCTTCATCCAGGCTTTTCGTACTGTTTTCGACACTCCTGGCCAGTTTGTATCTCCTCTTCATGGCTACTCCAGATCTGTCAGGGGAGTTGCAGCGCTAGTGACTACGCTATTGAGTTCCACACACTGGCTGCTGAGACAGGTTGGAACAATGAGGCCTATCATGCCATCTTCTACCAAGGGCTCTTTACCTGCCTTAAAGATGACCTGGTCTCCTGTGATCCGCCAACTCAGTTGGATATGATCACTCTGGCTATTAAGGTGGATAAAGAGAGAGAGAGAAGGAGAGCATCAGGTAGATAAAGAAAGAAATAAGAGGTTTCAACCAATATTGACTCCTCGTTTACAGAAACCCTTCCTTCCCAGCTCGCCCTCTTCTATGTCTTCTCCAAAAATATCTGAGGAACCCATGCAGATTATGGGTGTTCCACTCTCGACTATGCTGCTCGACTATGCCTGTACTGCAGGGGCAAAGCCCATTTTGCCCATGACTGTCCTGTAAAGCCATCAATATAAGGAAAATAGAAAAAGGAAACCCCACTCATGATTCGAAATCTTAAACTTCCCAGTAATTGGCTAGCAATCCTTGATTCTTAAATTAAAGTGTTAATACATCAATTTAAAAAAGTTCATTAAGCACCCTCTCTAACAGAGTCAATTCTTAAGTGTGGTCCAACTCAATTGGACTTATTAAATATTTCTATTAAATTAATTCACTTAAAAATCAAATCAATCAATTTTTGGCTGAAAGGTCCTTCTAACCTTAAGTGGGAGGTTCAATCCTGTTGTTATATCTGTTTTTCTCCAATTCTTCCTTCCTTTCCAAGGGGCCCTGGATTTGTGGCTTTTCAGGTCTAGTCAGTTCTCCTTGATTGATAGGGCAAGGTAACTACCAAGGCCACAGTCCTGGTTCTCTGACCTGCCTTTACTTTGTGGTGTCCCAGGCCTTAGAAATAATTACAGGCAGTTATCTCCTTCGGGACAACTCCACCACTCTATAACTTTTCCAATTTTCTACTACTTTGCGCAATGAATTTTAACAACAAGGCATTTTAACCTACCTCCCCATGCTGGTCATACCAAACTATTTATATGAATTCACCTTTTTTAAGCTTCCCCTTTTTTAGCACTGCACTTTATTTATTCACCTTTATACATCACTTAATGAATTTAGCTGGTAAAATTGTTGTTCCAGCATTTGATTTTTAAGTGAATTAATTTAATAGACATATTTAATAAGTCCAATTAAGTTGGACCACACTTAAGAATTGACTCTGTTAGAGAGGGTGCTTAATGAACTTTTTTAAATTGATGTATTAACACTTTAATTTAAGAATCAAGGATTGCTAGCCAATTACTGGGAAGTTTAAGATTTCGAATCACGAGTGGGGTTTCCTTTTTCTATTTTCCTTATATTGATAAATTCTATCCTGACTGGTGTCAGACCTTGTTTGTACCCTGTACAGGGTTTCGAAATACACATTATATCTATTTGATAATAGAGAAGATCAATTCACCTGTCCTGTAAAGCCAGGAAACTCCAACACCTAGGTAAGTTAGGGGAACTTACCTGGGTAGGATTGATCCTCTTCCCCACAACTCTACTCAATTCCCCACCAAAACCATGCATTCTCAAGCGTTTCTTGATTCTGGTGCGGCAGGGAACTTCCTGGATCAAGCCTTCACTGAACTTCATGCCATACTATTGCAATCCTTGTCTGAACCATTTCAAGTCCTGGCCATTGATGATAGACCATTATACTCTGCTCTCATTTCAAAGTCTTCTCTGGAACTACCCTTCAAGATTGGCTCCTTTCACCCCAAAAGACTTTCCTTCCTCCTCTTCATCTGCCGTTCCATACCAGTGGTTCTAGGATTGCCCTGGCTCTGTCTTCACATCCCTGTCATAGACTAGTCAACCAATCAAATTTCACACTTGAAGTTGTGCTCTGTTGCCATGGATCTTCCTTCTCTTCCTCTGGTTTATCGAGACTTCTCTAATGTCTTCAGTAAAAGATCTGCTGAGACTCTTCCCCCTCACTGGTCATATGACTGCCCTGTTGAACTCCTTCCTGGTACAATGCCCCCTCGAGGATTTACTTATCCACTCTTCCCTTCCGAGACCATGGCTATGAAGGAGTACATCCAGGAAAATCTCCAAATAGGGTTCATCCATCCCTCTTCATGACCTGCTGGAGTAGGGTTCTTCTTCGTTCAAAACAAAGATGGCAGTCTACTACCCTGTATTGACTATCAGGGCTTAAACAAAATAACCATCAAAAATCATTACCCTCTTACATTCATCTCTGAACTGGTTAACGAACTTAAAGTAGCCCGTATCTTCACAAAGTTGGATCTCAGGGGGGCACACTACCTGATTTGAATCCAAAAAAGTTACAACACATTTTTCATTTTCATGGATTTCCAGCCGAAATTGTGTCTGACAGAGGGTCCAAGTTTGTCTCTAGATTTTGGAGATCTTTGTGCAAGGCTCATAACATTTCTCTTCATTTTTCTTCTGCTTATCATCCTCAGTCAGTCAGTGAAGCTGAATGAGTCAATCAAGCACTTGAACAGTTTTTACAATCTCATGTGTCTTTGTGCCAGGACAACTGGGCAGATCTCCTCCCATGAGAAGCTCATAACAATGCCTTGCACGCCTCTATGGAAAGATCTCCCTTTTCCTGTGTTTTTGGTCAGCATCCACTGGCTTTCCCTCAACACCTACTGCTCATAAACATTCCTGCAGCCTGCAGTCGCTCATATTTTGGCCATCCGGCATGCTACAAAGGCCAATTTAGAGAAAAGCTCCATCTCTCAAAAAAAATTGCAGACAACAAAAGAGCCCCTTCTCCTCAGTATTCTCTTGGAGGTAGGGTTTGGCTTTCCACCGGGAATATTCACCTCAAGATTCCTACTCCTAAGCTTGGTTCCAAATTCATTGGCCTTTTTCCTATTGTCGAGATCAGCAACCCAGTTGTGGTTCGTCTTCAGCTACCTTCAGAAATGTGGATTCATAATATTTTCCATGTGTCCCTCCTCAAGCCAGCATCATCTTCAAAGTATTCTCCTTCTCCCACTCCTATTCCTGTAGAAGGGTTTTGGACTCCCGTGTTTCCAGAAGTACCCTTCAGTGCTTGTTTAGAAGGGATTCAATCCAGAGGAATGTTCCTGGGTGAAAAGATCAGATATTCATGCTCCTGCACTCATCCGGAGACTCCACAAACCTATTTGTGGTGGTCCTGAGGCCCCCCATAAGGAGGGGGTACTGTAGAGAATACTTACCTCTGCCACGCTAGCACTGCCACCGCCGCTTCCTCCTGCCTTCCCAAGATGGCGATGCCCAGGGATCCCACTTGGCTCATTCTGACGCCAGCGTCAAAACGGTCACAGCTTAGTGATGCCAGTGTCAGAATGAATGCCAGCGTCATGATGTCACCACTTCATGTCATCATTTTGCTCCATGTTAGGGCTATTTAAGACTCCAGACATAATATAGGTTCTTTTTCGTGTGGTCCTGGGCACACTTTATCTTGTGTATATTGATTCATGTGTTTTAATTTTTGTTTATTGGACTTTCAATCACTCTGCCTGCATTGACCCTTTTGCCTGGACTTTGACAATTCTTCCTCTTCACCCTTGTGGGATACATTGTACTGTATTGAACTGGTGTTTCCTCCTATATAAAAAAACAGTTTATATCTATGTATGTATGTATATATATATATATATATATATATATATATGTATATATATCCTCCAAAGTAGTAGTCGCACTCTCAGGTCTTAAAAATATAAGACATTTATTCAGAAGAAACACTAGTGCGACTACTACTTTGGAGGATGTGAATGTTTTGTGGAATTGCACCCAGGCACAAGTGAGCAACAGTTTCGTGAGTGCCGGTTTCTTCAACACTCTATATATATATATACAGTATATATAGATATATATATATATATATAGATAGATAGATATATATATACACTCATATCCACAACTTTATACTGATCTCTAGATAGCCCTCACTTTACCAACTCACTAAAGCAGCACACCTTAATTCCCAACTTAATTGTCTCAGAAGAACACGCACCTGATCCCTTCCTGCCAGACTATTCACACCTGTGAGACGTTCATCTTCAAAGCAACAACATGATCCCATCTCTCACTGCTGCCTGTATTGTTTCTGCTCATCATAAATGGTAAGAGGCAAGAAAACATTTTGCAAGAGCTTAGAGCTTAACTTATCATTGGAATGGGAGATACAGGAGAAGATTACCTCTTGGACTCAACACTCAAAGATTAATCTGCCCCATAGTTGGTTGCTATAGGTTGCTATAAAGTAAGCTGGGATATCTATTTTTAAGAATATCGTATGAATTGGTTTTTAGAATTTTTCTGCTTGGCACCAGCTGTTTATTCTTGGTTTAGGTTGAAAGTTACTATCATTTTTTAATACCATATATACAGTATATTGTTCGACCACTAAAGTAGTTTGGATTGTTAATACAGAGGGGATACTAATGCTGGTATACAGTATTTTTCTGTGCAAGCTGTAAACGTTTGGAGTTTTACCTTTGTGCTTAAAATGGGGGATTATGTCTGCTACATAGTGGGGATATCTGTCAGGTTGTTCCTGATGCATACGGGAAAATTCACTAAAGCTGAAGCGTCTAACGCTAGCGCTAATTCGTCAGTGTGACGTAGTGATGGGCGAAACTCCTGCGTTTCGCTTCGCCGAAAAATTAGCGAATTTCCAGACGCGTCGCCCCATGCGAATAAATTCGCCCATCACTAGTGTGACGTCAATTCGTAACTTCGCAAATTCACTAACACTGACTCTGGCAAAGTCCCACAAAAAACGATGGCATGTTTTACCATTGTAGGGTGAAAAAGATTGTTTTTTTTTGGGGGGGGTTACCCTCCTTCCCCCCTATATTTTCCTAACATATGGCAACACATCTATACAGGGGGCAAATGTAGGGCAATATTAAAGGTTTCCTGGGCTTGTGTAGTGGAATGTAGTGGCTGTAACATATACTTCTATTATACGTTAAAGTTCCCGCCGTATGCAAATTAAACTTCGCTAGCGTAACTGTGCTCTGTCTAGTGAAGTAACACAAGTGCAACTACGCTACCATTCTCCGACCTGGGCGTAAATTCATACTTTAGTGAATTTGCATAGAGCTGGCGAAAATTCGCATGGCGAAGTGCGGCGAACGCTAGCGAAGCCGGATCTTAGTGAATTTGCCCCAGTGTGTCTAGATGGACACATCTATGCTGCAGAAGTTTATGGTATCTCTCAGTACAAACTGCAGTACAGACTGCAACTAAACTGAGTGGAATGTTATTGATGCATTGTGGTTACTACAAGGAGAGTATTATGTGCAGTTTTATTTTATTTTCCATTCATCCCTGTGCAGATGGTCAAACCCAGTGAAGGCCATGAATAGGATCTTGAAAAAGATCTCAATAAACCTGGGATATGTCTGCCTGATATCAGTACAAGGAACAACATCAAATTGTTGCATTCATTGTTCTCCTTGCAGCAGACTTTAAAAAAATCATTGGTTGCTATGAGTAAGTGTCCATGGACACATTTTCCCAGTGTTGACAAATGAGCTACAACATGGAGCTGGCCCTGTAAAAACTATAACAACCCCTCCTGCCACCCTTTCCAATATAGTCTAGTGATACTACTGGTGGCAAATAAAAGGGCAACCAGGGAGTTTTAACCTTGAAAGTTACAGGTAAAGCTAAGTCCCTGTGTAAAATGTATAACAAAGCTATAGAAATCTTAATGAATCAGATGAAAAGCTCAGTGTAGGACTGGTCTAGACCAGGGATGACTTTGAGCTGGCCAGCTTAAATATATTGAAATATATGGACAAACAATCCCTCAACATGTCTCAATGTCTTAAGTATATTGTTAATGGGCTGAGTATAGAGGACATCTTGTATTTGTCTGTATGCCATTAATATTTGTACTTGGATGGATAACTGACTGATTACAAAGAGTGGTGGCAAATAGAGCATTTTGTAATTGGACCAACATTGTTAGTGGAGTACTGCAGGGTTAAAGTTCAATGAAATGCACTTTGGTAGAAATAACATAAAGGTTAGTTACATAGAAAACACAAGTGTTTTTTGGGGGGGTTTCCTTAACTGAGATGGATACAAGAGATGTTAAGCTTTAAAATCTACTACTGTAGTAAACAATGTAAACAATGTATATACATTTTTGGCATCAGCTGAAAGAGAGATCCATTGGAGTACATTTATCAACTCTGGACTAATTTATCCATTGCCAGTTACCTGTAGAAGCAAATCAGTGATAGGCTTTTTAAAGGCAGCTGCAAGTAGAGCCATGAATGTAGCAATTTGATTGGTTGCCAGGGGTTGCTGCCATTGCAAATTGTAAAATTTTCTTCTGCTTTGAGCTTTTAGAAGTTTAAATATTATACTGCAGACACCACAAAAACATATTCCTTTCCAGTGTTCAGGAGATACTGTAGGGGCACATTCATTTCTGTAAATGTTGTGGTCATCGTATTCTTTTTCCCCACAGTGAGTTGCGCTTAAAACCACTTTAATTCAAGGTACTTGTGTTAAAATACTTTCATATACAGTAGTTGTGATTGCCACTGCTCAGTTCTTCAGCCAGTTCTTCCAGTTCTTGAACTTTTTTTTTTTTGAGGAAGCTACTGCCACCTCCTGGCCTGGTGGATACTGTATGTGCTGCACAATTAATGCTGCACAAGGTACATCTTGATCTAATGCAATAGGTCTTGCTGGTGTCATGTAGGTATCAGTGAATATCATGTTATCTGCATGTTACTTTTATAAATTCTCACAAACAATGTTAGAATGTTCAGATGCTCAACATGCACTGTATTAACTTCTGTTCAATACCAAGTGTGCTGCACTTTGACCAGAATGTTTTAAAAAAAAAATTCTCATTGTTCAATAAATTCTTAGGGGCAAATTCTACTGCACATACACACTGCCCAGGGCAACCGCAGTGGATCCCTGGCACAAGAGACAAGATAGCAACATTATGATAGATATAATAGTGTCTGGGCTGGTGTTTTGCTTGCTAGGGATTCAGGTTAGTGAATATACAGTAGTTGGGTGTTTCCTAATAACTTAGCCCAGTAATTAAACCTTTCCATTACTTTTATACTCTATTTTCTTTCAAACTTTAGTATAGCTGCTGACTTTTAAAGTTTATGCATTTTAGGTAATTTACAGGGTTGTTTACTGAAATCTAAATTTATCTCATTTTCCCCATAAAAAAAAAAGCTTGACCAAATTCCCATGCCCGATTTTGCCTTATTTATTAACAGAATAATTATATTGGTAAAAAACTTGATAAAACTGAGCAAAAAGCCAAATCATACAGGTTTTTTTCCACAAAAAGCCAGACCAGACTCCCATGAACCCGAAATTCGAGCAATTGCAAAAAAGAAATAGGATCGAACCACAAACTCAAATTCTAATCAAACTTGAATGTCAGGAAGACTGCAAAGCCAGGATGACTTCCATAGACTAATACAGCAATTTGGCAGGTTTAAGGTGGCCAATGGTCGAATTTAATTCTTAAAGGGCCAGTGTATGATAAATTTGATTTATAAAACTCAAAAATCCAAATTCCAAATTTTTCATTTCCATTTTGACCCTTGATAATTCTGCCCCTAAGAGTACTGTTGCATCTATCACATAACCTCTGTATAAAGTCTGTCTTTATTTAAAGGACAAGGAAAGTGTAAAATAGAATAAGGGTAGAAATGCTGTATTTTGTATACTAAACATAAACATGAACTTACTGCACCACAAGCCTAATCAAACAAATGATTTATGCTTTCAAAGTTGGCCACAGGGGGCTGTCATCTTGTAATTTTGTTAAACATCTTTGCAAGACCAAGACTGTGCACATGCTCAGTGTGATCTGGGCTGATTAGGGATCATCATGAATGATCAAAACAGCACAAGTCAAATAATATCTGCCAGAAGGCGATACCGCAAGACTGATTAATAATCAGAATATACAGACTGTACTGAGTCCTGTGTTGTCATGTAATCTAATGTGGACTTTATAGTTTTTGTATTGTTTTAATACAAACGTTCTCCAACTCTGCAGAAAAAGTGGTTGCAGCAAAATAATCCTCCAAATAGAATCCCAGTTTATCTGTTTAAATCTGGCTCCATGATCTTTGTCCCTGCAGCTGGAGTTGGAAACAGTAAAGGGGATGTAAAGGCAAAAATAAAATCCAATACAAATCTCTACAAAGTCGGCGACTGCTCTACAGGGAAACAAAACTGCTTGAGTTCTGCATGGCTGTAAAGTAAGTAGGGGGCTCCCCCTGCTGTTCATGAGTGTGATTGTTTCTCTGCAGAGCATTTAGGGACCGTCTGACAATTCCTATCCCCAGCAGTAAATGAAAGGAAATTTCACTGAATACAGTCAGGTTTCTTATAAAAACAGTAAACATTTTTTAATTAAAGTATATTGGAGATAGATTTCTTTTTCATTAAAGAAAGTAAAAAAGTTTTATTTATTTTTTTCCTTTCCTTGTCTTTTAAGTATTTAGGTCCTTGTAGTTGAATTTCAATGTTTGTAAAAATGATGGGTAGTTTTACTTTTTAATTTTAAGATTTGTAAAGGATTCCCTTGGTGTTGAGACATTGGAAGCTAATGTGGATTCAGCACCAGGGAGCCCCGGAAAGGCAAGGACTCACTGATCTGCCCTTTCTGATCCAGTACTGTTGGGTAAGACCATCTTCGGGAGTGTGGATGTTGCAGCTAGGGAATGGGGCTTCTACAGCAGCTAAATGATACAACAATTACTTTCATTCTCTTTTAATGAGTGTAATACCCTGGGATGAATACCTTAAGGTCCTCAGCCTTTTTTAACGCATGTTAACACTTTCACATGTTCTAGTCCTTTTTAATTGTTCTCCTGTGTCACTCATGCATCAATAGTTATATTATTAAAACTGATCTATTAAAACGGAAACCTTCATTTGCTATTTCCTCAGTTGTATAGAGAGATGAAAAATAATTGTTTAGAAACATTGCTTTTTCCCTGCTTTCATAAAGAATTGAGCTCCCTGTGATCCTAATGGAAACACTGACTTATAAACTATATATCTTTTTATATTTCTAGGGGCAGCTTAGAATTCTAAGTGACACGGAGAGATGGTGATGTAAATCCTGACTAAACAAAGGCAAAATGTGCCACAACTGCCATGTTGCATATTCCTAAACTAGCTATAATGCAATACAGGTATGGGATATGTTATCTGGAAACCCATTATCCAGAAAGCTCTGAATTACATAAAGGCTGTCTCTCATAGACTCCATTTTATCCAAATAATTATATTTTTAAAATTGATTTCCCTGTAATAATAAAACAGTAGTGATGGGCGAAACGGCCGCGTTTCGCTTCGCCGAAAAATTCGCGAATTTCAAGAGAAATTCGCTAATTTTTCGCCGATTCGCGAAACGAGTCGTGCGTCGTTTTTGACGCGTGTCGCGTCGTTTTTGACGCGCGTCGCGTCATTTCCGACACGTCGCGTCATTTCCGCCGCGTCACATTTTCGGTGCGCGTCGCGTCGTTTTCGGCGCGTCGCGTCAAAAACGACGCGCAACTCGTTTTTGCGTGGTGAATTTTTTTTTGCGAATTTTTTTTGCAGTTTCGCGAATTTATTCGCCAGCGGGAATTCGCCGCGAATTCGCCCCTGGCGAATAAATTCGCCCATCACTATAAAACAGCACATTGTACTTGATCCAAACTAAAATACAATGAATCTTCATTGGAAGCAAAACCATCCTGTTGGGTTTTATTAAATGGTTTTCTATTAGACTTAAGGGTAGATTCATCAAAGAGTGAAGTTCCGCCACTAGAGGGAAAGGTACCTGGTGCTGATCGCTGACCCTGAGGTACACACACCCCATTAGTTTCTAGTGAGCTTGTTCCTTTTCAGCTGTACTATAGTAAAGAAAATGGAATATGCATTTTAAAGAATGGGGTTATCCTTCTCTTCTTATGCAAAAAATTAAATTAAATACTTGTTTTATACAGTCTAGGATAATACAAAAACATGTAGGGGCAAATATTAAATGTAAACCCTTGTTATAAAAACAATTCAAATGTAATTTTATGCAAAAAAGCACCTCACTTTAGCGACATTCTCTGATTCCAGACTGAATTCTCTCAGAGGAATCAGCACCTAGTCCCTCCCTGCCAGACTATTTACGTCTTTCACTTTCCTGCTCAAACCAACACCATGATACCTTGTCTGACTACTGTCTGTACTGTCTCTGCTCTTGCTGCTGATGGTAAGTGCCCAGTCTTGGAAATAGATATGTGTCTATAGCATAGATATTCCTGCAGTGGATTTTCTTTTCACTGGCTTGAATCTGAACCGGTGGAAAAGAGCAACTTACACTGATGCGTGCATCATTTTTGTGTCTCTTTGCAGGACAAGTTAATTATGTGAATTGCTCTGGTGGTTAATATATTTTGAAGAGAACGTAAGACTTGTTATTTTGCCTTTACAAAGTAAAGTTCATTGGTCTCATGCTGCAAAGCAACATTCTGAACTCAGCAAGGCAACAAATTGGCTCTGGATAAAATTATATTGTTGGACTACAGATCTCAGCATAGACAAAGACGTCTTCTGCACTCAAACTATTATCATTATATTAAGAACCTTTAGACATTTTGTGCCTTCAGCTACTAAAAATTCCTTCCCTTTAAACAAAACATGGATTTTTTTGTCCATATATTGCAATATATTTAAGCTGGCCAACTACTTCAAAGTGTAGAACTGACCAGACCATGGAAGACTTTGACATATATATTGATAATGAGTTGAGTGCAGAGGACTTCTTGCCTTTGTCTATATGAATTTTGTGGTCACAGCCTCATTGCTCCCCCGCCTAATGGTTTTAAAGATTAGTGGTGAGCACAGCTTTCCCTTTTTTGTTATAGATCTCTGCATACTTTTATTTTTACTTTTATTTTTAGTTTACAATAGTTAAAGAAATGTAATGTTATTATGTTGGGTAATATATGCACAACATGTTATTTGTGCAACTGAAAGAATCAGAACAGTGGTTCCCATTTTAATAACTTTATTTAGTGCTGTAGGGTTGAAGATTTGGGGGTTATGATATAAAAGTTAGAGAGTGGGAGGCCTATGTGCCTCCTCTTGCCTTGCACACTACTGCTGTATCACTAAGGTATGCACTTGGGGTGATTTATTAGTGTTGAACTTGAATTTTTGCCACACGTCAATTTTTTTGCACAGAAACTCACAAATTTATTATATTTGCTAAAACTCTAATGTTTGGTATTTATTAAGCACAAAAAACTAGGCGCAATCAAAAACATTCTAGTTTTTATTAAATTGTGAGTATATCTGAAGTATAAAAAAACTCTAAAACATTACAAATTTGAATTTTTGCCACAAGTCAAATCTTTTGCACAGAAACTCACAAATAATTATATTTGCAAAAACTCAAATGTTTGGTATTTATTAAGCACAAAAAAACTAGGCACAATCCAAGACATTCTAGATTTTTTTAAATTGTGAGTTTATTCAAATTCATTTTTTTTTTTTATAAATAGGACCAATGCAATTTAGTTCTTTTGCTTCTCTTCAAGGGCTTTGTAAATGACCCCTCATGGTTCCTCACCTATTTGAATTATTATTTAGATGAATCAAATCCCTGTACTCTATGATATTGTAAAGATATATGCAAATGGAAACTCATTTATATATAGGATATTTATTCCCTTTAAGTAACCATAGATTGGCTTCATATTCCCATTAGCATCTTAGTTCAGCAACACAGCTTCATTATAGAGTGAATTCTCAGACACCTGGTCCCTTCACTTTCATGTGGAAACCAACAACATGGTCCTGTCTGTCGCTGTTTCCTATTTTTTATCAGCTCTTATAACAACTGGTAAGTGTCAAGTAAATATTTCTTGGAAATAAGAAGTAAGTTGCAGTTAGTTAGACTTTTAGGTACAGCCCTTAGTTAGGGAATGATTCTCTCATTACATGTGTATCTTTTTTATTTTTTAAGTTTATATTACAGTGTGAGAGATACATCCAAAAAGCATAACAATGCTCTGTGTATCATCATGGTTATCAGTAGGGATGAGAATTTTGCTGTTTTTCGCCATGGAAATGATGCCTATAGACATGAATGGCATTGTGCGTCAAAAAATGTGCAGCAAAAAAAAAAATTGGCATGACACCCATAAACTTGAATGCATTTTGGCAAAGTTTCGCAGGCGGAAAATTTTTGGTGAAACGAAAAGAGGTCAAAATCACACAGCCTTAGTAATCAGTTGTAAAAGTGAAATATAAATTTGTAAAACAAGAGTGCCCATATCGATGTTGTCTCATTATGATCTACATCCATAAAAGCATTGTTAGCATTCTGTTCCATGGAAAATATTACTTTAATATTGTTTTATGAGAAAATTTATGTTGCTATATTTAACAAACAATTATTTCTTAGGTAACCTTAACATAATAAATATCTGAATGAAAATCATGAAACAGGAGGGTGATTTAAACCAGCAGTTTGTTGACTTGAGCCTTGAGATCTCCTGATCACCATCTAAAGGTCTACTGGTAGATCCCAATCTACCTTGTGGACACCCCTGATGTAAAAGACAGTAAAGGAAACATTGTAAACTCAGATATTAACAGTGAGAAGTGAGACAGTTGGGTGATGGAAAGTTGGCTAAATGAAATAAGTTGCAGAAATTAGCCATAGGGCTGTGTGTTTATGTTATGATAAGTTTTTGTGTGTGTGTGCACATACAGATACAGCTTTAAAGACTTTACTAAAAGGTCTCTGGCACTAAAGAATAGTGATGGGCGAATCTCCCGAGATTCGCTTCGCCGAAAAATTCGCGAATTTCTAGAGAAATTCGCGAATCGGCGAAAAATTCGCGAAACGAGTCGCGGGATGCTTTTGATGCGCGTCGCATCAAATCACGTCGCGTCAAATCACGTCAGAAAACGACGCGTCGTTTTCGTCGCGTCGCGTCAAAAAACGTCGTGCGACTCGTTTTTCCGGTGAATTTTCGCCAAGCGAAATTTCGCTGGTGATTCGCGAATTTATTCGCCAGCGGCGAATCGTGGGAATTCGCCGCGAATTCGGCCCTGGCGAATAAATTCGCCCATCACTACTAAAGAATTGTTTGAGTCATTAATGGTGATTGGTGGGCTTGCCATGTAACTATGCAACATTGGGTATTTGAGATCTAGTGAGACAGTTTGCATAACATCTGTATGCAGAAGATGCCGTATCTGGTGATAGGTATTTGGATCACTGTGATGTTACACATCTATAGAATAGAGGAGGGTATAATGTCCATTAAGGGTTCACTGCCCACTTAGGATGGACTTTCTCATTGAACCCTTTATTTGTCCAAAGCTGGTTTTAATATATATTTGGATCTCTGGGGTAATATAATTAATCACTCTCTGGGTTTTTTCTGCATTGAACTGTAAACACCTTGTGCACAAACATGTTTCCATTGTATTGACTCTCCGGGGTATACACCTAAGTTATTTTTATTGTACATGTTAATCAGGGTTAGGAATTTCTCACTGTCACTTGTTAATACTATGTCAAGGCTAGGGTTGTTTTCACTGAAGAAAAGCACCTTCAGGGTAAGGGAAGAAAGGCTATGGAATGGCCTTTCGGGTGATATTGTGATGGTAGATGACTTCTTGCACAAGCATACTGTAATATCCAAGGCTATTGGGATTAGTGATGGGCAAATTTATTCGCCTAGGTCGAATTTGCGGCGAATTCCCGCGATTCGCCGCTGGCGAATAAATTCGTGAATCACCAGCGAAATTTCGCTTAGCGAAATTTTGCCGGAAAACGAGTCGCACGTCAGTCGCGCGTCGGTTTTGACGCGACGCGATGAAAACGACGCAACGCGTGACGAAAACGACGCGGCACGCGACGAAAACTACGTGATGCGTCAAAGTTGACGCGACGCGTGACAAAATCGTCCCACGACTCGTTTTGCTAATTTTTCGCCGATTCGCGAATTTCTCTAGAAATTCGCGAATCTCTAGGCGAAGTGAATCGCGGGAGATTCGCCCATCACTAATTGGGATGTTAAAGGAACAGTAACACCAACAAATTAAAGTGTTAAAGTAATTATTAACATGTATTTCTATAGCGCCAACATATTTCGTAGCACTAATAAAAATATCATGTACTGTTGTAAAACTGAGGTGTTTGCTTCAGAAACACTATAGTTCATATTAATAAGCTGCTGTGTAGCAATGGTGGAAATTGAAAAATGGCTATATATCACAGGTTACTGTGCATAGTGGATAACAGATAACACCATTATATTCTACAGAGCTTGTCTGCTATCTGCTCTGAGCCTTTTCTCCTTTGAATGGCTTCCCCCCATGCTACAGAGCAGCTTATTTATTTTAACAATAGTAGTGTTTCTAAAGCAAACACACCAGTGTTACCAGTGCAGGGCAACACTACATTATATGTGAATTACTTTAAAACATTTTAATTTTTTTATAATTTTGTTCCCAAAGGATTGAACTTGATATACTGTGGTCTTTTTTTACCCAAATTAACTACAGTCAAACACTGTATTTACGCACCTGGATTTAAAGTTTTCTTGCATTAAACCACTATATCAGCCTTGTCCCTTTCCAATTGCTGTGTAGTTAAAAACTATTAACGTTTTAGAGATAAGACTCGTGCAACTTACTTGGCGAATATGGATGTGCTGGGCTGTGCCACACCCTCCTCACCTCCTCATCAGACAGGAATCCACCACCATCTTAAAATAGATGCATCATCATTTATTCCCTTTGTAAATGCATGCCCCGAGACCACTTTTCACTGATGTTCCTTCTCATTTGCAACTAGGGAGAAAAATTCTGAAAATTGTTGTTCGGTGTACACGTTTATCCTACAGTATTTTACAGGTAAACGGGGATTACTGTTTATGGGTTTCCTAAAATGGCCCTCCCTGCAGTTTCTTTGGAACACACTCTCATAAGTCCAATGGAGCACAGGGAAAAGCTCCACTATGCAAAAAACTGCACTATAACAGTGGCCTCTAGTGGTCCCTTAATTTGATGTAAATTGTGAACGTAATATAACTAATATAACTATTGATGCAAACAAAAGTGCCAGGACCAGATGATATTCATCCAAGGGTTCTAAATTAGTGCTTGGTTTGGCATGGTGCCTAGAGATTGGCTAATTGTAAATGTGGTGCCGCTATTCAAAAGAGATCCTGTTCTCATCCTGAAAACTGTAGGCTGGTTAGTCTGACATCTGACCATTTTTGGAATGGGTCATGATGGATGAGACACTTGAATAAATTTAAAATATATTTAGCCTTTGCTAAATCATTTGAAACAGTGTCATGGAGAGTGTTACTGATTAAATGAAGGAATATCAGCCTGGGAAATATCTGTACTTGGATAGACAACTGGCTGAAGGAGGTATTAAAGGACAAGGAAAGTCTAAAAAAAGACTAAGGCTAGAAATGCTGTATTTCATGTATTAAACATAAACATGAACTTACTGCAGCACAAAGTCTAATCAAATAAATGATTTATGCTTTCAAAGTTTGTCACAGGGGGCTATTATCTTTGTTAAACATCTTTGCAAGACCAAGACTGCGCAGTGTGATCTAGGCTGCTTAAGGATCATCATAAATGATCAAAACAGGAAAACAAACAAAGCTGCTTGAGTTCTGCATGGCTGGGAAGTAAGGTGCGGGGGGCTCCCCCTGCTTTTCATAAGTATGATTGTTTCCCTGCCCTGACAATTCCTATTCACAGCAGTAAATGAAGGGAGAATTTCACTGCATACAGTCAGGTTTCTTATAAAAACGATACACATTTTTAATTAAAGTATATTGGACATAGGTTTATTTTTTATTGCCTTTCCTTGTCCTTTAAACAGAGTGGTGGTAAAGGGAGCATTTTTCTAACTGGGCAGCAAACTGTCAAAAACACATTAAATAGTAGTGTGTTATTGACATTACGTCTGGTTGACCTGTAATTGTATCTACTACTACACTATGTTGATGTTTAACCAAAAAGCACAATCTATAGTTTAAAAACACAGCCACAACTAATAATAAATCTGAACAGATAATATCTGGGTATTGACCAGTGGCGATCCTGGAGATATCGTCACCTGAGGCGGCCTTTCGATATGTAGCCCCCCCAGCCTCAGTGCCGAAGAGGGGGTAGGGGGCGCTAGTGCAGAAAACAGGGTTTAAAACTGTAAATTTGGCTCTTAGTTACCAGGAGTGGCTTTTTTGCTGCCCCTGTTAACCAGAGGGCGCTGCCGCCTGAGGCGAGTGCCTCAACTACGCCCAGAGCCTTTAGACCCTGATGAAGTGCTGCCCCATTGACTATTCCCCTTTGCAGTGGCTGGTTGGGTCTTCTGCCTCTGTGGAGCTGGCTCTTCATTATCAACAACACACATTCCCCCCCCTGGAACTGGGGAGGTACTTTCCAGAAGTTTTACCCCTGAAGATCACCATATTGAGGTCTTTGATCTTGTTATTCCTCCCACCAAAGTAATTGCTTCCTTGTTCCCTTAGTTCACAGTCATATCTTGCCAAGTAAGTCTTCTGCAACTCCAGATCCACCCATTGGAATGGCTTTTGTACCACCTGACCTCTGTCTCCCCATTTTGCAGAAAATTCATTGCTCCAAGCAGGTTGGCATTGGAAAGACTTTAAACATCAATATTTGTGCTACTTCCAAGACCAGCCATGAATTTCATCATGGAGCCCTATGGTCTGCTACAACCCCTTCCCACCTAGCCATGGACTCCATTATGGAGTTACCCCCCTCTAAAGGAAACACCATCATTTGGCTGGTTATCGATTGCTTCAGTAAGATGGCACACTTTATTCATCTTCGGAAACTTCCTTCTTTGGTAGAACTCTCCCAGCTATTCACTCAATTCATTTTCCGTTTCCATGGCTTCCCAGCAGAGATATTCTCTATATCCCGGTTTTGGCGCTCATTATGTAAGACTTTGGGTATTGCACTCCAATTCTCCTCTGCTTACCACCCTCAAACCAATGGGGCAGTGGAGTGAGTGAATCAGGCACTGGAACAATTCCTGAGGAATCATGCCTCCCTCTGTCGGGATGATTGATCCAGTCTTCTCCTTTGGGCTGAATTTGCACATCCCAATGCATGTCACACATCTTCTGGGAAGTCTCCCTGCTTGACTGTGTACAAAAAGCATTCTCAAGCCTTTCCCCAATATTTCCTCGTCAGATGTTCCTGTTGCTGACTACCATGTGGCTCATACAGTATATCTGCCATTTGGTCTGCCAACAAGGCCAATCTGCAAAAGAGTTCTTTGGTACATAAGAACTTTGCTGACCATAGACAAAAATCCTTTCCCCAATATTGGGTCTACTTTTATTTATTTGTTCATTAATGACTTACAGGAGGGTATTGTAAGTAATGTATCAGTGTTTGCAGATGACACAAAACTATCCAGCCCTATTAATTCCATCCAGGATGTGGCATCCTTGCAACATGATCTTGACAAACTGGCAATCTGGGCAGCTAAGTGGCAAATGACATTCAATGTTGATGTAAAGTCATGCACCTGATATGTGAAAATATCCAAAACACTTAATGCAGGGGTGCTCAGACTTGACACTAGACCCCCATCAGGAGATCTACCTTGGTAATATGTGGCCAAAATTTTGACAATGCACATTTTTGTGACCACACCTCCTAATTAACATGTTAATTTTACAATATCTGATGGTTATGAAAGTTAAATACACTTCCTTCCCCTCCATGATTGCTGCTCAGCCCTCCCTTCCCCTCAGTGCTTATTGCAGTCAGCTCTCCCTTATGTGTCCCTGCTTGTTGCTCAGCTCTCCCTTATGTTTCCCTGCTTGTTTTTCAGCTCTCCCTTATGTGTCCCTGCTTGTTGCTCAGCTCTCCCTCATGTGTCCCTGTTTGTTGCTCAGCTCTCCCTTCTGTGTCCCTGCTTGTTACTATCAGCTCTCCCTTATGTGTCCCTGCTTGTTGCTCAGCTCTCCCTTTCAGTCTCCTCCTTTCCAGAAAAGAAAGAGGAACGGTGCTATAAAAAGCCTGCTCTCCTCTCCCCCAGTGCCCCCCCTGCAGTACCACAAGTATGTTTTTTTTCTGTTGGTATAAAAACGTTCTTAGTTAATTGAGTGTTTTTTTCATCCCGTCTCAGCACACTGCTCTCTGAGCTGCTTTGAATGTAAAGATTTTGGGGCCGACTGCAAGGGGACTGTGAGGAATTGTTCAGATGGGGAAATATGCCTGGCTGTGTCATACTTTCAAAGTGAAAGTAAGTAACCTTTTAATTTCACTAAGATGTTTTCCATGCTGTGGAATGTATAACAAAGCCAGCCAATGGGAATGCATGACTAAACTCCCATATGGGCCCTAAAGGAGGTCTAAACACTGTTTCGTAGTAACACTTACCCAAAATTTTATGTACTTCAAATTCCAGCTAATTTTATTTATAACTGTTATTTCTCCTATGTTTACACAACTGAGGAACCAGCTAAGGAAGGTCTCCATTTTTTATAGACACAATTCTAATAAAATAACTATTGATGCATGGACAACTCAGGACAGAAGAAATTCAAAAGGAACTAGAACATGTAAATGTGCTTAACTGTGATTGCCAAATCTCTTTACTCCATTTTTCAGGATCCATTGAGGTTTGGCATGGTGCAGAGAGACTAGCAAATTGCTATTGTGGTGCCACTTTTCTAAAAGGGATCCCATTCTCAGCCTGTTAGGTTAACATCAATGGTAGGAAAACATTTGGAGAAGTAATAAGGGATAATATTCTTGAATAAATTGAAAATCACCCTACTGTGAGTAATAAGGGATAATATTCTTGAATAAATTGAAAATCACCCTACTATGAGTTTGTGCCAACATTGTTTTATGTGTTGTAGATCTATAAAAATCGTTCAAAATGTTCGATTCAAATAATTTTAACCATTCAATCGAATATTTGCTATTTGATCAAAATTCCCCCAAAGCACTTCGCCAGGTTCAACCTGGCAAAGTAGGCAATAGAATAATTTTTTATAGGGGAAGTAATTCGAAATTCGACTAATCAAATAGTCAAATAGATTTTTATGCGATCTATTCGATCTATTCGATTTGATCCAATTTGCAAATTCGATGGTCGAATTTGCCTAATTTGCATATTCTACAATTTGACCAATCAAATTTTGCAAATTCAATTGAATTTCGAATTCTTCCCACAAATTTATTGAATCTGCCCCTTATTGTGAATTATAATTTTTGTTCCAACCGACGCATGCCCAGAATGTTTTTCATGCTACAATCCCTGTATTTTGGTGATGTCCTAATTAAAGTATCAGATTTTCTTATATTGTCTATAATTTATATTGTCTATAATTTGTTTCGTCAATCCCAAACCAATTACTGTTGTAGTGTAGGCCTATTTTGCTACTGCAAGAAATCTAGCACTGATGTTCTTCCTTGTTCTTCCTTGTGGCACTACAGGAGTCCTGTGTGTCCCCTACAGGGGCGAGCAGGTCTATGATTTGACATGCCTCCACGCAGTGTCAGGACAGATTGGGTTGTAATACCCCTTTCTGGGAACTTCCCTGATACACACAAACAAAGTTGATGGATTTATTTGCAGGACTCTGTACCTTTAAATTACCGTGATACATGCAGTCTGCCAGCCAGAAGCAACTTCATGGATAATGCAAATGTGATCTATGAGCTGCGATGAGAATCCACACTTATGTGGCAGTATCTTCAGAGCCCTGAGAAGAAATCCCTTTGGCTTTCTGTGTCCTGAGAAGATCACGCCAGTGGCATAACTACCAGGGGAGCAGGGGGTGCAATTGCACCAGGGCCCACTCCCTCTCGAGGCCCACTGGAGAGTCTAGGAGAACTCCAACTCATGGGGGAGAGCCCAATAGGGGGGCCCGGGTGACAATCCTGCACCAGGGCCCACCAGTGAGTAGTTACGCCACAGGATCACGCCTTGCTCTTCAGAACCCTCACAATGACCATTTTTCCTTCTGCATCCTAAATAGAGTGTGCTTTTCTGCCACTGGTGTTCCCTACAAACTTTACACACAGTTTCCTCTGGGATCTTGCTACATTTTGCTTCCACACTGCTGCTTCTCTATTCTAGTGTGAAACACTTTCTTCCTGTGCAGCACTTCCTTCCTGTCCGCTCTCAGGGGTGGAGACTCCTCCCCTTCCTCACACAGAACAACACAGAGGAGAGACAAGTATACAAAGCTCCCCTGTAATAGGTTTCCAAGGAAAGAACAGGGAACTTGAATTACAGGACAAATAGCACTTGCTTCTCATGCACTGTTAAATATAGATTATTGCAATTCATTTTTGTGAATGTTAATCCATTTTCCATTTCATCTAATAGTGGATGGATCAGCGAGAACCTATTTTGAAAGAAAATGCAGTAAGCCAACGCGCTGTAACCTTAATGAGAGAACGACAAGTGTTATGAATGAAATGGCATATAGCACTACCTGCTGCAACACAAGCGCTTGTATTGCTCCCAAACCTGAATGTAAGTACTAAAGCATGATTACCATGTTCATTTTACAAATATGACTGCCCACTTTAAATGGGCAGGGAAAGCTGTATGGCAGTCCCTATTAAGGGGATGTACAAAGTTGTAGTGCAACTGGCTTACCTACACAGGGTATTAAACTACAACTCCCATCACCAATACCCAGAAATCTACAGCCTTGGTCTAGGGCTAGTGGGGAGAGAGAAGAACCTGCTCCTGTAACTTTTATGTCAGGCCAATGGTAAAACAGAGTGAGTTTATTGCCTTGGCACTGTGTGACTGGAGTGGAATAAGGGACACAGCTGGAATCACACATACAGCAACAAATGTACCAATCACAAACACACAACATACACACAGTAGCACACACACAGTAACACACACACACAGTAACAAACAAACACAGTAACACACACTCAAAATGTAACTGATACACACAGTAGAGCTATCCCTTGCCTGGCTGCACTGCTTCCCTCACGAGGCAATTTTCAGTGACTTAGGAAAACGCAAAGCAGTGTTTGAATAGGTGCAGGCAACTTTTATTAACATGACTTTACAGTTTAGCGGGCGCGAGACATGGGCAAGCAATACAGGGAGATTAGTCGCCCCAAAGAAGCGGCAATTAGTCGCCAGGTGACTAATCTCCCTGAATCTTCCCGTGTGGTCTAGCCCTTAATCCACCCCTCCCCCCCAGGAAGCCAGTTACTTACAGATGCTCAGTTCCAGCAGCACTAACAAGCTAGTAAGATCAGCAGGCCACCACAATGAACAGCACCAGGATCAGCCATTGGCAGCAGCATAAAATGTGAGATGGTGCCATGTGACAGTCTACTACTAGCGGAGCTCAAGGCAGTATACTGACTAAAGGTGGCCATACTCTGACGGATCCACTGGTTTGGCGATGTCACCAAATGAGCGGATCTCTGTCCAATATGCCAACCTTGAGGGCCCAACGATCATATCAGAATGATGCGCAAATGGGTGGTCAGATCGCAGGACCGCATCAAGCACAGATGCAGCCGCGATCCAACAGGATTTTTAATCCAACTTTCGGCCAGATACTGATCGGAGCAGCCCGTCGGAGGGCCCCATACACGAGCCGATAATCTGCCGACAGCCTGTGTATGGCCACCATTACTCCTCCAGTCACCAGTGGGGGTGGGGGGCGGGAGGGTGGAGT
>CM044443.1:125348102-125385680 GCA_024363595.1 Xenopus borealis | reverse complement strand
TAGATTGTGAGACTATTGCACACACTTCAAAGGGAAAAATGCCCTGGTGCCAACAGAATAAATATATATAAGTAGAAAAAAGAGAGCTGTTGCACTCAAGGGACTTTTAGCTTGAGGTTAAAAAATCATCCTTTATTCAGATCGACGTTTCGACCCTCAATGGGGTCTTTATCAAGATACAAACAACTGGTTCAACTCACACATATATAGTCATACAAAAGCACCTCCCCCCCTAAACCACCCCCACCAAAACAGTGTCCGATTTCAGGCCAACAAGTCCCATGATCCTCCTTGGGACGGTGATTACTGCTGCCACCTAGGGGTAAAAGCATAGAAATGTCCCACAGTGTCTTAAAAGTAAACATATAGAATATGAACAAATAAAACCAACTTCAGCATGTATCTAAAAAAGATACATATGAGCAATATTCGTTTAGACCCTTAGGGGAAATAGTATTGAGTTTCTTAATCCAAAAGGTTTCTTTTCTTTCTATATATATACTATATATATATATCCCTGTACTTGCCCCCTGCAGCTTCACCTATCCATCTGCCACTGTCTTTCCATTTTATATCATTAGTTGAAAGTTAATTCTTTGATAAATATGCATTAGTCCCTCGTTCTCATACAGTGATGATGAGCAAAACTGTCCCATTTGTGAAAGTGAGAAAAAAGTCACAAAATGGTGAAACTGTGCCAAAACTTTGTCAGATGCATTGGAGCCGGTGGATGTTTTATTTCTGGTATCAAAAGCATTCAAGTCAATGGGTGATTTTTCTTGCAGCAAATACATTATTTCTTGTGCCCAATGCATTTAAATCAATGGAAGTTTTTCCTTGTGCCAAAGTCATTAAAGGGCAAGGAAAGGCAAAGAAATAAAATCCCATTTTTACTTTCTTTAATGAAAAAGAAATCTATCTCCAATATACTTTAATTTTAAAATGTGTACCGTTTTTATAAGAAACCTGACTGTATGCAGTGAAATTCTCCCTTCATTTAGTGCTTCTGGCAGGGAAACAATCACTTATGAACAGCAGGGGGAGCCCCTGCCTTACTTACTAGCCATGCAGAACTCAAGCAGACCACACTGAGCATGTGCAGTGCCAGTGTCAGACAAAGATGTACAGTATAACAAAGTTACAAGATGACAGCCCCCTGTGGCCAACTTTGAAAGCATAAATCATTTGTTTGATTAGGCTTGTGGTGCAGTATGTTCATGTTTATGTTTAGTATACAAAATACAGCAATTCTACCCTTATTCTATTTTACACTTTCCTTGTCCTTTAAAGTCAGTGGGCATTTTTTCTTTGTGTGGAAACACAGAAATTTTTCAGTTGAAGCAAAAAACCTGGTGAAAATTCTAGCACAGATTTGCAACAGTTTACGCCATTTGCAAAATCCTAAATTTTGTATCAGCCAAAAAAAAAAAAAAAACTCTGCTCCTCCAACTTATAATTCATAGAATAATCAAAATCAAATAGAAGTTCTATAAGTTCTCTAAGTTGCCACAGAGTTAAGCAAACAGTTCAGCTTTGACCCTTTTTATGCAAGTCCAATTATTGTACATCTAGCACTGCAGTTGCATTGGAACAATGTACAGCACAGGGACCAGGCGAGTTATCAATCAAGCACAGGGTAGCATATGAACAGAAGGAAAGTGTTTCTGAAACAGAACCGTGAGATGAATCCTCGTCTTTGAACATTATCGAAGTTCTACCCGCTCTTTTCTATCCTCATAGTAATGCCAAACAGCAGTGTTTCCAATGGAATGACTTGTCCTGTCTGCTTTAATTCAAAGAGGGTTGATTGTACGTATTCAATGCAGTGCAAGGGTGAAGAAGACCGTTGTGTTTTATTCAAAGGTAAATATTTTAAACATACAGATGCCCATATTTACTGCCATTGTTTTTAATGATTCTAGTCGTATTCAGACATTCTAGCCCTGGAAGTGTAAAGGGGTTACTATAAACTCTGTTTTTATTTTTAACTCTGCGTTTCTATAAAACAGTTGCAAATGGGCAATAATTGTGTTTATTGTTTTTTTTTTTTTTAATCAGCGTTAGATGTTATCAAGATAAGTGGCTGTTCCACAAAGAATTTTTGTGAAATATTCAAACAAATGCCATCATACATAGCTACTTCAGACTGCATTGTAAATGATGAAAAGAGTAATTTGCCAGCAGGTAAGAAATAGTTATTTTCTTATCATCTCTCTCTCTCAAAACCCAAAAATGTCTCAAAAATGTTTTCTGTTTATTAATATTCATAATAACATCTGGTTTACTGTGATTAGTACAGATTTATAAATAATAAACTGAGTTAAAATTAGGGATGCACCAAATCCACTAATTGGGATTGGCTGAATCCTTAAAGGGCAAGGAAAGACAAAGAAATAAAATCCCATTTTTACTTTTTTTAATGAAAAATAAATCTATCTCCAATATACTTTAATTAAAAAATGTGTACTGTTTTTATAAGAAACCTGACTGTATGCAGTGAAATTCTCCCTTCATTTAGTGCTGTGGATAGGAATTGTCAGACAGTCCCTAACTTCTGGTAGGAAAACAATCATACTTATGAACAGCAGGGGGAGCCCCTGCCTTACTTACCAGCCATGCAGAACTCAAGCAGCTTTGTTTTTTGATCATTTATGACGATCCCTAGAAGCCCAGACCACACTGAGCATGTGTATGTAGTCTAGTCTTGCAAAGATGTATAACAAAGTTACAAGATGACAGCCCCCTGTGGCCAACTTTGAATGATTAGTCTTGTGGTGCAGTAAGTTCATGTTTATGTTTAGTATACAAAATACAGCATTTCTACCCTTATTCTATTTTACACTTTCCTTGTCCTTTCAATCCTTCATGAAATATTCAGCCAAATACCATACTGAATCCAAATCCTAATATGCAGATTAGTATTCGGTTCCAAATGATAAAGGCTGAATCCTAGTCAAATCCTGAACCTAATCCTGGATTTAGTGCATCCCTAGTTAAAGGAAAACTATACCCCTTGGACAATGTAGGTCTGTATAAAAATATATTGCATAAAACAACTCATATGTAAAACCCTGCTTCATGTAAATAAATCATTTTCATAATAATATATTTTTTAGTAGCATGTGCCTTTGGGTAATCATAAATAGAAAATAGCCATTTTAAAAAATAAGGACAGCCTCCTGGGATTGTATGATTCAACGGTGCACACAAACATACCAAACAAACTATAAAGTTAGGTCACTCAAGCCAATTAACAGACTGAGTTCTGTATTTTGCTTCAACACTTCCTCCTGTTACAGTTAGAGCTGCAGTTTTTCTGGTCAGGTGATCTCTGAGGCAGCACACGAAAATGGGGGTGCAAGACAAGAGATGTCAAAGGGCAACATTTACTTAAATATATATACCAGTTTGGTAAGATTATTTAATATGCCACTTCATTTGATCTGTTGCTCAAGTATTAATTTTTTGGGCTATAGTTTTCCTTTAAAATGAAAAATGCAAATACGTCACCTATGTCCTCCTGTGCCATACCTCCCAACTTTTGAGAATGAGAAAGTGGGAGAAAAAAAGTTGGGCCACGTGTAGCGCAGCAAATTCTTTTGGTGGTGCCTCCTTACATTTTACCAGTAGCAGCCTTCAGTAGAACAAGCACTTTCGCCGCCTCCTCTTCTGGAGCATTAGGATCATGACGTCATAGTTAGTGATGGGCGAATCGCCAGCGAAATTTCGCTTGGCCAAAATTCATCGGAAAAACGAGTCACGCGTCATTTTTGATGCGACGAAAACGACGCGACGCACGCCGAAAATGACGCGACGCACGTCAGGAAGGACGCGACACGCCAAAGTTGCCGCGGCACGCATCAAAAGCGTGCCACGACTCGTTTCACGAATTTTTCGCCAATTCGCAAATTTCTCTGGAAATTCGCAAATTTTTCGGCAACACGAATCTCGGGAAATTCGCCCATCACTAGTCACAGTCATAGGCCCAAATTCACTAAAGCGCGAAACGCCTAACGCTAATTCGCCAGCGTGACATCATTTCGTAACTTCGGAAATTCACTAACACTAGCCCCTAAGAAGCCCAGACCACACTGAGCATGTGTATGTAGTCTAGTCTTGCAAAGATGACAGCCCCCTGTGGCCAACTTTGAAAGCATAAATCATTTGAGAAAGTGGGAGAAAAAAAGTTGGGCCACGTGTGGCGCAGCAAATTTTTTTGGCGGTGCCCAGTTGATGGCCACACCACCACAAGTTATGCCTATTAAACACAAGGTGCACTAACATTTTAAGACAGTCAAACTGGTCCCCATCATTTCATGACTGGCTTAGAGTGGCAGAAGCATCGCTGGCTGCATCACTGGCTCTCAGCATTTAATGGCACATTGCGGTGCCAGCTTTTCATGACAGGCACCCTGTACCCCACCAATAACACTGCTCAGTAATAGCAAGTTTTGAACTCCAGTACACTTCAGTTTATTGAATATCAGTAAATGTTTAACTATATGGAGGAAGGGCACTCCCCTGAAACAAAAAATGTCATTCTGAAAAACACAAAGATCAAAAGTAAGATTAAAAGTAAATGGTGCCTTACATTTTACCAGTAGCTGCCTTCAGTAGAACAGGCACTTTCATAGGCCCAAATTCACTAAAGCGCCTAACGCTAATTCGCCAGCGTGACGTCATTTCGTAACTTCGGAAATTCACTAACACCGGCTCTGGCGAATTTTCGCTAGCAAAGTAGATAGACTTGAGCAACTTCGCACCCTTACGCCAGGCGAAGTTGCACACTGACGAAGGATCGTAATTACGCAAATTCACTAAGATCATCATTTTCATAAACGTTACCACTTACTGTACGTTAGACTTTGCTTCACCTGATCACAACTATATAGGGGGCACATGTAGGGCAATAGGACAACTTTATTTAATTTATTATAGGTTTCCTGGGCTTGTGTAGTGGCTGTAACATATATTTCTATGTAGTGGCATGTAGTGGCTGTAACATATATTTCTATTATACGTTAAAGTTCCCGCCGTATGCAAATTAGGCTTCGCTAGCGTAGCTGCTCTCTGCCTAGTGATGTAACACTAGCGCAACTATGTTACCGTTCCCCGACCTGAGCGTAAATTCGTACTTTAGTGAATTTGCGTAGCGCCGGCGAAAATTCACCTGGCGAACGCTGCCGAAAGCAACGCTGGCGAACCTTCGGATCTTAGTGAATTTGCCCCATAGTCTCTTCTTGCGAGACTCTGCCAAACCTGGAAGACCAGAAAAAGCCACACAGAGCGGAACATTATGTTCACAATGCAGGACAGCGGGACTGTCTCGAGGAAAGCAGGACAGTTGGGGGGTATGCTGAGATGCTATATTGGTCAATGGGAAGTGTATCTTCAGCATTCAGCTATTGATATTTGAGTTTTTCTTCTGCAATTTTATGCCCCTCGCAACTTGATTGCTTAGAAATTAATTTAAAGCTCCAAAGTGTGATCCCACATTACCACAATATTGTATAGCCCAATCAAGATCACACTTAAAAATATGTGATCTTGAGAATATTATTATTATTATTATTATTATTAATAATAATAATAATAATAATATAATAATAATAAGCACCTAAATGTCAGTCTTTGACAATTCATTAAGGTACAATTAGGTGACTCGTTTCAGTTGGATCAAAGCAACATTATTTGTTCCAGAAACAGACTAGTGAAATGCAGGGTGCAAAAGACAAGCACAATCCGTAATTTTTTTAGCACTTTGCCCCTTGCACCCTAGCTTCCAGATAAATTGTCACAGTTGTCTGTGCTCCAGAGCCCACCCCTATCAATACAACATGGCCTGCATTCTGCCAGCCTGACTCTGTTTCTGATCTGTTCCAAGTTTTATTTAGTTTGCCTTTATCTCTTTTTTAGTAAGCAGATTATTATTCTGTGATGCATGTCAGGATGCCGGATCCATGTATTGCAGTCACAGTCTTTGTAGGCCTGAACATGACACCTGTATTTCAGAAACAATCCTTTCTATTTCAGGTATGTTGCCATTTGGTTTTAACAGTATTTAATAGCAAACAAATTAATATAACCTTTTCAACTCACTGAGTAAAGCAGTTTAAGCAACAGTGCAACCAAGAACTGCTGAGATAAAGCTGGAATTTCTGCTACATTACACAGAAATTAAACTGAATGGATATGTTAATGCTCTAAGGCACGGGTCCCCAACCTTTTTTGCTCGTGAGACACATTTAAATTTAAAAAAGAGTTGGAGACTGGAGAGCAACACAAGCATGAAAAAGTCCATGGGGATGTCAAATACGAGCTCTGATTGGCTTTTTGGTAGCCCCTATATGGACTGGCAGCCTACAGGAGAGAATGTTTGGCAGGACATCTGTTTTTTATGCAACCAAAACTTGCCTCTAAGCCAGTAATTCAAAAATAATCACCTGCTTTGAGGCCACTGGGAGCAACATCCAAGGGGTTGGAGAGCAACATGTTGCTCACGAGCTACTGGTTGGGGATCACTGCTCTACGGAATTTCAACAATGTAAGGTACTCATGGGCAATATTTACAAAGATGTCCCTACCACTGTTTGCTTAATTATTTTTGAAATTATATATTTGTTGGTTGTGAAGCATTCTTTTCAGACCATCAGATGTTTGCTATTTGCACAGCAGTATAGGCTCCAGAGCAATTTCTATACTGGCTGTCATTGCCCATCACCCCATTCTCCTGTCAGGGATATATTGACTCTGATATATGATTATAGATGTAGAAGACTTTTGAAGATGAGCATTGGGTACTGGCTTACACTGCTCTTATTCTCTTGCAGCATTCTTAGGTCCTCTACATTTCTCTTATTACTGTTTAATGTTAACATCATCAGAAAGCACAACCATCCAGGTAGAGTTTATATGGAGCCTACAGTATAGGGAATATAGAGGGTAGATGAGCCCTGCTTTGAAGGACTGATAACTCACCAAGTGGCTTCTAGCCACTATTGAGAAAGCCAGCACAGAGGTGATGCACCAGCATGGGACCTGTTCTTGAGATGCACAGCTTCTGGCTGCCGCATGAGAGCAGTTGTTTTTTTAAAGGTACATAGGGATAGTTAAAGTTTATTGATTGTAACAAGAAGGCTTTCAGTCATCTGCATTTGTGCACTTACACAAATCCAGTCCCTAAGCATTTGCCATGCTGATTAATTGATATCAGACCAATAAACCCTTAAAATTCATGGATTATAGAAGTTGCAAAAGATTATTGTGTTTGAGGAAGGGTGGGTACGTTGCAGTGCATTGTGCTGCATCAAAACCAGGGGTAAACTTTCTGGAGTTGGATATGGTTCCCAAGTTCTGTTGTCAATGCAAATGCATGAGTCTAAGGGGCAGATTTTTTCCTATGGGATTTTTTTTTTAAAAAAGCGTTAATTTGGTTGAACATTTATAAAGAAAGGAAAGAAAGTAGAGAGAGAGAAAAAGAGGTGGAGGTCTCAAAGCCCATAAAAGTTGGGGTTGTACAATACAGTTGTCAATACATATGAGATTACTGACACCAACCTCATTATTGACTTTGCGCTATCATATTAGGTGCCCCAGATTGCATCCATTTTTTGGGACAGCCTCTGGCAATGCACGTTAACTTCTGCTTAATGAGAAAGTCATTAATAATTTTTTCCCAAAAGGAGCCATTTGGAGGAGCTTCCAATGTAGCAGTTTAGCTTTCTTGGCATAATACAGCTGTTGCAGATAGAAAAGTCTCACTAGGAACCCAGCTTGAAATCTGCCACAACACCAAGTAGGCAGAGAAGTAGGTTCTGCAATTGGGAGAAAGATCTAAAACTGTGGGGTATAATTTGGCAAATCCGTCGGGAGTAAAATACACTCTATTTGCGAACTTAAGCTGAATAAATGGTCATAGTCAGATCAGGTACCTGTTTCAGATCTTCCACATATCATCCTCTAGTTCAGGGATATCCCTAATCCATTTTTGTTTAATGGTACTTACTCAACAGGTTGGGGCTCATCTTAAGTAAAATTGAATAACACATTGATAGTGGTTTGCACAGAAGAAGATATTTTTCTAGAGTTCTTTCTTTGAGTTGTACAGGCCTAGTGAGGAATTGCATTTGAAATGCGTGTTTGAGCTGGAGATAACGAAAGGTAAATGCCTGTTTTAAAGTTGTAAATTGTTTGATATCACCATTCTCTATAATGTCTTTCAAAGTTTTAAATCCATAAGAATGACAGCAGTTAACCTTCGGGATCAGTTGGAATTGAGCTTGGTGTGTGTTCCCCCAACAGGGGAGTCTTCACAGACCATAGTGAGGGAGTGCCCAGTGCTAGTGCTAAGGCTTTCTGGATGGCACGTATCACCACAGCCATAGGAGTAGTTGTAATATGGTACAGGGATGGGCCTCTGTATAGTGAACTGGCCGGAACCTCAAAGGAACCAACTGCTACTGTCACAATATGCAAATGCAAGCTGACAAGATATAGTTTAAGGTCTGGCAAAGATAGGCCACCCCCCTTTGCTGGGGTACATAGAGTTTTGACGTTAAGATGTAAATGGCCCCCTGCCTACAGAAAATTAATTAGAAAACTCTTTACCTTCTTGAATCAGCATGCTGAAGGTGTGATGGAAGAATTGTGTGAAAAATGTTGGTTAAAAGATTGTCTTAAAAATATTCACTCAGTCTAGTAGTGATATAAAGTGTCAGAAAGCACTCCTTTTACCAGGATTTTGACTTGCATATGGGCATATAGCTCTCAAATCCATTCCCTGAACCAGGGTCCTATGTTACAGTGTGCCAGTGCCTCTCACAGGTAAGTCCAATTGACTGTCTCAAATGCTTTGTAGGTGTCTAGCGACACAGCCACTCTCTTCCCTATATTGTCATTTTTAAGTGATAAGTTTGTATGCAGACATCTCAAGTGGATGTGACTGGCATGCATCCGATATGACCTGTGTACACCAGATCCTCAATGACCCCCTTAAGCCGATTAGCCAGCAAATATTTAAAGGTCACAGTTTAAGAGAGAGATGGACCAGTCACACCTGTTCTCAGGTTTGCCGGGCTTAGAATTCAGTGTGATGTAAGCCTGGTAGCAAGAGTCAAGGAATTTCCTATAGTGATGAGCAAATCAGTCCCATTTCGCTTCACCAAAAGAAAAACATTCACTAAATAAAATAGGCTTCAAATTTTTTTTGAGCATGACATTTTTTTTTGCACAACGCAAATGCAAGTCAATGGGCCTTTTTTTTGTGGTGACTTTTTGTCTTGGTGACTTTTTTGTCCAAATGCATTAAAGCAAATGCAGAACCAGAGGTTGCAGGGCACTCCAGGAGCCAAGGATTGCTCAATTCAATATAAGGTTAAAACATCTGTCTTTATTTCTTACATTCAATTAAAAGCATAAAGCAGCCCAACGTCTGAGGTGTTTTGTAACAGCGTACTTCCTCACAGACCTGAGCAGGGGTTATTCAATTCCACAATTTATACCCACAATGGTAACTCCCCCTCATCCCACATTTCATCGTTCTGTTCAATATACTGTACTAATTAGAAACACATGAGTAGACAGTCTAAAAGCATTTTAATAAAAGGAAAAGTACCAAATAAATCAACTGTATCAGAGAAGTTCAAACAAAAAAAATCTTTTTTTATATATGATCATACCTATCAGTTACTACAATTGCTACTGCTTTACTCATTACAAAGCAAAAAATTTTTCCAATCCATAGTTTTATAATGTTACAAGTTCATTTAAAAACAGCAGGTACAAAGTTTAGTTCAATTCATAGATCAATAAATAAGCAAAAATTTGTATCAATTTATTCCAATCATTTTTTGATTTACTAAGTGACAGAGAACCCCTGTCATACTGTATCAGGAGAGTCTGCTGGACATCCTTGCCTAGACTGAAGAAGGGGTCAGAAGTAGTTATTGACATGGGCTGTGCATTGGAGAAGGTCTACAGTCCAACCAGTCAGCAATGGCTCAGACTTGTCGAAGAGTAGGGTTTTATTTCCATCCAGCCACAAACATCATGGCGTATTTAGTGCCCTGGTGCCTCAATCTGCATTTGAATGCTCCTTTATATAGTGTATCCCCTTTTTTCCTTGCTGCTCTGAGGGCTGAATCCTTGTCATGATAGATCAAGAGTTTAAAGGGAAACTGTCATGGGAAAACATGTTTTTTTTTTTTTTTTTTTAAACCCATCAGTTAATAGTACTGCTCTAGTAGACTTCTGCACTGAAATCCATTTCTCAAAAGAGCAAACAGATTTTATTTATATTTCATTTTGAAATCTGACATGGGGCTAGACATTTTCTCAATTTCCCAGCTGCCGTAAGTCATGTGACTTGTGCTCTGATAAACTTCAAACACTATTTACTGCTGTACTGCAAATTGGAGTGATGTCACCCCCTCCCTTTCCCCCACCCAGCAGCCTAACAAAAGAACAATGGGAAGGTAACCAGATAACAGCTCCCTAACACAAAATAACAGCTGCCTGGTAGATCTAAGAACAGCACTCAATAGTAAAATCCATGTCCCACTGTGCACTATTCAGTTACAACAGAAAAACAACAGCCTGCCAGAAAGCAGTTCCCTCCTAAAGTGCTGGCACTTTTGACAAATTGACAAAATGGCTAGCCCCATGTCAGATTTCAAAACTGAATATAAAAAAATCTGTTTGCTCTTTTGAGAAATGGATTTCAGTGCAGAAGTCTGCTGGAGCAGAGTAGTCGCATGTAAGTCAAAGGTCCTTAAAGGTGCTGGTGCTTTTTGCGTCCCTCAGAGCTAGCAGTGTATCTTATCCTATCTGTAGTGTCTACCCGGACGTTTACCATCTGTTTGCGCTTTTTTATCCCAAAGATCTGTCTTTTCAACCAAATTTATTATTCCTCTACAATTTCAGTTCGTTACAAAGTTAAAAAAGAATCCTCTATGGCTCAAATGACTATCGCTGCCACTTATAACGGATACTATTGTTTCAAAAAGGGGTTTGTGTGTTGATACAAAAAATACAGGCTATATTTTGAATTGAAATTGAAATTTGAATTGAAATTATATATGCAGGTCAATTCATATTTTCAAATGATTGTATCAATTCAAAATATAGTCTGTATTTTTTAGTTATTTATTTAATTATTTTTTATTTTTTTGCACTAAACCTCATAAATGGATTTACTAAGGGCAAAAGAACTTGAATGTTAAACTGTAGCTTCTAAAAGCTGGTAAGAGGTTTTTCTGGCTTTTACAAAATCGTTAAAGAATGAGAAATATGATACCAATACTTTCAAAATATGTTGCCACATTCTTAAGATTTTTAATAAATTAACATTTTCAATTTGGTAAATTTTTTTTATATATAAAAATTCAAAATTGTAAAATTATATGTTTGCTAAAAATGCCCCTTAGACTTAAATGCATACGTATAAATTTGTTACATCGGTAAAGTGGATTTTATTATTCTTTAAAGAATTAAAGTGAATATAAGAATAGTTTTGAGGCAAAATAGATGCTGTAGGGTTCTTAAGTCTGATAAAGATATTGAAGTTATGTGCATATTCAGTCTAACTGACATTGAAAAATAGATTTGAGAGTATTATCATTTATATTGAAAAAAACACAGACAAATACTGTACACTTGAGAGGATCCTCACTAGCTCTGATAGCCTACAGCTATGATGGAGTGATCATTTTCATGATGCCAGAGAGCCGCGTTCACCTAAGGCAATAAGAGCAATGTGTAATTTTGAGCACGAACACCATGCTTTTTTCTCAAGCTGCATTATTTTATTCGGAGAACTCAATGTTGCCAGCTCAACAGGGCAAGTCGTTTGGTGTAACTGTGATGTGACCACTTAAATTATGGCCAATTACCAAAACAGATGTGTGCTTTGTTTCAAATCTGCCACAGTTGCACTGAATATTCTCGAACAATCTGCCTTTCTTAATTTCATTCATTCTCAGTGCAAGTGACACCTGTTCCCCATTCCTTAGGCAAAATTATATTGCTCCTATTGATACATCCTATGGATTGCTCCTATTGATTGACCCTGGAATTACAACCTAGTCAGTAGGTGGTGGCAGTGTCAGAAGGTGCAGTAGCATCTAGTTTTATGTGCAACTCACTTAAGAGCAAGTTCTGCACTGAGCATAGTACATAATTTGCCCTAAAATATTCTTACACTACCTTACATGCTCCCATCTTTGACTTACAATAGTATCGGTGCACAAAATCTGTTTTGTACTAGTAAAATCATCCACATTTTTTACACAAGTGGTCAGACTCCTAATTGCTTATTCCTTAAAACACAAAAGTAGTCTATGGAGAATAATGGAATTCAATTCAATTCTTGTTGAATTAAATCTGGTTATGAGGCAACTGTAATCAGGCCTGAACAGTGATTTCGATGTGACACATTTTTTCAAATAGCCATGTGCAATTGGATACACCAGTTCTGCATTATATAATTTTACAGATGAATGCCATATTTCAAGACTTTAGACTTTGTACACTTTCTGCATATATGAGAAACCTAAAAGAAACATTTTCTCTGGGTACATTTATTAAGTAGGAAATTGGAGAAACGGTTCTTTTATTTTTTTGGTACTATATATATTATTACATCCTCATTTGTCAGCTTTTGTTATTTGTTTCTTTTTTATTTTCTATTGTTTAGATTTTTCATTTATGTTATACTTGGTTTTAGTTCATTATCTTTTTTGTTCTTGGTTGTTGTTTTTTTGGTAGGTTTGGTGGGAGTATACTGCAACTGATTAATTCAAGTGTCTATTCAAATTATACCATTAATAGGCAACTTTTCTTCACTGATTGTGATTGGTTAATACATTTTTTGATTGGCCACAACCCCTCTATAAGCATTGTACAGGGGTGTGCCATTCAGCCTACGAGTAAACGTCCTAATAGGCATGAAACCATGGCCTAAGAAACTTTTTCCACTTGTTTAATTACTGCCTATTTAATTTTTGGAGGAACTCACAATTATGGTTTCTACTTAGTCCTCTGATAGATCCTTATAGTTGGGAATTTACAGAGTATAATGGGTACTATAACAATGACATCCAATTTATAGCTCTGCTAATTGGCATTTACCAAGATATCTTGTCAATCAAAATATGACCAGCTATTTTAGAGTAAATTAGGAAGCCACTTGACAAGTATTATTTAAATCACGAGACTGAGGACTTCAATGAAATTGTGCTCAGCTAGGAACACTGATGTTACACATAATCCTTCAACTACTGAGAAAAGACACCATGACAGGTGGGTTGCCCTGCACCCTCCAGAATTGCTTTCTTTATCTCAATCCAGGTTTCCAATCTTTGTGGGTGACCACTTACATAAGGGGGCAGTTTTATCAAAGGTCGAGGTGAATTTTAGAATTGTAAAAATGTTTAGTTTTTTTGTGTATTTCGACTAATTAGCAATAGTCCTAATTCACTTCAAATTTGAAAAAAATTATCAAAATTCAAATATCAAAATGTATCTTGTATTATCTCCTATTCGATCAAAAATGGACCTATTCAAAAAAAACTTTGACTTCATTTTGGCTGGTCTTGTCGAATTTCGAAGTTTTTTCAAATTCGACCTTTGATAAATATGCACCTAGAAAAAGGAGAAAAAACTTTAAATCCAGTAGAATTTTGGAGAAAAGTGTTTTCCTCACTGAATTAAATAGTGTGAAAACATCTTTTATAAAACTACACTGATTAGCCGATACAAACCCTAGTTGTGTGCCCCAGTTTTTTCCACTAGATCCCAGGTCGTTAACCCTCAAAATTTTAAAACTACTGGGCATTCCCTCCCATTTGCTGGCTATATCTAGCATATATCAATACTCCCTGGGTACCAGTTGCAGGGCCATGTCCTAGGTCTTTTAAAGAGTTAACATCACTCCTGATGATGTCATACATCATACTTTCTTCAGGATGTTTTTTTTGGGGGGGTTCTATAATTACCAGGGAGACACCGTAGACTTGTAACAGAAAATAAGAGAGCCCATTACAGATCCTTTATCTGAGCTAATTGCCAACTTCAACCGAAATTTATGAAACTTCTATTTAGAATAAATAAAGTTTACAGTATATATTCTGTCTAGGCATGATCAGTTTTCTGTGTTAAGTATATGTTACTATTAAATAATGATTTTTTAAATTATCTTGTCATTACATGGTGATTATTTGTCTACAAGGACAAAATCAAGTTATTGAAGCAGCAAAAAGATGTGGTTATTCCAGTGAGTGCAAAAGGGCTGGTACCATTCGCAGCAATAGTAAAATAATATTATATAATACATCCTGCTGTAATGGAAACAGGTGCATCGCCCCTGTGCCCACAATATGTAAGTATTGAAGGAATGTGTTTGAGCCACTTATATCTGCTGATGCCCTTGAAATCTTTCTACCAACCTTGTCTATAGGAATGGAGAAGAAAATAGCAAATGCAACTACTGTGGATGCCTTTGTGTGCCATGTCCTTGAACAAACCCGATGGACATTACACAATTGGGTAGGGTTAGCAAAGGGTGATACTGTCCTTTGTCCTATTACTTACCTGATATAACTATCTGTAGCAACAGGAGAAGCAGTTAATACACCTTCTCCCCCTTCTGTTAGCTCCTAGATACTGAGGATAAATAAATGTAAACATATTTCACCCATCCCTTTCTCTGGCAACATCCAGTTAGTTTATTCTTTTAAAAGTAAATTATATCCCCACCTGTATTAAATTGGTGTATTATATACAGGGATTGAGAATGTGATGCTTATTCTCTTATCAGTCCAATTTGTTCAGCATCTCATCAGAAAAATTCAGTGTAGACTATATTTTGGCAGTGTTATTGGATGACATATTTCTATATTTACTGTTCTACAGCATCCTCTATAAATAAAGTGGCAAATGGATTGACATGTCCTTCGTGTTTTGTTGGAAATTCAGCACGGTGCCAAATAAAAGAAAGTATCCAGTGTGGTGGAGATGAAAGCCACTGCATCCATTATGCAAAAACAGCAACACAAGGTACAGTGTTTACCGTTAGGGATGGCGCGAACCGCCGAAAAAAAGTTCGCGAACATGTTCGCGAACTTCCGGCGAGCGCGAACACCGGATGTTCGCGCGAACTAGTTCGCCGGCGAACAGTTCGCGCCATCCCTATTTACCGTGCCATTTGGGATCTGTAGCAAATTATCATATATGTTGATATATGATGTGGAAAACAGTTTCATTATGATCTATGTGTACACAGAAAACTGCATCCAGTTCCACCCTGGGTACTTGGCCATTAGCTTTCAAAGAGGAGAGACAACCTAGACCTAGCTTTCATGTGCTTCTACCACCCCCACACCCGTCCCTTTAAATGGTGTAACAATGCCTTTGGCAATGGGTGTTGGTTCGGGCAGTTTCTCTCTCTTGAAAGCCGCAAGCGGGGGAGGATTAATCTCATGGAACCAAATTTGGGGTCTAGGTTGTCTCTCCTCTTTGAAAGCTAATGGCGGGGGAGGACTAAGCCCAATGGATGAAACCAATGTCCAGGTCGGGAGCCCTTATTTCAGGTAATGCTCACATGCCGGGAGGCTTTAGCATTTGATATTATGAGGTAAATAGTTAAGGACTGCCATATGGATTTTACCTTGACGTGGTGTGGTGGCTTATCAATTTTATGATCATAATCTTGTAACTAAAAAACCCCTGTCTTTGTACACATGCAACTGCATAGATTACTTATATGACAGGGGACCAGGGAATGTGCATTGCTCAATCTCTCCTTTTTTTTCCCCTATGTAAATTGTATGTTTAGTGTATACACCTGTCTATTTTACAGTGCTGAGGAATAATAATGAGGAATAATAACAACAATAATAATAGTGTTCTGTCCTCACTACTTGTTACCGTGGGGTTGTGTGTAGCTTGAAATGCAGCTAAACTCCTTCCTTCATTAATCCACAGACACAGGATATTGAGCTTCAGTTTTATAAACAAAGGGCAAGGTGTAAAACTAGGGAAGATCGACAATGACAGTGCTTAGTAAGGCTGTACAATATAACATAGCATAGGAAGTACATAAACACTGTGTAGCATAAGGGTGTCAGGCTTACCGAAAGGTCTGGCGATGGATATTCTTAGAAGATAGGACGCACAAGCGGCTAGCACAACACAGAACCACCAGAGAGTGATACAAGGGAACTGTGAGTGGAGAGAAGCCTGTGAGGCGATATCAAATGAAGTACCAAGGGATGAAGAGGAGGCGTAGTCAAAAATCAGATCCGAGTTCGGGGGCAGGCAGCAAGTAGCAGAAAAGATAGGACAGGTCGAGATCAGGATATGTAGCGAAGGTTCGAGGTCAGGAACAGGCAATAGGTCAAACACAGGAATCAATTCAGTAGATTTCAACAGCTAGGTAAATCAGGAGAAACCATGATAACCAGGCACAGTTTACAGGTTTAAATACCTTAGTGCCAATTCTCCGGCGTTGGAACGCCTGCGCAAACACGCCGTGACCCGCACATGCCTGTGTGAACACGCCAGCGTCATGATGCTCCGCGCCGTGACTCGCACACGCGCCTGCGTCGTGACACATGCCGGCGTCGTGACGTCGGACGAGAGGTGCTGCGGAAGGTAATCTCACAAAGGGGTCAGAGGCATCTGTATAATAAAGGACAGGGCCTAGATACCTGGGGAGGAACATACTGTATGACAGCATGATGTAGCTGCATGTTAAACATACAATAGCATACAATTAGAAAACAAGTAAATAAAGATTTGCCTTTATAGATCAGGTTTGGGGAATAAGTATTACCTACCAGCGATGCTACCAAGAGGCTGGATGGGGTAGGATTACTGCAGATAGTGACGTGCTAGCTGTGCACAGTGTAAAGATGGCAGCTAGAGTGATCACTTCCTGGTATTGCACAGGATCACATGGTAGGGGTGTGGTGGCTATTTCTATAGAAAAATATAAACCATACAAATAAATGAATTACAAGGAGATGTAAAACAAACTATAAACAATGCTGGGGTATGGTGGCCTAAAAGGGACATTTCTATAGAAAGGCATAAACCATACAAATAAATGAATGACAAGGTGATATAAAACAAACTATAAAAAAATGCTGGGGGCATAACAACTAGTGTAGTAAAATTATTAAAATGTTGATCTAATTTGGGGGGAAAAAAATTATATTTGGTAGATAGGATACGTCACTGGTGAAAACCCATGTTCCTAGGCTAAGCAGTCTTGGTAACCTGCCAATACTAATTCATTCAATTTTTAAATAAATAAAAAATATTACAAAACAATACAAAAAAATCAGACGCCAATTTGCACCCGTGTTGGTGCATCTTACACAAGTTATGATGAACTCATCTTACCATGCTTCTTTAAATACACTTTTTTATTTTGTGAAAAGCACACAGGGGCATATTTATTTTGAGTGGAAGTGAAATTTATAATTCGATTTGTCAAAAAAATTTTTGGTCAAAACTCTCAAATTCAAATTGTGAATTATCCAAACTCGATTTAAGTTTTAATTCTAATGCCAATTTTGAGATTTATCATACTTTCACCCCTTAAGAACTCAAATTCCACTATTCACTACCTGAAACCTGCCAAATTACTGTATAAGTCAATGGGAGAAGTCCAGGGATGTTTGCAGCCTTCCTGACATTCTCAAAAAATGGATCAGGGTTTCAATTTGTCCGAGCTGAGAAAATAAAATTTTATAAAAATATATTTTTATGGTAGAATTTTGAATTCAAAATTCAAATAAAAATTGGACCCTTTTATAAATATATTTTTATGGTAGAATTTTGAATTCAAAATTCTAATTAAAATTGGACCCTTGATAAATGTGCCTCTATGGGGAAGAAAATTTTTGATTTTTTTATGGTCAGAACTCTCAGATTTGACTAGGGAGTTATTCAAATTTGATTAAAGTTTACTCTGGCCGTTTAATAACTTGAATGTGACTAATTGCTTGCTAAAACTTGCCGAATTGGTGTTTATGACAATGAAAGAGGTCCAGGGATCGATTTGGAGTTGTTTGCAATCTTCCTGATATTCAAGTTTTTTAAATTTAATTTGAATCTAATTTGAGTTTTTGGGTTGATTCAATTCATCAGAGTTTTAAAAATGAGATTTATTAATAAATTTTGAAGTTATGGGAATTTAGAGGAGTGTTTAAAAACTCACATGAATTTGAAATTCGACCTTTGATAAATGTGCCTCCTGAGTTATTTATTAAGGCCTGAATTTATCTCAGTATGTCTAATATCAAACTCCAAGCAACTCCGAATTCCTGAATGGACCTTATTTATGAAGAAAAAAACCCCAAAAAATAGGGTTGGGCAAAAAAGCCAGAAAAGTCAGAATTGTTCGGAATCACTAAGCTGATTGGATATCGGTACAGACTGGGACCTTCCTCATTGACTTAACAGGGCCTTGAAAGCTTTTAGACATTGGGGTTTTAGATTCAGGCTTTTTAGACCATTGGACTAATTTATAATGATTTGGAAAAACAACATAACTTCATGTAAAATTAACCATACTTTCATGAAATCAATCAAAATTTTAATTCATGATCACAAAACATCTCTGTTAAAATCATTAAAGTTTGTTAAAAAATACACTGTGACAACTATAAAAAAGGAGTTAAAAATTTCCAAATTCTATATTTTCAAAATCATGTGAAGTCATATATCATCTGTTTAATGCAATTAATGGTATGTATTGCCCAATATTATTGTTATAACTCCTTAGATGTTTATAACATAAGAAATCATCTCACTTTTTTAGCTTTCACTAATATAGTAGTCTATGGTTAGAAGCAAAGTGAAAAAAATGTTGTTCATTTTCTTTTCTTGCCAATTCTTTTCTTTTTTTAAACAGATTACCTTTCATTGACCGAGACAATGTTTGGCTGTGCCACCAAAAAGATTTGTGAAGCTGGATCTTCCCATGTGACTCCAGGAGGGACCTATTATAAATCTGTACAGATGGATGTTATATGCAGCAGCTCAACAAGAATCTATACACAAGCACACAATTTATGGATATCATCCTTTGTGTTATACAGTTTGATAAAAATCTCTTTCAAAAGCATGTAGATGAATCTCATTTTAACCAGTTAGTTTCTGCATTAAATTATTTTTAAATTCAATTATTTTTTTATAAAGATTAATTTGTGAAAAAACCCCAAACAATATTGATACCACAAATATTGTTAAAAGGTAAAATACTTAAGTGAAAAGTGAATTTAGAAAACTGATACATTATGCTGGGTGCCACTGGATTTTTTTAGCAGTTTATAAACACTCTATTTAGTTTAATTTGACGCAGACAGCAACCAATGGCACCAGAAAGTGACGAATTTGGCTAAAGATTCTACAAACATCCAAAAAAGATCATGAAGGCTCGGCAATCTACCAATTTGGAAACTTGAATGAATAATTGCATTTTTTTTTTACTAAAAACTGTGTTGCATGAAATTATTCTGACAAACTCTTAGGGGCCTATTTATTAATTTCTATTTTTATAACAGATCTCTAAAATTTTGTGTTTTATTTTGTTTAAACCTCCAAAAATTCAAGATTTATTAAGTGTGAAAACCACAAAAAAGGCTTGCAAAGTTCTATAGAAGTCAATGGGAGCTGTGCTGATTCTATTGAACCATTTTAATCAATTCAGACTTTTAGATTTTTTCAAATAGTAATTGTCAAAATTCTCAATTTTAGAGTTTTCCATTTTTAGTTCCATTTTTTTTTCATGCTTTTTATATTTGTATGTATTAATAAATGACATGATAGTAGTTTTCGAGAAATATGCTTATTTGTGGAATCCAAAACCAATAAAAGCACTGAAATGAGAATGTTGATAAATGTCTAGTGATAACTGACAAGCAGAAGATCAACACATGTATAGCTGATTAAGTCCAAGCTCTAATACAGTGGTCTTCAACCAGTGGCTTGGGAAAAACATGTGCTTCACCAATCCCTATGATGTTGCTCCCAGGGGCTCAGCAGGGGCTTGTTTTTGAATTCCTGGCTTGGAGGAAAGTTTTGGTTTCATGAACACTATGGGGCAGAATTCATGCAACAGAGTGTTTCATTCATTCATTCATGTTTGTTGCATCCATTCATGCAACTCTCACAAGTAACACATGTTTTCTAGGAGTTGCATAGTTACATAGTTACATTGGGTTGAAAAACGACAAAGTCCATCAAGTTCAACACCTCCAAATTAAAACCCAGCATACACACACATCCCTCCACTCTTTCACACAATATATGCCCATAGCTATACTAAGGGGCACATTTACAAATTTCACCCAAAAATCGTACAAATCTATTCAAAATTCGAGCTTTAAAATAGTTTTAGGCTATCTTTTTTTTCAAATGAAAGTCCTTTTCTTCTAGTCTGAACGGGTGGCCTCTGGTGCGGTGATCCTCTTTATGGGTAAAAAGGTCCCCTGATATTTGTCTATAATATCCTCTAATGTATTTGTAAAGTGTAACCATGTCCCCTCACAAGGGCCTTTTTTTCAGAGAAAACAACACCAACCTCGACAGTCTACCCTCATAATTTAAGTCTTCCATCCCTGTAACCAGTTTAATTGCACTTAGTCTCTGCACTCTCTCCAGCTCATTTACATCCCTCCTAAGGACTGGAGTCCAAAACTGCACTGCATACTCCAGATGAGGTCTTACTAGGGATCTATAGAGAGGCATAATTGTTTTCATCCCTTGAGTGTATGCCCTTTTATTGCAGGACAGAACCCTATTTGCTTTAGTAGCTACAGAATGACACTGCCCAGAATTAGAAAACTTGTTATCTATAAAAACCCCAAGATCCTTCTCACTTAAGGAAACTCCCAACACACTGCCATTTAGTGTATAACTTGCATTTATATTATTTTTGCCAAAGTGCATAACCTTGCATTTATCAACATTGAACCTCATTTTCCAGTTTGCTGCCCAGTTTCCCAACTTAGACAAATCACTCTGCAAAGTGGCAGCATCCTGCATGGAACCTATAGTTCTGCACAATTTAGTATCATCTGCAAAAATAGAAACCGTACTTTCAATGCATAACACATTTGTAATCCTATCAAAGTAACTACACAGAATCAACACGTCTGTGAATTTCAGATATCACCTCTCTAAAGAGTTACAATGTGCCGTTGTGATTGGATTGTTGGAAGAGTCCATGGGGCAAATTCACTAAGCGGCGAAAATTCGCTAGCGTTGACTTCGCTAACATTTGCCGCACTTCGCCAGGTGAATTTTCTCCAGCACTACGCAAATTCACTAAGATGCGAATTTGCGCTCAGGGCAGCGCACGTTAGTGAAGTAGCGCTACCATTAGTTCGCCAGGCAAAGCGCAGTTACGCTAGCGATGCCTAATTTGCATACAGCACAAACTTAAGCGTATAATAGAAGTATATGTTACATATGTTACAACCACTACATTACACTACACAAGCCCCGGAAACCTTTAATAAATAAAATAAAGTTGTCCTATTGCCCTACATGTGCCCCCTGTATAGTTGAGTTGCCATATGTTAGGAAATGTAGGGGGGAAGGAGGGCAACCCCCCCCCAAAAAATTCAATCTTTTTCAGATTATCACCCTACAATGGTAAAACACGCCAGCATTTTTTTGGGACTTTTCAAACTCCTATCTATTGTATTGAACTTTGCCAGGTCTGACCTGGCGAAGTAAAGTCTAGCGTAAGTGGTAACGTTCAGGAAAATGGACATCTTAGTAAATTTGGGTAATTACGATCCTTCGTCAATGCGCAACTTCCCCAAGCGTAAGGATGCGAAGTTGCGCAAGTCTATCTACTTCACTAGCGAAAATTCGCCATAGTCCGTGTTAGTGAATGTGCGAAGTTGCGAAATGACGCCACACTTGAGAATTAGCGCTAGCGTTAGACGCTTCACGCTTTAGTGAATTTTCCCCCATATGCCGAGAACTCCAGTACACCAGTCAGTTGAACTGAACAAGCTGCTCGGATGAGCAGTGAAACATCTTCATTAAAATTTCTCTACAAGTCCAGTTGTTTTGAATTACTTGTGTTAGATATACTGTGCAGAACATAAGACATCTAGGGGCATATTTACTAAGGGTCAAAATGAATATTCAAATTTTATAAATTCTAATTTAGAAGTAATTCTGGGCTACTTCGACTATCGAATAGCCCAAAATTTCATATGAATTGAAAAAAAAAACTAATTTCGAAGTGCTGTCTCTTTCAAATTGGACACTTTGCCACTTTAAAGCTGCTGAATTGCCATTTTAGCCTATGGGGGGACCACCTAGAACTTGAAATTTTTTCTAAGTCCTAGGAATTTGAAGGATTTTGAGGAAAATCGTTTGAATCGTATGATGCATTCAAACTATTTCAATTCAAATCGAAAATGGTCTTTAAAAAAATTCAATGGTCAAATTTCAACATTTTTTAACTAATTTTTTAATTAACTATAATTTCAACAGTGGAACAAAAAGCTCAAAGAACATACAGACAGCAATCAATGGCACCAGAAAGTGGCCAACTGATCTGTCCACAGATTTTACAAACATCCAAAAAAACATAATAATGGATTGGTGACAATGATCTAGCAATCTGGAAAATTTTATTTAAAATAAAATCCATTTTTTACTAAAAACGGTGTTGCATGAAGTTTGACTTGAACTCTTAAGGGACTATTTATGAATTTCTATTTTTCTCACACATCTCTAAAAGATTGTTTTTTATTTTTGGCAGTCCTCTGTTCAGTTATAAAAAAGGTAAAAGTATTGCAGATGGAATCATCAGAACAGATTATAAGAAAAGAATCAAAGAGTGGTATACAATAAAAGGGGTACTTTCCCATGCTACAATTTCGGGCATTGCAACGGAGTGATTAGGGGGGAGGTGTGTAAATATCCTAGTCAAGGCTATGAGATCAATTTAAGGGATTATACTACTTGTGAAACAGATGGGGTAGTTTATCTCTTAAAATGCCCATGTGGCCTAGGTTACGTAGGGCAAACCTTCAGAGCAATTAAGACAAGATTAAATGAACATAAAAGCGTTATACGTAACTTTAAACCAGAAACAAATATGGATGGTACTGGGGCTAGTCAGAAAAAAGAGAAAGACAAAGAAAGGTTTAAAAAAGAAACTTTATTAGTGAAACATTTTTTTGAAGCCAAACACAATGTTTCCCAATTGAGGTGGCAGATACTTGAGAAAATTTCTAATGATGCAGGTAATGTTGAAAAAAAGTCTTTATTAAGACGTGAGGCCTTTTGGATATGGAAACTTAAGACACTGTGGCCAAAAGGTCTCAATGATAATTTTAGCCTAATATGTTTTTTATGAATATGTATTGTAATACTTACCTGGTTCTCTTTTCCTTCACAGATAATAAGGGCTGTGGGGGCATACAGAAAAATAACCCCACCGCCTGTGAGTAGTTATGATTTTCACTTGTTAAATAATGTTGAATTATTGATATGATTACCTTTTAGGGTGGAACACTGTGGACTTTGAAATGGACTTAATTGGAATTTCCACGATTCGCCGCTGGCGAATAAATTCGCGAAATGCCAGCGAAAATTCACCTGGCAAAAATTTGCTGAAAAAAACGAGTTGCGCGTCGTTTTTGATGCGACGTGACAAAAACGGCGTGGCACGCAACAAAAACGTGCCGCGACTTGTTTCGCAATTTGTTTCCGCAAATTTTGCTGGAAATTCGCAAATTTTTCGGTGAAGCAAAACGGGGTAGATTCGCCCATCACTACTGGCGAGGTTCTATAGAAGTCAATGGGAGCTGCACTGATCCTATTGAACCATTTTTAATCACTTCGGACTTTGAGGTTTTCCAACTTTTTTCTTGCTTTTTATGTTTGGATGTTTTAATAAATTACATGCCATTAGTCATTTTAGATAAATATGTTTATTTGTGGTTTCCAAAACAAATAAAACCACTAAAATGAGAACCCACCCACCCCCAACTTCAGGTCATTCATGATCTGGATGGACCTTTTCCCACCCATAAATCAAACTAGAGTAGATTCTAACTGTGGATTAATGGAATAACCAGTCTTTACTTCTCCTACATTACCTGAAGAGTCCAGTAAATTCCTAGCTTGTTAGGGTAGGCCTAGTAGGCGCCCTAGGGAAGTAGTAGGGACCAAGGAGGAAGCTTAGGGGTTAAAGGTCCAATAACACAGTACAGGCAAGGATCAGGCAGGAATCAAGGTGAAAGTCCAGGCAAGGTTTATATTAGCAGAAAAAATAATACAAGTCCAAGCTAAGGTCAAAAACACAATCTGCAGGATCAAAATAACACCCAAAAAAAAAAAACAATTCCCATAATTGGGTGCCATAATGGCATCCAATGCGCCTTTAAATATTTAAATTTGGAGACAAAACAGCCATGGGCGCTGCCATTGTGGGAGCAACGCCGGAACGGAGAGGACGTGCCACCCGGAGCTGCAGGTAAGATCCTGACATAGCTAGAGGCAGTCTGTAGCACTGGATATTGATTCCACCTTGCCTTAATCCTTTATACAGTACCACTGCAGCTACTTGGAAATTAACTGTTTATCTGTCCAGAATAACACATTTTTCATTGGTTGCTGGATATGGTACTAGAGAGAAGTTTATTTTTAATAAGAGAGAAAACACAAGGTTTCAATGGTAAATGCACTATCTACTATTCTATGTTTAGAGAATAGACGTGAGAATAGTTTTATGAAACTATATACCACAAAGAATGATATCAACAAATTGTGTGAATGGATGTAGATTGTGGTTGCACAGCTGCATATAAGATTTATCTTTATGGTTCTGTCAAAGATATTTGAAAATACACTGGAAGATCCAGCTTCACAAATCTTTTTACTGGAGCATCCAAACATTGTCTCGATTAATGCAGAGTGCTCTGGTTAAAAAAAATTTGCTTATTTATGATTTTAAAAAAAATCAAACCACGATTAACAAGAGCTTATAAGTATAAACAAAAGAACACAAAATTAAAAATCTCTATGAAAACTATGTATAAATATATACAGGGAATAATCTCTCTAATGCTTTTATTTACCAGTAGGTCTTTCCAGCTGACACAAGGTCACCCATTCCATTTAGAAGAAAAGAGGTGCCACCTAAATATTCGGAAAGGGATTTTTTTACAGAGAGAGCTGTGAAGATGTGGAATTATCTCCCTGAATCAGTTGTACAGGCTGATACATTAGATAGCTTTAAGAAGGGGTTTGGATGGCTTTTTTAGCCAAGTAGGGGAATACAGGGTTATGGAAGATAGTTCATAGTACAAGTTTATCCAGGGACTAGTCCGATTGTCATCTCGGATTCAGAAAGGAAATTTTTCCCCTCTGAGGCAAATTGGAGAAACTTCAGATGTTTTTTTTTGCCTTCCTCTGGATTAACTAGCACTTAGGCTGGTAAAAAGAAAAAAAACCTGAACTAAATGGACGTGTCTTTTTTCAACCTGATTTACCATGTTATAATGTTTCTGAACCAATATGGGTGTGGTTGGGCAGCATTCCACCCCTAAAATCCTGCCTCCCTAGGTGGCCTCTCAACTTATCCGGAGCTGCATGCCCCAGACTTCAGTATTCGTTACATGGGTTTCGTAGTCCAGTAACAACTGAGTAAAAGTTGGTTATCAGTGCAGTGCAGCACGGTTTTCTAGCAGTTTACTTTATGCAGGGAAATTATGTTTAGCCGCATCAAGGTTGTATTCCTATTTTGGAACATAGTTCAATGAAACATTTCCTCAGCATTGCTAGGTAAGAACCACACCTCTATTTAAAGCATTGTTCAATAAAACTTTTCCTCAGCATTCCTTAATAAGAATCACACATCTATTTAAAGCTGACTCCGTATGCTTTGTTCCTAAAAGTGGAGCTGGAAATTTTAAACAGAGTTTTTCCATCTAAAATGTAGTAGACACTCAATTGTTATATTTGATTCCAGTACCCAAAATTGCACTTTAAAAAGTAATGCCATATAACCATAAAATAAAAATAAAATGGCATGGTACTGGAATGGCTGTTATTTATTTGTTACACGTTTAGCCCATTTATATCTCTTGAGTTCACTTGCTTTCTTACTCTTTCTTTTTCTTTTCAAAGAAATCAGATTCCTGTCGTGTAACATTTGTAAGAATAAAATTGTCTGTACCTCTATATTTTGGTAGTCTGGACATGACACCTGCATTACAGAAACCATTGTTACTATCTCAGGTATGTTGTGAATTGCTTTGACTGAAATAGTAATTTAAAGGGATTCTGTCATGATTTTTACGATGTAGTTGTTGTTTCTGTTTACCCTGCAAATAATTCACTCTACAATGTAAATTGAAATTCCTGAACCAGCAAGTGTATTTTTTTTTAGTTGTAATATTGGTGTTTAGGCAGCCATCTTAAGACATTTCGCTAGTCATGTGCATCAGCACTTTAGGATGGAACTGTTTTCTGGCAGGCTGTTGTTTTCCTCTTCAATGTAACTGAATGTGTCTCCATGGGACCTGGATTTTACTATTGAGTGCTGTTCTTAGATCTACCAGGCAGCTGTTATCTTGTGTTAGTGAGCTGCTTTACCAACTGATTACCAACCCATTGATCTGTTGTTAGGTTGCTGGGGGGAAAGGGAGGGGGTGATATCACTCCAACTTCTAGAACAGCAGTAAAGAGTGATTTATCGGAGTACAAGTCACATGACTGTGGGCAGCTGGGAAAGTGACAATATATCTAACTCCATGTCAGATTCCAACATTAAATTATTTCAGTACAGAATTCTGCTGGAACAGCACTATCAACTGTTTCGTTTAAAAAAAATAAAAATAAAAATAAAATTCCCATGACAGTATCCCTATAAGTAACAATCGTTTTGCTTCACAGAAAATTCACTGGTGGTGAAAATTTGCCAAAACGCATTACAGCCTATGGGCGCCAAAGTTTTTTGACGAGCATCGTTTTTTTCTCCCATTGAAGTCTATGGGCATCATTTCTGCGGTGAAACTTAATGAAAAAATTTGCTCATCCATTCCTTAGTACAGTGTAAGAATATTCCCAAGGGGAGGAGCTCATAAGTAGTAATGCCTCAAGTTGTACAACCAAAAACATCATGACACTAAGCAGGGTTTTTACCTACATTAACCAGACAAGATACTTGCTCACAGCAAGGAATCAAAAATGTTCTGAGGCAATTCAACAAAATGAGCTCTCAATAGTCAGGGGGTTATTTATAAGATTTCAAATGTCTTTTATACCTCGAATAAACTCACAACTGGATTGGTTTCTTATTTAAGAAAAAACTTGAATAGAAAAAACTTGATTCAGCAATTGCGAGTTGAGAAACCTGGAAACTCTATTTTGAGTTTTTTGCAGAAACAAAATGTAATCTCACAATATCCTCCGAAAATTTTTTCAGATGCAACTATTTCCAGGGTTGGGTTTTTTAACCCAAAATTGTGAGTTTTGACAAAAAAAAAAAAAAAAAAAAAAAAAAAAAAAAGAACCTTGAATACTCTAATTTTTATGGAAAACACAATTCAAACCTTAAAAAAAAAACCCTGAATATTTTGTAATATAACTCAACCTCTCTTGCCTGCTGGTTTTAGCTCCATAGACTTCCACAACTTCCCAGCAATGACAACAAAGCATTTCATAGTTGCAAAGATCAGCTGATGAGAAAATGCACAAATTTGCATCTAATTGTATCATGTTAAAGCCTCCACTAAATTGTTGAAATGACAATGTCCATCATTTGATTTATTTCATTTGTTATCCAGGTAGAAAAAAAAAAACAGTTGAGATAAAAAGATGTGGTTACTCCAGTGAGTGCAAAAGGATGGGTACCATCCGCAGCAATGGTAAAATATTGTTGCTCAATACTGTACATCCTGCTGAAATAAGGATGCCTGCTGTTCTTGCCCTATCATATGACTCCTTGGGCTGTGTAATAAGTAGTGATGGGCGAAACTCCCGCGAAACGAGTCGCGTGTCGTTTTTGATGCGCGTCGCGCCGTTTCCGGTGCGCGCTGCGTCGTTTCCAGCACGCGTTGCGTCGTTTTCTGCGCATGACTCGTTTTTGGCGGCGAATTTTTCGGCGCAAATTTTTCCTGCCGTTTCGAGAATTTATTCGCCAGCGGCGAATCGCGGGAATTCGCCCCTGGCGAATAAATTCGCCCATCACTAGTAATAAGTGTAATAATAGAGTATGCAATGGAGGTTACAAGGATCAAGTACACTTTACCCACTTTAACCAGTTTATCTTTTTACTTACTTTTGCTCACACCTATATTCTTATCTATATTCACACCTATAACCACACACATATATACACACCTTCTAAGTGTGCGCCGATACATACAACTTTACTTTTTCATTTTTCTATCTCCCTCTTAAAAGCACAGGCTAGTGGCGGGGGATTTAGCCCTCAGACTGAAACCAAGGTTTAGGAGTATTTACTTCAATTAATGCTATTATGCAGAGAGTTACAAGACCTTTTATACTATGACCAGAGGTAAACAAGTTGAGGACCACCGTGTGGGGTTTACTTTGATGTGGTATGGTGGCTTATCTTTATGATCATAACTTTGTAACTTAAAAAACCCTGTCTTTGTTAACAAATGCACTACTTAGATAGGGACCCAGGGAATGTGTACTGATTAAATGGCAAAGTCAGTAGCACTTCCATTATACTTTTAATATATTTTTAGTTAGACTTTGGAGTGCACCCACAACCCCCTTTTCTATTATAAATTAATTAATTATGTGGGCCTTTTCCTTGGCTATATGGATTTCCCTCAATAGAATATCAACTGTGAATTCTAAAGAGGAAAATTCAGTCTGTGGAAAATTTAAGGGGTATTGCAAAAAACCCAGCCTACATGAAAAAATCGATGTGACTTCTCCTGTTGACTTATATGCAACCTCAACAGGTCTGAGATGCCTGATTTTCAGATTTGGACTTTCCATCCATAATACATTTAATAACATTTTTTTTTTTTAAAGTCTGATTTTTTGCATCCTGAGTTTAGTAAATAACCCCCCTTCAAATTGCGTTTTCACAAGTATCTAAAAGTGCAATTAGGCATTCTTACAGCTGAGGTGCCTTGCCACTACTTCAGGGTCCCCACAGGGTAAGGCAGCCCTAAAGTTTGGGAAACACTGTAGTGATGCATGACATAAAATAGAATGTCTTATTTTCATGAACTGTTACTATACTTCTCATTACCTATTTGGAAAGTGTTAGAGGTGGAGCTGCACTACAAGTCTGCAGGTCAGGTACCATAAATAATCTCCAAAGAAATAAAGTAAAAATAATGATAGCAGATTGATCTCTGAAGCACCCGCTAAAGTATTCATCAATAAGGATATGCAATTTTTTTACCTTGTTTCGCCACAGAAATGGACTTGAATGGTGGGGATTTACAAAATAAAAAAATTACACGTGGCACAAAAAATGTTTTGACGCCAATAGACTTTAATGACCGGTTGCAAATTTTTGGCAAAGTAAAACTGGTCAAATTCGCCCATCTTTATTCATTAATATTTGGCTGAGTCCTTAATCCTGTCTTCTATCCACAAACAAAAAGCAAATGGCATAAGTCACATATGAAAAATACACAACCAATCATCAATTGGTTCTGATTAGATGCCCATAGTATAGCTATGGGCATATATGGTTTGTGTGAAAGAGTGGAGGTGTGAAAGAGTGGAGATGTGTGTGTGTGTGTGTATGCTGGGTTTTTAATTTGGAGGGGTTGAACTTGATGGACTCCGTCTTTTTTCAACACAGTTTAACTATGTAACTATGTAACTATGTAAATACTGTTAACATTTTTATGAGTTCAGTAGTGCTTGAACAAATGTTGAATCACAAAGATGACCAAAAACAACTGGCATAAAGAAAAAGCTAAAGTTAACAATAAAGCATATTTTTCCAAATAAGAGTACATATTACCAATATTTTAGATTGAAAACGTTGCCTACCCCAATGCCATATCCACTAATTCCTGAAAAATTACTTACATTAAGGGGCAGTATACCGCCCATTCAACATGGCCTTTGCAGCACATATTTTGCCTTTTTAACCACAAAATATCTATGAGCACATAATGGATTCCTGCTAGCAAAACAGTCACAACAAATGGCAAAGGAAGGGGTTGTATACTATCTAATTTCCAAGTTTGTTCTGTTTTTTTTTTTTTTTTTATGATTACAAAAAATACCTTCAGCACATGTTTAGTCACTGCATTCATGTTGAACAAGGGGGTATACTTCATGAAGAGAACAAAAAGACAAGGGATGTAAAGATCATAATTCAGAACAATTCAAAGTTAATGCTTGTTTCTTCAAGAAGAATTCATCTGTTGCTATTTAAATGGTAGAATAGATTTAAGGAGTGATATGGAAAACTCATTTGTTTACGTACTGTTCTTCAGCAGCCTCCATTGATAATATGACAAATGGATGGAGCTGTCCTTCTTGCTTTGTTAAATACTCTGCACACTGCTTGGAAAAATATACTATCTAGTGTTTTGGAGATGAAATCTACTGCACCCATTACACAGAAACAACATCAAAAGGTTCAGTATTTGAAGTAATGCTCTACAACCACCTAGGAACACTTAGGGGCAGATTTGGGTGAATTTACCCTCGAATTCGACCAATCGAATTGTGGTCGAATTGAAATCCTTTGAATTCGAATATTGGATTCGAAGGATTTTAACACAATTCGATCGAACAATCAAATAGAAATAATTAGATTGATCGTTAAAATTGTTAGAATAGAACGATTCGAAAGAGTTTAACCATTTGAGTTAATTTTTTTATTCAATCAAAAATAGTTAAATCCAATTCGGTAGGTTGAATTTGGCAAACTAGGCAAAATAGAATTTTATTCTAATTATTTGAATCATTCTATTTGATTGAATTTTCAAAATTCGATGGTTGAATTGGTCTTCAAAAACATTTGAAAATTCTAATAATTTTGAAAATTCGATCGAATTTCGAACATTATGGGGCATATTCAGCACAACTGTGTCCTATTTACAGTAAAATGCACAATTGTGATTGATGAATGGAATGTGAATTCTTGGAAAAAAAGATTTATTGTGGGAAATGCAAAATTGCACTTTGTGTCTGGTGCGAGTGAATGCAACCCTGTGTGGCTTCAGTCTATCCATTAATATACCATATATAAAAATTTTAAGGTTGAAGTTGCATCTGCATATATCATGTGTTCTAAATTAAATTCTAAACACTGTATTAAAGGAACATAACCTGTAAATAAATTAGATATTTCCAGCAATTAATGTTTGTTTGTTTTTTTAAAGAAAAGCAGAAGTGGTATTCAACCCATTTATTTGCATTTTTTTTTAATTTATTTTTATATTTAATTATATTTAATTTTTAAATCTGGTATGGGGCTAGACATATTGTCAGCTTCCCAGGTGCCCCCAGTCATGTGATTTGTGCAATGATAAACTTCAGTCACTCTTTGCTGGTGTACTGCAAGTGGAGTGATATCACCCACCTCCCTCCCCCCCAAAAGCAACCTAACAAAAGAACAATGAGAAGGTAACTAGATAGCAGCTCCCTAACAGAAGATAACGGCTGCCTGGTAGATCTAAGAAAACCCCTCAATAGTAAAAGTCAAGTCCCGCTGACACACATTCAAGTACATTAAGTGGGAGAAATAACAGTAGCCTAACTGATCTACTAGCTGAACCAGAAGAAGGGGGAATTACAGTAAAGACATGTATGCTGCAATTTAAGCTGTGATACATATTTATTTAGTTACCTTCCCATTGTTCTATTCTTAGACTGCTCGAGGGGGGGGGAGGGAGGGGGTGATATCACTCCAACTTGCAGTACAGCAGTAAAGAATGACTGAAATTTACATTGTCACTCATTGACAATGTGTCTAGTCCCATGTCAGATTTCAAGAAAAAATATGTTTTTTTTTTTTTGAGAAATGAATTTCAGTGCAGAATTCTGCATTGAAATGCATTTTGGGAAAAAAAAACATTTTTCCCATGACAATATCCCTTTAAGGTTAAGGCTGTGAGCTGTAGCCCAGCAACATCAGGGTTGTATTCCTAAATCAATATTGCACAATAAAATGTTTACAAATATTTCCCCCTAAACACCCACAGCCAGTGGCTGTAGAAGAGAAAAGTTTGGAAATATTGATTTAAGAATAGAACCTTGATGTTGCTGGGCTACCACTCCTAACACACATATAATGGGATTTTTAGTCCACCAAAGCCTGAGTGAAGTTGGGTTGAGCAGTACAGTGCAGCAGGGTTTACTATCCCTTTGAAAAAAAATGTTTGCATAAAATACGATATTCAAACCTACTGTTACCAAGATTGTTAACTCAGCACCAGTATCAAGCACACCAGGATAAAACTTGCCAGTACTTGCCTTTTAAATGTATGTTGGGGCATGTTTTTCTAATAATGTTTTAGATGCTGCTTGAAAGACGTGGTGAAATTGAGACACTAAACCCAACCTTAGAGCTGTCTCACAGTGCCCCCATAGAAGCTGAATGACACATAGAAAATCACTCAGCAATGGTATGTTCTGACCAAAAACGAAATTATAAATGCAAGAAATATAAACATTGGGAATACTGCTTCACAGATATTGGTCATCTTCTTTTATCTTACATACAGAGATGGTTAAATCATCGGGAATCATTATATTACACTGAAATCAAACATGGGGAGGAAGAACAGACTTGTTCAGTTCTGGGAAAACCTTGCTTAATGTTTCCAACTCCAATTTCAGTAAGAAAAAGCATGTAGTCAGACTAGATTCTAATAGGAGCATTTTAATTTAGCCATGGGCCCTAGAGAACTGGGCAAAAGATTTATTGAACAATATTTCTGAATTCTGATGTTTTAATCTTGATAATATGTTACTGTACACTGGGATTTGAAGTGTGGTTAAGAAGAAGTGTTAAATGTCTGTTTAATAACAGCTACAGCACTACCACTTTCCAACAGAATCATTCTTGATGCTTTATTAATAGACATTTCTGCTTGAGATTTGTGTTTATGCACAAAAGTACCCAGGTATATTAATAAGTAGATGGCTTTGTTGTGGTAACATCCTCTTTTGGAAAAGCTTTCTTCTAAATGTTGGAAAACTGTTGGTTGAATATACCGCCACAATAGCATTCGTAATCCGGTCTGGCTAAGAGTAGGCGATCATTTCTTATTACTGGGCCTTTGGGAAGGCAAGTCAAGTTCTTCCTTTGGCATCTAAGCAAAACAAATCTTGCAGATCTTGCCATAAATCTCTTTGTGCATCTGTGCTTTTTGTATAACACCAATGAGTCATGAGGAAAGGGCCAAAGCTTCATAGCAGGACTGTAGTTTCATAGGAAGCAAATTGGTTAGGGAAAATTGTGAAAATGTAATATACAGTAAGTTTCATCACACTGAAATAAGAAACTTTCTAAATGCAATCAATAAAAAATTTGGTACCGTTCTCAACATATATTTCTCTTCATTCTATCTTCATTCAGGAGTTGGGTTTCAGATATTCATTGACAGTTAAATCCAATATATCTTATAGGGGGGCTTCTTTTGCCTGAAGATGTATTAGAGCTCACTCTATTAAAAGCATGTCTCTCTACATGCAGGATTTGTGCAAAAGGCAGATTTTGTTTGTACTGGAATACGTTATTTGAATGAGCTCTAATTCATCTGCTAGGAATGCAAGCTCCCCCCTTATAAGATATATTGGCTCTGTCAATGAATTTCTGACACCCAACTGCTGTAAGAAGACATAATGAAGAGAAACAGATGCTGAGAGAGGGATAGTAATATGTTCACTATCCCTCTCTCAGCATCTGTTTCTGTTCTCTTCATGAATTTGGTTATTTCAGAAGCAGTGTAGAATGTTTAATGGATTGCATTTAGAACATTCTAATTTCAGTTTGGGAAGCTTATATTAAACTTCCATTTTCATGATCATTACCCTTTCGGCTGGGGACAGACAGGGAGATTCGGGGAGATTCTGTCACCTGGCGTTTAATCGCAGGCGACAATCTCCCCGAACTGCTTCCTCCCTGTCTGTCCCCAGCCCTAATAGTAACTGGGCAGTGACAGAAGACAGAGGTATAAAACAAGACATTCAAATATGGTCAAAAGTGTATTTGCCTTGACTGTTATTTTAAATTATCTGTCTCGAAGCTGAATAAATTATCAGTCCTCATGCGAACTTTCTCACTGAAATATCTTTTTATCATCTGAATGAATAAACAATTACCTTAGTTGATCAGTGTTAACTGCATTACTTAATGATTGTGTGTAGTTTGAACCTACAATAGAAGACATGTCCATGTCTATGGGAACAGAGCTCTTTACATGGAATGCCTGTGGATTGTTTACAAGATAATCTTTATTGACCCTAGGCCTACAACTATAAAGACTGGGTAAGAGAGGAATGGGACATACAGGCTCACACTGCTGCTGCACATCATATCCATTGTTACAGTTTTGAAAGTATCATTTGTCAAATACAAGAATCTTTTTCTCGATGATCCAAGTCTGCAGATACTGTCTGTGGTACAGCCATAAAAAGACTGAACCTGCAACCTGTTTTCTGTAAAACAAATAAGCAAAGATGTATAAATAAATATGACTTTTTCAAGCAAAATATAAAAATATTCTAGCCAGTGATTTTGTCACCTTTGTTTTTCAGGGAGATACCTGCATTGAGCATTTTTGTACAAAGAATCAACAGTCATGTGAATTCAAAATAAAATGTGCTATACTCTATACACTACAGTATCTCCATGAGTAGTAGTACAACTGTAGTAGCCCTCGACTGCGCATGAAAAACTGTAAAGGAAATTACTTGGTTTGCCTTTAAAGGGCAAGGAAAGGCAAATAAATAAAATCCCATTTTTACTTTCTTTAATGAAAAAGAAATCTATCTCCAATATACTTTAATTTTAAAATGTGTACCGTTTTTATAAGAAACCTGACTGTATGCAGTAAAATTCTCCCTTCATTTAGTGCTTCTGGCAGGGAAACAATCACTTATGAACAGCAGGGGGAGCCCCTGCCTTACTTACCAGCCATGCAGAACTCAAGCAGACCACACTGAGCATGTGCAGTGCCAGTGTCAGACAAAGATGTATAACAAAGTTACAAGATGACAGCCCCCTGTGGCCAACTTTGAAAGCATAAATCATTTGTTTGATTAGGCTTGTGGTGCAGTAAGTTCATGTTTATGTTTAGTATACAAAATACAGCAATTCTAGCCTTATTCTATTTTACACTTTCCTTGTCCTTTAAAGTCCAAAATACAGTTGTTTTCTCATTTCATTTATCCAATCAGAAGAGGGAAAATGTATATTCATTTATGGAATTATTATTATTATATAGAATATGCTTGTGTCAGAAGGAACACCAGCCAGTGACTCAGGTCACCCTGGTGTGGCTTACACTAGTTATAGGTGAATTTCTCCCGCTTTGCTTTGCTAACAAATTTGCATATTTCCCGCAAAATTCACAAATGGCGTAAAATGCACGCATAGTACAAGTAATGTGCACAGTGACACCCGCAGGCAATTTGTATAAACACCACACATGCCAATTTTGATGCATGCAAACCCAGTCTCAGAGGCCTCCTGCCTCTACATCTTGGCAGCTAAAATAACAATCTCCTCAGTGAAGTAGTATCCAGCAGTAAGATAATCTAAGTAAGACATCTGTAATCAGTTATCTGTAATGCTGTGTAAGCACATGGCTCTCCTTTTTATAGTAAAGCAATGTAGCGACACCTAGTGACATCCTCCGGTATTGTCCATGCTGCACAAGACCCCATATCTCAAATTAGGGGATTTCCACACCATATGGTTTAGACCGTAGGGGGTCCCTACAGATAATTAGCCAAAAATGTAATATATAAAGACTGGAGTGACTGGATGTGTAACATAAAAGAGCAGAACATTACCTCCTGCTTTTTAGCTCTCTTGGTTCCCACTGATTGGTTGCCAGGCAGTAACCAATCAGAGTCCTGAGGGGAGGCACATGGGACATAGCTGTTGCTTTTGAATCTGAGCTGAATACTGAGGATCAATTGCAAACTCTCTCTACAGCTATGTCCCATGTGGCCCCCCTTATAGTCACTGACTAATTTAGAGTTAGAGAGCTGAAAAGCAGGAAGTAGTGTTCTTTTCTGTTATGTTAGACATCCAGTCACTCCAGACTTTATACAGTATATTTTTGGCTAACTATATTAGAAACATTTTTTTATTTTTGCACAGCATATCTATTTACCCAGTTTTTGTTTGTACACTGAACTGTTCCTTTAAGAACTTTTAGGGGAAAAGGGACTGTGACTTTATCCACCAGGAGTGGAGTGTGGCACTGCACCTGGTAATGGGTGTACCAGGGTTATACTGCACATGAGTTCCCCAGAGTAGGGTGTATTGATATTGTTAAATTGTATTTACTCTGCACTTTCTTTCATATATAACGTTCCATTTGTTTAACTGCAATGGTGTGGTTAATCATTTGTTTCCTAGTGGGGCCACCTGTAGGTGTATCCCTGGATCACATTAGATGGAGGCACTAGCATGACAGGTAAATTGCCAGTATCCTTTCACTTAGCAAGGAGGACTGAGGACCTGTGGATGGTAAGAAATGAATGATGTATATCCTAAAGCACAGGGGGGGGGTGCCAAGAAAGGGTTATAAAAATGTAAAAACATTTCTAAAGGGGTGGGTCACCTTTGAGTTAACTTTTAATATGTTATAGAATAGCCTATAAACAACTTTTCAGTTGGTCTTCATTTTTATTTTATATAGGTTTTTTATTATTTGCCTTCTTATACTGACTCTTGCCAGATTTCAAGCAGGGGTCACTGACCCCATCTAGAAATCAAATGTTCTGTAAGACTACACATTTAGGGGCAGATTTATCAAGGGTTGAAATGCAGGAAGTGGCATGTTAGGAAACTGTACTCTAATTGACCAGGGATATTATGTGGTTGTCAGTCTATAAAAGGGAGACAATCCAAGTCCCTGTGTATTTTTGTACATAAATCCATTTGAATATGATTTTTTTTATTTTAAAATAGACTACACATACCATAGTGTTCCTGTTGTATGTAGTGGATGCAGCGATTCTCATTTCCTACACACTTCAAGGGAATGTCTACCAAACATCTCCTGGCATTTTCCACATAGCATGTTGGACAAGCCAGTCCATTTTCAGCAGTTGCTTGTGAAGGAACTTGAAGAAATTGAGAAAATTTTTGGTGAAAAAAAAAATCTTGTCTTCTTACTAAGCAGCATTCACAAAACATGTAAACATTAAATAAAGCCAAAAAGCTGGTTTTTGCCAACATTAAGGATTAACTATATCTTAGTTGGGATCAAGTAAAAGGAAATTATATTTAAAAAATTATGATAATTTGGATAAAATGTAGACTAAGGGAGATGGGCTTTCTTTAATTCAGAACTTTCTGCATAACAGATCTCATATATATATATATATATATAT
>CM044443.1:125142975-125346122 GCA_024363595.1 Xenopus borealis | reverse complement strand
TTTATTTCAACGTTTCAGCACCATCACTCGGGCTGTCTTCAGGAAGGTGAATCCTGCACATGTGATGTCAATTGAAATATAAATATTAAATAAAGAGCCCCCAGACTTTCATTTTTCTCAATGTTGAAGAGGCACGTACAGCATAAACTGCTGGCAGAATTTTATAGTGAATATAATTATCAAGTAGTGAAAGTTTTTATTTGGTGGATTATTTCTGATCTGAACACATTACTGCTTATATACTGACGGGTACTTACAGGTGGGGATTGGAGGAACGCACATGCTGGAGTTACAGCAGGTAGTATTGATTGCAAACGTTTTGATGTCACTGCTATAAGTACCAATTCGGTTGCACTCTGCAGGTCTTCCACATCTTCTTATAAGTTCAAATTCCTTTTCTTTACCTGTAAAATTCAAATGTAATTAATTAAACTCAATTATTTTGTTGGGGGTGTGGCATATTGACAATATTTAAAGGGATACTGTCATGGGAAAACTTGTTTTTTTTTCCAAAATGCATCAGTTAATGGTGCTGCTCCAGTAGACTTCTGCACTGAAATCCATTTTTCAAAAGAGTAAACAGATTTTTTTTTATATTCAGTTTTGAAATCTGACTTGGGGCTAGACGTTCTGTCAATTTCCCAGCAGCCCCTGGTCATGTGACTTTTGCCAGCACTTTAGGAGGGAACTGCTTTCTGGCAGGCTGTTGTTTTTCCTTCTCAATGTAATTGCATAGAATGCAGTGGGACATGGGTTTTTACTATTGAGTGCTGTTCTTATATCTACCAGGCAGCTGTTATCTTGTGTTAGGGGGCTGTTATCTAGTTACCTTCCCATTGTTCTGCTGTTAGGCTGCTGTGGGGGAGGGGGGGGAAGGGTAGGGGGTGATATCACTCCAACTTGCAGTACAAGAGTGACTGAAGTTTATCGGAGCACAAGGCACATGACTAAGGGCAGCTGGGAAATTGACAAAATGTCTTGCCCCATGTCAAATTTCAAAATGAAATATTAAAAAAAACCTGTTTGCTCTTTTGAGAAATGGATTTTTGCTGGAGCAGCACTATTAACTGATGCATTTTGGGAAAAAAACAAACATGTTTTCCAATGACAGTATCCCTTTAATAACTTAATTGTCCTTAAATAAGCCTTGTATACAATAATGTACGTTTACTAATATTTCAGTTAATTTACATTTTCAATTTTGTTACATTTTTATACATTATATTATTTATCGCTGAATCTTGCACATGCTGCATCCCTTTGGGTTTTTACCATTGAGTGCTATTCCCATATCTACCACTAGTGCATGGCAGTATTTTTAGCAATAAGGTTCTGCTGAAGGGCTGGGAGGGAAGGGAGGAAGTTGATATCATTCCACCTTGCAGTACAGCAGTAAATAGTGACTGAAGTTTATTACAGCACAAGTCACATGACTAAGGGCACATGGGAAACTAACAACATGTCTAGCCCCATGTCAGATTTCAAAGTTAAATACAAAAACCTGTTTTGAAATATTGATTTCAGTGCAGGATTCTTCTGGAGCAGTGCTATTAACTGATGCATTTTTGAAGAATCTGACTGAGTTAGAAATCAAAAGAAACAAAACACAGCATCAGTACTGAGAGGCAAAAGACAACTTTACATTGATAGCAGTGTTTGGCAAGGTAATATACAGGCAGGGGACTTGTTATCCAGAATGCCCGAGAACTGGGGTTTTCCACATAACAGATATTTCCGTTATTTGGATCCTTATACCTTAAGTCTACTAGAAAATCATGTAAACATTAAATAAACCCAATAGTCTGGTTTTGCTTCCAATAAGAATGAATTATATCTTAGTTTGGATCAGGTACAAGCTACTGTGAAAAAAAACCAATTTTTTATAATGTGAATTATTTGGATAAAATAGAGACTATCGGAGATGGCCTTTCTGTAATTGTGAGCTTTCTGAATAACCGGTTTGCAGATATCTTGCCGCATGCATACAATGTGAAAGCATGTGCCAAGTGCAGTGATATACATATATACATGCAAACTACAGGTGCACATTAGTGATGTGCATGTTGACCGCAACCTGCATAACCCGCGGGTTGACCTGCGGTTCGGTGCATGTTGCGGTTGAATATTGGGTGTCTATGGTGTGTACAGGTCAGGTTCAACCCGTACCCGTCATGGACACGAAATATTCAACCCGCGGGTCATGCAGGTTGCAGGTCAACATGCACATCACTAGTGCACATGATGGTGTGAACATACACAGTTGAGAGAGGACCACAAAATGTTGTGTCACAGCAATAGGTGGCGATGAGGAATATAGACCCTAATAGGTGTTTGTTTAGTGGAAACCTGTAGCTTGTGTAAGTGTGAATAAACTTGGCTAGGGCAAAGGTATTGAAAGATGTAGACAATATATAATTGGTCCTGGGGTTTTGTTCTGAGGATTTGGCATGGTTTAGCTTTGTGTCCAGCAGCTCTCTAGTTTGAATTTTCCACAAATGCTGAATGCTAGCAGTGGCATAATTAGAGTGTGCCGACCCCCCCTGAAAAAGGATCCACAGAGGGGCCCAGTGCACTTTGATTCCCATCCTCCTGCTCACATCCCGCCTACATCCTAACTCTACCCTGCCCACACCACGCTCCGATCCACCTGCGTCCAGCCTGACTCCACCCAGTTCCCGCCTGACTTCTGTCCCCTCCCTCACCGGTAAGGGAGCAGCTGGGGAGGAAGGGTTTTCTCATTAGCTATAGAGGAAGCAGACCCCACAGTCGAGGCCCCCCTGTTCCCCGGTCCCCCTGTGACTGGGAGCTTTGCTTCTCTACACCACTGGTTGCTAGGATCCTCTAAACATAGAAACTGAGCAGTGGTTTGAATAATAGACTGGATTAGGAGATGTCCAGGAGGAGGGCAGGCAGAAGTTCCCTACATTTAAATATAGAAAGAATATACCAGATTTGGCCCATATTTTTTCTGTCAGGCACACGGTTTCATCCCCTTGACAGTGAACTGGGTGATATTCACATTTATCTGTATAGGAATGGCAAACTGGGCAAAGCAGAGCATTCACTGAAATACAAGAAAGTAGAGATATAACAATATTAAATTATTACAATTGAAAATACAAGAATTTTTTTTACACGTTCTATGGATATCCTCCCCCCCTCCAAAAAAAAGTAAAAGAAAAGAGGGCATCAATATTGATACAATTTTGTGTGTATCTTTGGAGGGTCTCAATGCAGATAATTCATATTGATGGTATGAGTGCTATGGTAGTTATAGGACCTCAGGGGTTTTCCAGATGATGGTGCTTTCCATAATTTGGATCTTTATATCTTAAAGCGACATTGAAAATAATGTTTTATCTATCATAACATTGTTTTTGAATACTATTTATAATTTTGCCATAAAAGTATTTGCCTGATGCTTTAACATTACCTTTCTTACTATCTTGTTCCTCTTTGAGTGGGCTGCCATATTTGTGCAGCAAATGTTCCTTAGTATTAGAAACTCTAACTGACAGATTAAGAAGGGACAGTCAGGTTGACAAAACAGTCAGTTTTAGGAACTTCAAATAACAATAAATTCCAAATGCAGAACGATCAGCGAAAATCAATCAACATGAACTATAAGTGAATTTTAATGCAGATTGATATTTTTAAAAATAACTGTTAGGGGCAAATTTACTATTATTCCCCAAAATGTGCTCGACCAAATTCGAGAAAGTGTGACAACTTTCCTTGGATTAGCGCCGAAGATGCGGGAGTTCTAGTTGTGCAACAAGTTGTGCAACAAGCAAAATGATAGCCTAAAACAATTCGATAAGCATTCGATGGTCAAGTGCTCCCATAGGCTTCTACTACAATACAATAGGTTCAATCTGGCGAAGTAGGCAGTCGAAAATTAAAATTTTTTAAATACTTTGATGATCGAATGATCAAATGATCGAATATTCGTTCATTCGAATCTATTCGTTCATTCGATCGTTCACTATTCGACGATTGAATAAGCCAAATTTGTATATTCAATCCAATTGAATTAATCCTACGATCGTTATTCGATCGAATTCTAAATCGGCCCCTATATGTGTGCCACAATAAAGCCACAAAGTTACAGTAGTAACGAGAAAGTGTGACGGATTTCCTTGGATTAGCGCCGAAGATACGGGAGTTATAGTTGGGCAACAATTGAACCGGTATGAAGCAGCCGGCGTCATGCATTGGCAGCAACAGAGGAGGCACATGGGAGTCGGGTGAGTTCGGCCATGGACCGCTTCTTTATACTTGTACATCTATCATTTTGATCGCTATACGATTTCTCGATGAATTCGTACGATCGGATACCCATCGTACGATTTCACGAATAAATCGTTAAATTTCCTTTGAGCGTCCGAAAAATTTGTACGATTCGAACGATCTAACTCTCTGATCGTACAAATCGTGGGAGGTTTCCCATAGGCTTCTATTACAATTCGGTAGGTAGGTATCTGGCGAAGTAGGCAGTCGAATAACTGTAAAATTTTGATTTCTTCGATCATCGAATGATCTAATATCCGATCATTCCATCTATTTGATCTATTCGATATTCGATGATCGAAGAGGCCAAATTTGCATATGCGATTTCACGAAAAATTCGTACAATCGTAATTCGATCGAATTCAATCGAACTTCGATCAATTCACGTGAATTTCGTAAATCGGCCCCTTTGTGTCAGAATAACAAATCCCATGCCTGTATATGGCTTTGTCAATCAGCATTACAATATGCATACAGATGTGTCCCAAATGTATCCACAAATGTAACTTGGCAGATACATAAATAATACAGACAATATCCAGCACACAAATAAAATGCTACATACACACAGAACTCCTGCTGTGCACACAGCTACCCCATCTATACTTGGACAGAACCTACACACAATACAAGACGAGGGAGATTTTAAACAAGTCAACATTGCAGGCAATGGTCTGGGCAGCCACACAAAGCCCAAATGAGAAGTACACATAAGAACTAACCTATGCCCCAATTGGAAGAAAACAGCTATTTTTATGTCATAATAAAACTTGTAGAGGCCACACTGTTGGCTGTAGGTGTGATAATCCACAAAATCCCAACCCAGGCCCAGACTGGAAATCTGTGGGTTCTGGCAGAGAGCTGCTATAAGGTGCCATAGAAAGTCAGTAATTAGTGGGCTGTTTGGGGCTGTTTTGGCCTCTGTGTGGGTTGATTTGGGCCTCTGTATATCTGAAATTCCAGGGCCTGTTTTGATTCTCAGTCTGGACCTGGCCCAGCCCATGTGCCGTGCCCAGTCTAGACAATGTTGGGCAGCAGCAGGTGCCATTGGGTCACAGAGGGGTACGCAGGACTATGCCAGATATTATTGCCTTAATGTGGGCAATCCCGTTATTGTTTAAGCATGAGTCCAGACAGCCAGGATCCTTTTTTTGTTGAGAAGCAGCCATCCATGGGAGGGAGGTCTGATGATGATGAAAAAAACCAGTGTGCCCCAACTCTTGTGGACCCTGCAGGTCAAGATCTTCATTCTGTGGTTCCACTTCCTGCCTACCCATCCAGAAGAATTCTCGTGGGTGAAATTATTGCATCTATAATTAATAATAATAAACTTCTATAAATAAAACTGCGGGGTGCTCTGGGTCAGCATTATGGCTGAGTTTACAACCCCTTTTATCAAGGTTGAGGCATGCTGGGAGCTGTAGTCCAGCAACATCAGGATTGTTTTCTTAAAGCAATATTGCACAGAAAAATCCCCAGCTCTCAAGGGACTGTATAAATGTATAAAATTTATAATATAACCCCAATGTGGCACAATCATCTCTGTATGTACAGTAGGCTAAAAGGTGGATGGTGTAGTCATGGGAATAAGTATTCTCATTGGTCTTCATGTGTAATTGTGTTTTTTCCCAACTTCTATATATTTACTGCTAAAGAGAACTAGGGGGCTCAGTGGGACAGCTTTATAGTTGGGTTTAGTGTCCCTTTAAGACATAGGCTACTGTATATAAAAGTATTGGGGTATTAGTGAATTAATACTAATATATGTATAAAAAAAATCTAAAATTATTTGGGGCTAAATGAGGATTTATTGAAAGATAAACACTTTCAGGAAATAAAAAGCAAATACAAATTCAAAGAGCAATCAATATAGGGTCATAGAGTATATTTACAGAATAAAGTCTAGTATGTATTAGTAAACCTGGCAGCCCCATTGGTTTCATATAAAGTATTTTCATACGAAAACAGTTCCTTTTCTCAAACTGAATTTAAAAGGGGGGGGGGGGGAAATAAAAATTTGTACTACATTTTTTAGTTCATTAATTAGAAATCTTATTAATCAAATTGTATCTACTTACCCACACTTTGAAGAGAGGCTTTGTCTATTTCTATACATTTTTCAAAAGCCATTTTGGGAGAATTGCAAGCATCTGGAGTCGCACAGCCCTTTGTTTCGACATAAGCTAATAAGATAAAAATAGAAGAAAGAACGATTGGTTGGCATTTAATTCTTATTTTATTTCTCTGCCAGTAATAAAGTACTATTGAGAGACGCTAAAACTGAGCCCTAACAGCTTGACAAAAACATGGCAAAGTTCCACTGCAGAAAGACTATGAGAGCTGTTTAAGATTGGTTGAGGTTTTTGGGCTCAAAACAAACTTTATGGTTTACAGGCAGAAAACCTGTTAAATATGTTTTAAACTTGCAAGATTAACAATGTTATTGACCCCATTGACCCGGCCTGTTCCTGATTATTCTGATATCCGTAACCTGACCCCAGCTTGTACTTCGACTCTGATTCTGCCTCATCCCTTCTGATTGATTACCCGGTTTGACCCTTGCCTGCCAGACGATCCTTGTTATCCGCCCGCCTCAACCCAGCTTGTCTGACTACGAACTTGCCTAATCCTACTTGTACCGTGACCTTTGGCCTAATTGACTTTAACAGTTGTGCCCCTTCGCTTGCCCAGAACCCTTCGCCTTGCACCTCTCGTGGCATCCAATTAGCCGAGGGCTCCTCCCAAGGTGAAAGGAGGCTGAAGCATGAGTCTAGACCACGGTGCTTGGCATAGGTTCTGAGTTTAGGGTGCCAACCATGACATTATCACGGGCTATGGAAGACAACAGTCACGACGACTCCACTGCTGCTGCTGCCACTCCTCCCACTCCAACTACTACAGAAGCGCTTCTATCTGCCCTGCTACAGCGCTTGGAGGATCAGGAGCAAAAGCAGAACTATTCCTGCTGGGTTTTCTGAATCTAACCCGCCAGCTGGAGAATCCACAGACTCCACAGCAGCCATCTGTTCCTGTTCCATCTGTTCCTGTGGTTTCCTCTGCTATGTGGGGTAATACCTTTAAGCCCCAAGAACCCAAAATTGTATTCCCAGAGAAATTCTCTGGGGATAGATCTAAATTTTTAGTTTTTAGAGGCGTGTAACTGTACCTTAGTTTCTTCCCTCATTCATTCTCATCTGGTGAGGAGAAAGACAGGTTTGTAATGACCCTGTTACAGGGAGATCCCCAAATTTGGGCCCTTAGACTGCCCCCCTCTGATCTTGCCCATTTGTCCCTTGATTTGTTCTTGCATACCATGGCAATCCTTTACGATGACTCGAATTGCGCATCATCAGCCGATTCAGCGATTTGTAAATTGCTGGGTGGAATGATACAGCCCGTCACAGTCAGTTCCATATCGGGCTATCAGATTCTATTAAAGATAGCCTGGTGAATTACCCCTTGTCGTCCAGTCTGGATGACCTCATGTCCCTAGCCATCCAGATTGATAGGAGACAAAGGGAAAGAAGGGGTGAAAGGGGTCATACTAAATTTTCTGGGGTAACTTATGTGAAACCTGACTTAGTGACCAATGTTAATTCTTCTGTTTCCTCTGTGTCTCCACCTCAGGAGGAGCCTATGCAACTAGGCCTATCCCATCTTTGTCCTGAGGAAAAGACAAGCAGGCGTACCCTTGGGCTATGTATATATTGTGGGGATAAGGGTCATTTTCTTAAACAATGCACTAAGAGGCCGGGAAACGGCCAAGCCTAAATGGAGAAGGGGAGCTCCATTTGGGTGCAGGCGTTTCCTCTCCCCAATTTGCCTCCAAGGTTCTGCTACCGGTCAAACTGACCAGGCCTACGAGCTCTGTTAACTTGTCTGCTAGAGGGTTTACCTACAGCCTATTCGGCATATGCCAACATCTTTTCTAAAAAAGCTGCAGGAACCCCCACACAGACAGTATGACTGTCCCATTGATCTGGTCCCATGGTCCTCCCCCCCCTCATGGTCGTACATATCCTCTTTCCCTACCTGAAGCCCAGTCTATGAGGGAATATATCAAGGAAAACCTTGAAAGGGGTTTTATCCGGCCCTCTAGTTCTCCTGCCGGCGATGGGTTTTTCTTTGTGGGTAAGAAGGACGGTGGTCTCCGTCCTTGTATAGACTACAGGGGTTTAAATAAAATCACTATTAAAGGGCAAGGAAAGTGTAAAATAGAATAAGGCTAGAAACGCTGTATTTTGTATACTAAACATAAACATGAACTTACTGCACTACAAGCCTAATCAAACAAATGATTTATGCTTTCAAAGTTGGCCACAGGGGGCTGTCATCTTGTAACTTTGTTATACATCTTTGTCTGACACTGGCACTGCACATGCTCAGTGTGGTCTGGGCTTCTAAGGGATCCTCATAAATGATCAAAAACAAAGCTGCTTGAGTTCTGCATGGCTGAGAAGTAAGGCAGGGGCTCCCCCTGCTGTTCATAAGTATGATTGTTTCCCTGTCAAAAGTTAGGGACCGTCTAACAATTCCTATTTTTTTTCCTAATTTCACTGCATACAGTCAGGTTTCTTATAAAAACTGTACACATTTTTTAACTAAAGTATAATGGAGATATATTTCTTTTTCATTAAAGAAAAGTAAAAATGGGATTTTATTTCTTTGACTTTCCTTGCCCTTTAAGAACCGATACCTCTTTCCTCTGATTTCTGAGTTATTTGACCAGGTTAAAGGCGCCAAGGTCAATCCCAAGCTTGATCTTAGAGGTGCTTACAATCTCATACGTATCAGAGAGGGGGATGAGTGGAAAGCTGCATTTAACACCAGGGACGGCCACTACGAATATTTAGTAAGGGGTTCTGTACCGACCCTGCAGTTTTTCAAGAATTTGTCAATTACATCTTTCGTGACCTGCTGGGGGTATTCGTAGTGGTCTACCTTGACGATATTCTTATTTTCTCTTCTAATCTAAATGAACATCATAATCATGTTTGTGAAGTCTTAAAGAGGCTAAGGGAAATGTACCTTTGAGGTCTCTTCTGTCCAGTTTTTGGGGTTTATTATTTCCAGCAAGGGTCTAGAAATGGATCCAGGCAAGGTGAAAGCTGTCCTGGATTGGGCCCAACCCCTTTCTTTACGTGCAGTTCAAAGGTTTCTTGGTTTTGTCAATTAATATCATAAATTCATTAAGAATTTTTCTCTCATTGTAGCTCCCATTACGAATTTAACCAAGAAGGGTGCTGATCCCAGCATGTGGTCTCCTGATGCTTTACAAGCATTTGAAACCCTCAAAAAGGAGTTCAGTTCTGCCCCTATTCTTCTACATCCCAATTCCGCACTCCCTTTCATTGTAGAGGTAGATGCCTCTGAGGTGGGAGCTGGGGCAGTCCTTTCTCAAAGGCACCCGATAACCAACAAAATGCATCCCTGTTCCTTTTTCTCTAAGAAGTTTTTACCTGCAGAGGTAAATTACAACATAGGGAACAGGGAGTTGTTGGCTGTCAAATTGGCCTTTGAGGAATGGCCCCATCTTCTAAAGGTTCATGATTCTAAAGTGGCAGGTCATCCAGGTATTGCAAAAACCATTTCTTTGTTGTCCCTTCATGTTTGGTGGCCTTCCTTCAAACAGGATACTAAAATGTTTGTAAATTCCTGTCCAGTCTGCCAAAGGTCCAAGTCATCTCATCATCTGTCCCTGGGTCTGTTAAATCCCTTACACATCCCAGAGAAACCTTGGTCCCACAATTCCATGGATTTTATTGTGGAGTTGCCCCCTTCTCAGGGTAAGACTGTGATTTGGGTGTTGGTCGATAGGTTCAGTAAAATGGCTCATTTTATTCCTCTTCCACATCTCCCTTCTGCTAAGACCCTGGCTGACTTATTCAATACTCATATTTTGAAGTTTCATGGTTTTCCTGAAAATATTGTTTCTGACAGGGGGGTTCAGTTTGTTTCAAAATTTTGGCATGCTTTCTGTTCTATGGTTGGTACGGAATTGTCTTTTTTCTCTGCCTGTCACCCCCAAACTAACGGTCAGACCGAAAGGGTGAACCAGTCCCTTGAGCAGTATCTCAGATGCTATGCATCCGATAATCAGTCTGCATGGTCCGAACTGCTACCCTGGGCAGAATTTGCATACAATAATGCTACCCATTCCTCCTCAGGGGAGTCTCCTTTCTTGTTGTTTATGGTTTGCACCCCAAAGAATTTTTTTTTCTGGCTCCAATTCCCCTGTACCCTCTGCCAATTCCTCTGTCCTAAAATTTTCTGATATTTGGTCTCAAGTTCACAGTTCTTTGTCCACAGCTTCCCTAGCTCAGAAAAGACAAGCTGACAAGTCCTGTAGGGAAGTACCCCAGTAGAAGGTGGGGGATTTAGTGTGGTTGTCAACGAAAAATGTAAAGTTGAAGGTTCCCTCTCCCAAACTGGGTCCCAGGTTCATTGTTCCTTACCCCATCATTGCAATAATTAATCCATCTTCTGTCTGTCTTCAGTTACCTCCTAATTTTAAAATTTCAAATACTTTTCATTTTTCTCTTTTAAAACCTGCCACTAATGTTCATCATTTGTCTGTTCCTCCCCCAGTGTTGGTTGAAGGTCAGTCCGAGTATGAGATCCAAGAGTTCCTCGATTCCCGATGGTAAGCTACAATACCTCACTAGGTGGAGGGGCTTCGGTCCTGAGGAGAACTCTTGGGTCTCAGTTGATGACATCAAGGCTGACTTCCCTCGGGGGCAATTCCATGCCAAGTTTCCTGAGAAACCTGGGGGACCAGTGGCCCCCCTAGAGAGGGGGGTAATGTAACAAAGTGCACCTTACCGGTGCGGCGGGGACGCCCGCCATGCCGCCATCAGCAGGGACGCCGCCACACCATGCTGCTGCTCCTTCTGGAAATGCCGGCTCCTAGTGCACGTGCAAATTTAAAGGCGCATGCGCGCTGTCATTACGTCATTGTGCAATGGCGCAATATTTGAAAAGTATTTAAAGGGGCATTTAGTAATCTTTAATTGCCCGTGATAGGATTTGACTCCTGTTGCTTTTCTGAGCCTTTGTGCGTTTGAGCTTTGTATCCTGCTTGTATTATTCCTGTGTTTGACCCGGCCTGTTCCTGACTATTCTGATATCTGTAACCTGACCCCAGCTTGTACTTCGAATCTGATTCTGCCTCATCCCTTCTGATTGATTACCTGGTTTGACCCTTGCCTGCCTGACGATCCTTGTTATCCTCCCGCCTCGACCCAGCTTGTCTGACTAAGAACTTGCCTAATCCTACTTTTACCGTGACCTTTGGCCTAATTGACTTTAACAGTTGTGCCCCTTCGCTTGCCCAGGACCCTTCGCCTTGCACCTCTCGTTATAAGACCTGGCGGCATCCAATTAACCGAGGGCTCCTCCCAAGGTGAAAGGCGGCTGTTATAGGCAGAAGCATGAGCCTAGACCAGGGTGCTTGGAATAGGTTCTGAGTTGAGGGTGCCAACCGTGACACCACGTTGACATGGTCAGGGTCAGGTCGTAATCCATCTTGTGAAATTATATGACCGAGAAATGACAGCTGAGTTTGTCTGAAGTGGCACCATGGGTAATAAATGCAGTGAGGTCTCTGCTTTCCTCATGCAGTAATACTTGATGATAAGCACTCTGAAGATCCGGAATAGAAAAGAATTCTGCTCCTCGGAGTTCAGAAAATTTTTCCTCTATGTGTGGCAAGGAATTATCCATAACAACTGCTTTATTGGTTCACGGAGATCAACACACAACCGAATACCTCTAGTTTCCTTCTTTGTTACATCTGTTGGTGAAACCCATTCAGAGGATTCTGATTTTTCAATCACATTTTTCTCTACCAGTTTCTTTAGTTCCTGTGACCCAGTCTCCCTTATAGAGTAGGGCAATCGCCTCAATTTCTGGAGTACTGGTTTTACATCTGGTCTCAACTTACCTTTGTGTACAAAGTTCTTTGCACAACCCTGTGATGTGTTGCTTTGTAGTGAAATTGTAGACGCTGGCTGTGTGGAAGGTACTGGTGCAGTAGTAATGAGTCCATCCACTAATTGTAGGTTTAAGGCAGCAAAGAGATCCCTTCCAAGTATAGCAGTATCCTTATTCACAATGTTAAAGTCACATTTTTCAGTATTTGATTCAAATTGTACAGTCACTGGCAAGACACCAAGCACAGTGATTGGATCCTTTAAGTAACTGACCAATCTCACGGCATGTGCAACAAGCGTATCTTTTGCAAAGTATTTCAAGAAAATATCCTTTAGTAGTATAGAAACAGCTGAACCTGTATCAAGCATCAGGTTAATGCAGTGTCCCTTGTCAGCCGAAGCAGTACTGACACTGACAGTGCATATAAACTTGTCTGGAATAAATGTACCAGCTTTATCCACACTTAATACTGTCACATTTGTAGTAGTGACTACGGCAGACACCAGAAAAGCAACCTTTGAGCATCTACGGCACTGTACTACTTTTGCAGGACATGTAGCATAATTTACCATGTGTTGTGTTGAACCACAGCGAAAGCAGTATTTTTTATTTGTATTTGCTGCACGGTTTTGCAGTGAAACCCTTCCCTTAGCACAGTATTTTGCCTGTGACTGTGCATTATTAGGCCATCGTTTTGAATTCACAATTTGTGCATTCCCAGCAGTTCCCTGAGAGTTTTAGCCTCTGCCAAATCTGTTAGATTCCCAAACTCACAGGTAACAACCAGCTCACTCAAAGCTGTGGATTGGCCATTATGTTGTCCGCATTGCCGGAATTTATATCTTTCAGCAACCACATTTACTCTTGGCACAAAAAAGTTCTTTATAGCAGTAAGAGCAGTTTTTTACGTTTCATCAGGTCCCTCTGCTCCCAGGCAGTGAATAAGTAAAGCACGCTTTCTATCTGCAGAAATTTCCCCTTGGTCAGCAGCAATAATCTAATTATCAAACATTCGGATTCAAGCAGAAAAAGGTATGGTAGGCTCACCAGGGTTTGGTAGAAAAAGTGCAGGCTGCTGCAGAGGTAGAAGAGACATCCTTGTCACCATTTGTTTGGGTAGCCGAGGATGAGCAGGGTATAACAGTGCTTTATTAGCCAAAATTGTTACAAAGTATCTTAGTTGCACCTGTTAGCTTGCCTGGGCTCTCTGCCTAAAGCCAATTAATTTAGAAACTTTGTTTCTTTTTCTAGCTGTTCAGTGGAGAGAAAAGAGGGACTTTCCACTACAAATGAGGGACTGCAGGTTGAGCTCTTAAAAGAGGGACTGTCCCTCCAAAAAAGGGACAGTTGGGAGGTATGAAACCCTGCTTCATGTAAATCAACCATTTTTATAATAATATACTTTTTAGTAGTATGTGCCATTAAGTAATCATAAATAGAAAACTGCCATTTTAAAAAATAAGGGCTGCCCCCTGGGATACATGTTAGGTCACATGAGCTAATTAACAGACAGAGTTTTGTCTTTTGCTTCCACACTTCTTCCTGTTACAGTTAGAGCTACAGTATTTCTGGTCAAGTGATCTCTGGGGCAACACTTAGACCATCACGAAATTGGGGTTCAATGCAAGAGATATAAAAGGGCAACATTTACTTAAATATATATCCCAGTTTGGTAAGATTCTTTAATATGCCCCTTGTTTTGATATAAACTATATGTTGCTAAGTATTAATTTTGGGGGTATAGGCTTGCTTTAAGGGATACTACACATGGATGCTCTGCTCAACCACACAGTCCGACCCTGGAGTCACATGATGAATTCACAGGTTGTTCTATGGGAAGGTGGATTAGAGCTGTGTTGGAAACAAACATGGCAGTATTCACCATATGGAATGTTAATCTACAATTTTCAATACAATTATCTTGTGAAGTATTATTTTGGTGAGAGTTGCTATTTAAGGGAATTTAAAGGAAGCTAAACAATAAAAAATAATATGGCTAAAAAGACCATATTTTATATAATGGACTTATTACACCAGCCTAAATTTTCAGCTTGTCAATAGCAGCAATGATCCAGAACTTGTCACAGGGTTCACGATCTTGGAAAGTGTCCATGGTCAGTGTGCTTTGAGCTGCTGTTGAGAATTGTTGCAAATTATTTCATTCTGATGGTAGTAGAACTGATTTCTGTGCTGCCATGTAGTAATTATCTGCATTAATTACTAAATAACTTTGTATTGTGACATTTATGTTATATATAATCAGTATATTGTTCATCAATCCCAAATCTCAGTAATGGTGACAGCAGTACAGAGCAAGTATAGTTAATCAGCAGAAAAGAAGTTGAGGAGCTACTGTGGCATCTTTGGAGCCACAGATCGTTCCTGATAAAGGGCTGGGGTTGCCTTGGTCTGGTACAGAAGCCCAAAACATTATGTGCAACATTTCTAGCTACTTCTTTAGTTAAATGTTAGTTCTTGCTTAAAATGTATCAGTATCCTCAATGAGCTAGGCCAATGTAGCATTTATTGTTATACTGGTAGGGGTCCATAGGGTTAAGTTCCCCTATAGTTTGAAACTCCCTCATGCTTGTAAAACCCTGCTATGGCCAGTGAAGTGTTGGCCCTAAATTGGATATGGGAGGGATACTTTTTTCCCAGTGAAGATTTGAGATACTGTGGATGTCTTGTCCATCCTGTGCCCCCTGTGTGAGGACAGGATTCACTTGATAGTCTGGGGAAAAGGACTGAACTGAGACTGTCTTTGTCCACCCAGAGTGGAATGTGGGACCCAGAGTGGAATGTGGGACTTTGTCCTAGGAAAGACTGTGTCAGGGTTGGACTTACCACAAGGGATCCCCAGGGCAGGACTGTTACTGATATTGTAATTTATTTACAATTAATTTTACATTTCTGCAAGTTTATATAAAGTTCTGTAAGTTTGTTGCATTTGTGTTTTTATTAATTGTTTTGTAGTAGAATTTCCCTGAGGGGTAAGTCCCCATTGCCCCCTAGGAGGAGGCACTGCATTAAAATCCCAGTATCTTTCATACAGCAAAGGAGATTCAGGCCCTGTAATCAAAAACAATTATATTTTATAGGAAAGTGTACCAGCAAAGGGTTACAGACTTAACAAATAATCTTACATCTCTTCACATGGATACACATTGTCTCATCTCCTGTGCAGGCCATAGCAGAATTAGACCAGCAGACACCATGATTGCGATCATAGCATGTAGGACAGAGGACCCCATTCATATCTGAATTCTGGGGTTTCACTAAAGAAAAGAAAGAGAAAATATGTGTCAAAAAGTTGAAAAAGTAAAAGAAGCCAATTGTAGGACACAACAACTATCAATTTTTCAAATGTCCTGACAAATTCATATCCAGGCAGTAAATGCTGTATGTTGAACTTAACAAACTGATATTACTGTGTTCAGAAGTAAAAAAAAACAGTAATTACCCCTGCCAAGTGGTCCATGAAGATCACCATCTTTTCATTTTCTTAGGTGATATTAGGCAACTTTCCCTTGTTTGTTATAGTTTATATAGGAGCAGTAGCCAGCTCCAGAGGACCTCTTGTATTTGTCTATATGCATTTTGTGGTCACAGCCTCATTGCACCCCCGCCTAATGGTGGTGAGCACAACTTTCCCTTGCTATAGTTTATATAGGAGCTGTGGCCAGTTCCATGTTGTAGCTCCCACCCTTCCCTGCTATAGTCAGGTGATCCCATAGGTGTCTAATAAAAGGGCAACCAAGTTTGGGAGTTTTACTTTGAAAGCAGCAAGTAAGTTGTAGGTAAAACTTAGTCCCTTTGTAAAATGTAAAATGAAGTAATAGAATCTTAATGAATCAGATGCAATTTGAGAGTAGGACTGGCCAGATATGGGCTGACTTTGAGGTAGTTTGCCAGCTTATATATATTGCAATATATGTACAAACAATCCCTGTTTTGTTTAAAGGGGAAGGCATTTAGTAGTTGTATTCACAAAATGTCTCAATGTCTTAAATATATTGATAATGTGTTGAGTGCAGAGGACCTCTTGTATTTATAATTGTAATGCAGCTGGATTTTTCACCAGCACAGTTTCACAAATGTATTCACTGGTGAAACACAGAAATTTGCTGAGACTTTTCTCTTGGCTAATTTATTCACTCATCACTAGCCAAATCATGTGCAGTAGCTCTGCAATGGCAGATTCCTCCCACTGGAAGGAGGTGCAAGTAACAAGTTAGGGCCATTTGCCCGGGGGCCAGGTAGGCTGGGGGGAGGAGGGAGGGGGGGCCTACATATGGAAGGGGGAAGGTTTTTTTCACATACAGATTAAATTCTCCTTTAAGAAGGGGGTGGATGGCTTTTTAGCAAGTGAGGGAATACAGAGTTATTGAAGATAGCTCATAGTACAAGTTGATCCAGGGACTAGAGGCTTCAGATGTGTTTTTTTCTGGATCAACTAGCAGTTAGGCGGGTTAAAAAAAAAAAAAGTTAAAAGGTTGAACGTTGATGAATGTGTGTCTTTTTTCAACCTAACTTACTAGGTTACTATTTTACTATATATATATCACTGGTGAGGAGGAAGTCATGTGGTCTTATAGGGGCACATTTACTAAGGGTTGAAGTGAAAATTTTTATTAAATTTTAATTTTGACTATCAAATAGCCCAAAATTTTATTCAAATTGAAAAAAGTATTTTCTCCTTAAAGGGCAATTAAAGTCTAAAGTACAATAATGTTAGAAATGCTGTATTTTGTATACTAAATATAAACATGAACTAACTGCACCAGAAGCCTAATCAAACAAATGATTTATGCTTTCAAAGTTGGCCACAGGGGGCTGTCATCTTGTAACTTTGTTATACATCTTTGTCTGACACTGGCACTGCACATGCTCAGTGTGGTCTGGGCTTCAGTTGGGAAGAATATGCGTAGGGATCGTCATAAATGATCAAAGCAGCACAAGTCAAATAATATCTGCCATAGACGCCAATACAGCAAGACTGATTAATAATCAGACTGCACTGGGTCTATGGATGCAGATCTCTACACGGTCACTGGCCATTTTACAGGGAAAAAGACAAATCTGCTTGAGTTCTGGGAAGTAAGGCGGGGGCTCCCCCTGCTCTTTGAAAGTATGATTGTTTTGCTGCAGAGCAGTTAGGGACTGTCTGACAATTATTATCCCCAGCAGTAAATGAAGGGAGAATTTCCCTGCATACCGTCAGGTTTCTTGTAAAAATGGTAGACATTTTTTAATTGAAGTATATTGGAGATAGATTTCTTTTTCATTAAAGAAAGTAAAAATGGGATTTTATTTTTTTGCCTTTACATTCCCTTTAAAGCTGCCGAATTGGCATTTTAGCTATAGGGAACCTCCTAGAACCTTCACAAAGATGTTTTCTAAGTTCTGGAAATTCAAAGGATTTTTCCCAAAATCGTTCGAATCGAACAATACATTTGAACAATTTGAACAATTTTCATTTGATCGAAAATGGACCTATTGGATCCATTTTTGATCAAAAATAGCCTTAAAAAAAATCGATGGTCAGATTTTGAATTTTTTTTATTCTAAATTGGACCATTATTAAATCTGCCCATAATGTAGTTCACAATAAGTAATTTTTTGTAGCTTTAACTGGCTATGTTACAGGGCCAACCTCCTTGTCTGGATGGGACAATACTACCCATGAGTAGTGATGGGCGAATTTATTCGCCAGGGGCGAATTCGCAGCGAATTCCCGCGATTCGGCGCAGGCGAATAAATTCGCGAAACGGCAGCAAAAATTCGCCGCCGGAAACGACACGATGCGTCGGAAACGACGCGCCGCGTGTCAAAAACGACGCGCTACTCGTTTCGCGAATTTTTTCGCCAATTCGCGAATTTCTCTGGAAATTCGCAAATGTTTCTGCGAAGCAAAATGAGTCGTGCGTCGAAAATGATGCGGTGCGCGCCAAAAACGACGCGATGCATCGGAAATGATGCGCCGCGATTGACGCGATGCGCAGCGATTGATGCGACGCGCGTCAAAAACGACGCGCGACTCATTTCGCGAATTTTTTCGCCAATTCGAGAATTTCTATGGAAATTCGTGAATTTTTCGGCGACGCGAAACGCGGGAGATTCGCCCATCACTACCCATGAGTACTGATATATTGGTACATGGAAGAAAAGGAACTTACTGTGAGTAGGCAAGTGAAATTCCCATTATTTCAGGATTTCTATGGAACCCTTGGGAAGCTGGGGAGCATAAAAATCACTTGAAATTCTTCAATGTATTTACAGTTGTGAAACATAATTCAATAAATGGGGGTAACTGAAATGTTAATATGTATTTTTTTTGTATAATGATATATGCAACTGGTATTGTTGGGAATCAGAGAGCATGTAGAAACAACAGTTAAGTTGTACTTTATGTAAATGGTGTTTAGGTGAAAACAATAGGCAATTATTGATTGGTACTGGAGGGATGCATATGTATATACTGAAGTACAGAGAAGAACATAATTCTACTACAATTGAACAACCCAGTTTTATCAACCTGTTCAAACTGATATTAAAATATTTTATAGGAGAACCAATTTAACTCAGATGTTTGTAGGTAAAAACAATACTTACTGATTGGTACTGGTGGAGTGCAGTTGTCTGTAGTACAGCAAGAGTTTGTATTTATATACAGATATCCTAGTATTGAGATCCGCGTTGTTTTATTACAATATTTGCTTTCCCAGCATCCAGCAATATATTTAAATTCTTTAACAGAGTAATCTGTATAACAACATAGAATAGACATAGTCATTCGAATCGATCAAATGTTTTGAATTCGATGGTCGAACTGCCCAAAAAAGTTATTCGGAAATTCAAATCTTTTTGAATTTTGAATCCTTCACACAAATGTATTAAATCTGCCCCATAGTGTAATAGAAACATAGTCACAATATAAGGCTGATTAGTCATTAATACAGATAATTACTACATGGCAGCACAGAAACCAGTACAATTAGCATCAGAATGTAATAATCAGCACGAGAGTGCCACAGACACTTTCCAAGATGGTGACCCCCTGTGACAGGTTTGAAGTCCTGGATCATTGCTGCTATTGACAAGCTGAAACTTTAGGCTGGTGCAATAAATTCAGTATATAAAATATGGTATTTTTAGCCATATTCATTTTTAGGCTTTAGTTCTCAGTTAAGTGGTACTTCATAAAACACTGTTGCAATATTTTATGAGCACTGCCTAATGAAGTAAGCAATAGTACAGATGGTAAAACAAATGGTAGAGGTTCACAATTTTTTTATCAAGTGCTTAGAATTGTTAAAATTGAAAGACACTTTCTCTCCACTGTGGAAGGCTCATCAGGTATGTATTAGGCGCCATATTGAATTCATTTAATGACTTGTGATGAACTATAGACATGTATTAAATAAGAAGAGTGGTGAGGAAAGAGGAATCCAGAAGTAAGCTAATGGTAGAACACTTGAGGCTGTCAAAACAATGATGGCTTAAAAACAGTGAGGTCTTACGTTGTGGTAATATTAAGGGGTTATTTATCAAGGTGAGAATATCCGAACCTTGAATGATTCGTAGTTTCCGTGGCAAAAAAAAATCTACGAAATTTTCGAGCTTCATTAAACTCCCATTGTCTAAAAACTCAGAATCTGAAACCTCAGCATCTAAAAGCTCTTGAGGTCTTGTATAAGTCAACAGGGAAGAACCCAGTGTCTGCGCTGATGTCTGTACTGATATCTGATGATTTTGGGGATTAGGAGCAAAAAATGCAGTAAACAGTAAAAATAGTACTTTTTGCGTAAAACTCTGAACAATTCTGAGTTTTCAAGGAAAGCTCTAATTTTTTTTTTTCAAAAATAAGGTCCATTGGTGAATTCGAGTTGGTCGGAGTTGGATATTAGAAATACTGAGATAAACTCAAACCTTGATTAAAAAAAACCTTAAGTGTAGGGTTGCCACTTGTCCAGTTTTGACCAGGACCCGGTTTTTTGAAGGGCTGCGTGGGTCAAACCTGTCTGCCCGTTTTTTCAAATTAGGAAAACTGGGCAGGATTCCCTAAGACAGCCCTGCCCCTGATGTCACAACCCACCCCCTGCCTGGATTCAACAGGCAACACCTCTTTAAAAGGATTGTATCAAGTGGAGACCACCAGCCTAGTAAGTGCCCACTTCAGGCATGAAACGCATCAGGCTAATATATGTCCTAATAAAGTCTTTTTCATTTTAAAAAAGACTTTTGGTTACAGTTTTACCAGTGTATGGTCTCTTCCTACAGGTGAATTTTCTACTTATTGCAAAAAAGATTGGCAAACCTTATAACTGGGGGTTACCTTGGTAAAAAAATATATTTTTCTTTATAATTTTTTTCTTTATTTTTTTTACTTTTTGTTCATTTCCTATTGAAACTGAGCTACACAACAAAATCTCTGTGGTCAATTCTAAACAAGGCACAACTGCAAAAAAGTAGCATAGGAAATTACCCCAATAGCATCACTGTCTTTTTATGATGTTGGTTTACTAAATATTTTTGTTTGTCCCTGAACTGTAGTTTGTTTTAGACCTTTAGGGGTATATTTATCAAAGAGTGAAGTTAAGAGTGAAGTTCCACCAGTAGAGTGAAATTCAGCCACTCTCCATTCATTTCTATGGGATTTTGAAAGGCGTATTTATCAAAGGGTGAACTTTCACTTAACCCAATGATAAATACACCTTTTAAAATCCCATAGAAATTAATTGAGAGCTGTGGAATTTCACTCTAGTGGCGGAACTTCACTCTTTGATAAATTTACCCCTTAGTCTTAATGCAATGCTGTAATACTTGGGGGCAGATTTATAAAGGGTCAAATTGAAAATTTTAATTTTTAAATTCAAAATTTGAGTTTATTTTAGTGAAATTCGACTAGAGAATAGCCTAAATTCGATTAGAATTTTAAAAAATTCTAATTTTGAAATGTATGTACTGTTCCTTTAAGAATTCAAATTCAACTATTCACCATCTAAATCTTGCCAGATTTGTGTTTTAGCTCATGGGGGACCTCCTACAATCAATTTGGAGTTGTTTGGTGGACGGTTGAAAAAAACATTTTACAAAAAAAAAATTGGATAAAATTTAGAATTTAATTAGAATTTGATTCAAATTTTCAGGTCAATTCTATTCACTGAAATTGAAAAAAATTTTGAGTTTTTAGAAACTCCCATAAACTCAAAATTCGACCCTTGATACATCTGCCCCTTAATTTACCTTGTCATGATGTACAGTATAACTTACATAAATGTTAACTAGTTTAAGCAATTATTTTTGTTTTTTAAATTACAAAATGGCTGTCTCCCATAGACTCTATTATAATGAAATAATCCACATTTTTTAAAACAATTTCCTTTTTCTCTGTAATAATAAATTGATCCAAACTAAGATATAATTAATCCTTATTGGAAGCTAGACCAGCTTTTTGGATTTATTTAATGTTTACATGATTTTCTAGTAGATTGCAGGCATGAAGATCCAAATTATGGAAAGATCCATTATTCGGAAAACCCCAGGTCCCCAGCATTCTGGATAACAGGTCCCATACCTACATAGAATTAGTGAATTTTTCTTTTCTACATTTTTTTTGTTTGTATTATTAATATTGGTGCATAGAGTTTGTGGTATATTGTACAGGTATGGAACCTGTTATCCAGAATGCTAGGGATCTTTCCATAATTTGCATCTTTATACTAGAAAATCATGTAAACATGAAATAAACCAAATATGATTGTTTTGTCTCCAATAAGGATTATTATTTAAATATATTTATTTATTATGTATTATTATTTATTATTATTATTATTATTATTATTATTATTTAAACATTTTGATTATTTGGATACAATGGAGTCTATGGGAGACGTTCTTTCCATAACAGGTTTACAGACAACAGATCCCATAACTGCAGTGCATTATAGTGCACAGAGTCTCGGTGGATTGTTTGTAAACTGCTAAAGCTAATAACTGGCACTGAAGTGAGCATTACCCACCGTGTTCTTCAAAAAAATATGAAGCTCCGCAAATGTCATAAGAGGGTTTGCAGGTTAATGAATAGGCAGTGCAGTTACGAAAATGGTACTTGTCAAATGAGCGACACGTTTTGCATTGTAGCGAATACACTGTAAGAGACAGGGATAAAAGACAATGAAAAAGTTATTTTTGAATCCACCACACACACAATAAACAGAAAAAAAAGTCTAATAAAAGTTCCTTTCAGATTAAACATTAAAGGACAAGGAAAGTGTAAAATAGAATAAGGCTAGAATTGCTGTATTTTGTATACTAAACATAAACATGAACTTACTGCACCACAAGCCTAATCAAACAAATGATTTATGCTTTCAAAGTTGGCCACAGGGGGCTGTCATCTTGTAACTTTGTTATACATATTTGTCTGACACTGGCACTGCACATGCTCAGTGTGGTCTGCTTGAGTTCTGCATGGTTGGTAAGTAAGGCAGGGGCTCCCCCTGCTGTTCATAAGTGATTGTTTCCCTGCCAGAAGCACTAAATGAAGGGAGAATTTCACTGCATACAGTCAGGTTTCTTATAAAAATGGTACACATTTTAAAATTAAAGTATATTGGAGATACATTTCTTTTTCATTAAAGAAAGTAAAAATGGGATTTTATTTCTTTGACTTTCCTTGCCCTTTAAACCCAAATTCTTTTTATCAGGAAAACATCCATACCTGCAATAAACTCATTTAAAAGTCTTAGCTGTCAATCATATATTGCTTGCCCTTCCTCTATGCCTTAGGCATAGAGGCGGGGCAGGCAATTACTTTCACTTTCCATTCAGCACTTCCTAGATAACACTGCCCTTCCCACATCCCCCCTGCCTCCTAGCTATCTTATTGTCTAGCCAGTGCATAGGCAGGGGTATCAGGTCCCCCAGCTGAGGCACATAAAAAGATTTAGGCATAATGCTAAGCTTGCCTTAATAACAATGTCTACAAAATGGCAGCTTACAGTTTGCTGTGAATTTGAATTTCAAGACTTAAAAAAAAGAAGTTTTAATTATTTTTATAGGGTAAGTGACGTTTCTTTTGCTTGACTAACATCATAAAATAGGAGTTGGTATTATTACTTAAAGTGGACCTGTCACCCCAAAAAAATATTCAAAATCATATTTTATCAATTATTTGAATCTTGTTTTCTTCAGTCTGGGAATTCGTAATTATAACAAGCGGGCAGCAGCCATGTTGTGGACACTATTATTAAGGCGAGTCTTGCATCATCTCAGAATCTTGTTTGTGCAACAGAATGGGGGGCCTAATGTCTATCCCCATGTCCTGGCTACACAATTAAATGGTTAAGAGAACTGGGGGAATGTGTGGGGAGCAGTGACATCTAGGAAGTGGTGAATGGAAAGTGAAAGTAATTATCTGTCCCGCCTTTATGCCTAAGGCATAAAGGAGTGGCAGACAATATTTGATTGACAGCTGAGATTTTTAAATGAGCTTAAAGCAGCTATGCATACTTTAATAAAAATTTGAAATTGGATTTCAAAATTAATTTGAAAAGGACTTTTATTATACAGATTTTTGTGTCTGGGTGACGGGTCCACTTTAAGTTGATGGGTCTCCTTTAATAAGGAGTGAAATAAAGTATTAGCTGCAGTGTTCTTAGTAAAATAGTTTACCAATTCTTCTGTAGTATTAAGAAACCTCTGTATAAGATAGGAGGAAATCTAGGAAATTATTCTTCACCTTTACTTTGGTTAACCCTCTAAATGCCACAGGTAACAGAATCTACATTCTGTGGCATTTGTACTTGAAAGGCCACAGAACGTAGATTCTACGTTCTGCAGCATTTCAGTGTAAAGGAATGGAGAAGCAGCTTTTCAAGCCGCTTGCTCTGTTCCTTTTCGTTCCCCAGCCCCCAGGCAAGGAGCAGGGGCTGGGAATGAGTGGCCCCTGAAGCGCGATCGCCCAGGGGCCCCCATGACAGCAGCAGGCACGTCCAATGGAAACAAATACTAAAACAAATACTAATTACTAAATACAAATACTAAAAACAAATACTAAATACTATTTTAGGCTATAAATGTATTTTTTCATTGCTCCTTTTGATACTCATTGTTCTCTCTTATTCATAAACCAGCTTCTTATTCAAATCAATGCATGGTTGCTAGGCTGAAATTGCAAACTGGAGAGCTGCTGAATAGTAATGGGTGAATTTATTCGCCAGGTGCGAATTTGCGGCTAATTCCCGTGTTTCTCCGCCAGCGTCCATTTTTTGGATGCTGGTCCTTTTTCCCTGACTAATTTGTGCCGGCGTCCAAGAAAAGTCCAAAAACGAACGAGGACATGGTCACAGAGAGATAGTGGAGTGCAGGGTTGCCTATTCTAACCAAACATGCAACAAACTAAGATTCCAATATATAAAGGAGAACTATCATTAGAATGAAAATTCAATATCATGTAAATAATACACTTTCTAAATTTAATTAATTTAAAAATTATGCCTCTATCAGGTCAAAAACATTGAAGTGTCTTTGCTTTGAATATATATTAGAGCTAACTGCAAAAATAACTGACTGACACAAAGTTGCATGGAGTCATATTGCTAAGAGGGGATATTGAAATGTTATTTGACAATCTCTGAAATGGTACCTGGATATTTGGAAGAGACAGGTCTCTCCTGTGTGTCTCAAAGAGAGATCGTTCTGGCTTCTGTTTCCAGTGTATGAATGTAGGGACCCATAGGTTTTCTTCTGGCACCTATGGAGTTAAGTCCCTGCATCTCTGTCACTAGGCAGAAGTTTATGTTGCCAGTGTATACTTCTAACCAATAGTTACAGCCCAGAGTGTAATGACCATTTCCTGCCACACAGTTTTATAGTGCTGGAAAGGAGTGGCCACTTCCTCTTTGGTACTGAACAGGCTGGTTGCTCTTTGAGCCTGGGATCAACAAGGCCCCAGTAAGCCACGTGCCCTAACAGGACTTGCACTGTTAGTGATCCAAGTCGGGGACCAGGCCACCCCGTGAACGAGGACTAGCAAGATACAGGTTAGCATTTGTAATAGTCTCTCTAGAGAGAGAAAGATAGTCAGCTGTATTTAGTATGAACAGTTATATGTTCCAACGAGGAGTGTTAGCAGGAGGAGATCTTCCTTACAAAGCTCCCCTGTGATGCTTTTAGTGCAGGGATATCATTGTAATAGCGATTAGGGCTTAGCAGCAGCTACCCGGCCTTATCTGGTATTCCACTCAGTCACATTATAGCCACAGGATCTTTGTATTGGAATTGATGTACCTTGACTATCCTGACTCTGAAGAATATTCCTTACTGTGGTGTGTATGAATATCTGCTGACATCTCTACTATTCTGTGTAACATCTGCTACTCTCAATTGAAAGCTCCTGCGTGAGTATCTAAACCTGGGGATATTGCCTTGTGCTAATAAACGTTCACCTTTTGTTTTAAAGAACCTCCTGGCGCCCATTCATCTTTTATTATATAGTTTGCCTGGGTATTGTAGTTATACTACCTCCTCAAGAATAGCTTCCACATAGCGAAGGCCCTGCCCTGGTGTGTAGGTCGCAGTGTAACCCATGCTTTCCTATCACTAGCTGGACACTTAACTCTTTGTGCTGTATATAGCCCAAAAAAGTGTTACATGAGACTAGAAGGTTTTGGCTGGTCTTGGTGCACGAGAGGAAGCCTGAGAGAAGCCAAAGTGGCCTGAGAGCCTGAGAGTGTCTGAGATTGAGATTCTGAGAAATGAGTCTGAGCTTAAGATAGAAAGAGAGTGCCAAGGGACATGACCGAGGCAGCTGGGTAATTGACAAAATGGCGAGCCCCATGTCAGATTTCAAAACTGAATATAAAAAAATATGTTTGCTCTTTTGAGAAATGGATTCCATTGCAAAAGTCTACTGGAGCAGCACTATTGATGTGTTTTAGAAAAAAAACATGTTTTCCCATGACAGTTTCCCTTTAATAAACATGCCCCTGCTGCAGCACCCAGGCAGAACCAGTGTGTGTGTGAGACTGTCCAGTAGTTCAGCCTGGGGTATAAGAGTCTTTAAGAAGGGTCATTTCATTTGAACTGAACTTTGTGGTCAATAACCCCTTCCAGAGTTGATTGGGACTGTGATACTAAATGGACTGTGTTAGGGAGGCAGTCAGAGTGATCATTTTTGTGAGATAGGTGGGCAGGGTCGGAACTAGGGGTAGGCAGAAGAGGCACCTGCCTAGGGCGCAACCAAAGGGGGGCACTTGGCAGGGGCCTGTCTTCTGCCTACCCCAGGATTGCTGCTCTCCCATCCCACGCTCAGTCCCCTTGACCCCCCCCCGCCGGCGCTCTCTCCCCTCCCCTCTGTGCAAACTTCGCATGCACGTGCACACGGAGAGTGTGCACCGCGTGCGCACGGAGGGGTAGAGAGCGCATTGCGCGCGCACGGAGGGGGAGGGTGCGGGGAAGTGCGGTGGCGCATGGGGCGCCAAGTACACTTGGCCCGGCATTGTAGGTGGGTCCCTGTGTCCCCAGAACAGGAGTGCATTGTGTATTAGATGCCCAATTTATTTTCCTAAATTTTTTTTTAAGTTGCACCTGGTTACTGTGTATTTTATTTCCCTGGTGGAATTCCCCTGAAGTGTAATGCCTCAGTGTCCACTAGCGCTAACTGTAGCGATGGGCTAATTTGTCCCGTTTCGCTCATTTATTCTTGGACTCCAGCACAAATTTGTCGGTGAAAAAGCGTCGGTGTCCAAAAAAACGGCAAATTTCCATTGGCCGAATTTCCATGGGTGATTTGTGAATTTATTCGTCAGCGGGGAAATGCTGGAATACGCACCTGGTGAATAAATTCGCCCATCACTAGCTAATTGCACTGCACTAACAACCCAGTTCCCAGTATATTTCCTGCAAAGAGGTTCAGGTCTGCTTGATTTGCCATAAGCTGCGATACAGTAAAAGAGTGTGCTACAAAGGGTTACAATTCCATATACCCATGTTATGCTTGTGCGAAAGCAAAGCAGAAAAATGCCATACAGCAGAATATTTTACTGCAACCTTTTTAAAGAGATAATAAATTTATTGGAGCTCAGTTATCTTATTTTAACATGTTTATTGGCTAGGTGCCTGAATGCAAAAGTAAAGAACTGCTTTATAAAATGTGGGCTGTGGCTTACAGACTTTTCTGTACGTTGCTGTTCTTTTTTGCAATGAGCAGATGTGAAGGTGCTGTGCGTTTAGCACTATTGATTAATTACTTCACCCTAACTGCCATTACATCACTCTATACCTTATTACCCAATAGCCAGCAATCCCACTTTGTAGATGTTTATTATATTTGTCTATATTCATCAGTTGATAACTAACAATTTCACAGCAGTTAAAATCCGGGGGGATAACAAACCAAGCTTCATATTTTTTCTTCATTGGTGAATTGTTATAAATGCAAATAGGAAGAGGGGATTATATTTTTGATGAAATATGAGAAATAAATGAGTATGTACCCGCATGAGTCCTGTGGTAGGGCAATCCTATGGTGCAAAGAACAGAAATCACAGATGGAGCTAATGAATACTTTCTGAGTCTCTATTAAAAATCACTGTTCTGACATATTAATGACCAAGAGACCAAGGTTTTCTGTATATGAGGTCAGAAATAAACTATGTTTATTCCTGGGAAAGGCTCTGATTAGATTCTCTGCTCAGCTCTGTTCCAGTTGTCACTAACCTGTTGCAGTAAGCGCACAGATAATGTAGACTCCGGTAAGGAATCGTATCATGGTCATGGCGTAATGGAGAAAGCTGTCCAAGGAGTTGTGGATTAGTATATAGAATTGAAAGCCGTCTCTGTGCCAAGAATCAATCAGGTGTGAGAACGTTTAGGATCTGAAAACAAGCAGGTACCAGGGGAGAGATGTGTGTTTTTCTAAAGAACTGTAATTAAAATGTTCAGCCACTGAAGACGTAAGAGAAACTTCTGAAGACGTTTGTATGAGTCAGTCTCAGTCTGTTCCCTTTGGCCCACCTGGGCTTGCATTGAAACTGGATGGATGGTATCAAGAAGGAGATGGTCTGTAGAATAAATTAGATAGAGGCTGATTACTAAAGGGGAACTAAGGCCTAAAAAAGAACATGCAACTAAAAATGTTCTAGTTACATGTTGAAGCACCAACTAAAAATATTGACCCTTTCTCTGCTTGTTGCAGTAGTGACTGCCTGTTTACTATTAAATTATGCATAAAATTTAACAAATGTGTGCTTAGAAATAAAAGAATAAACAAATGCCCTGGCACTTTAATCTTGGTGCTGGAGTTTAGCTGAATTCTAAATTTAGTAGGAATGCATTTATCCTGAGATCGAGGAGTTGATGCGATCCTACAACCCGTCGGTGCACATATCCTTCATTGTAATCAGATTGTTTGGCCTTAGGGCCAAACAAATAGATTAACCTGATATTGCCCTGTCTTTGGTGGGCATATCGGGTTAAGATGCGCTTTTTGGCAGCCTCACTAAACAAGTGGATCTTATACTGTATGGCCGAATTTGAACCCTAATTTGCATATGTAAATTAGGAAACTGAGGGGGAAAGAGAACCACTTGCGCAGAACACTATTACGAATTTATTAATTTCCATGCTTGTGTGATGAAAAGTCACATTATTGTTTGTATTTGGTTTGGCCAGGCACTTGGATTTGGCTGAATCGGAATCCTGCTGAAAAAGGCCAAATCCAGAACCGAATGCTGTATTCAGTGCATCCTTAGAATTTGGTGCACCCCTAGTCATGTGACTTTTCTTTCCACCTTGAAATGATCTCAAATGCTGAACTGTGTCAGTGTTTCCTCCCCACTAAATGTAGGATTCAGTTGCAGAATGCAGATTAACAAGGAGAAGAAACCCATACACAAGTACAGAATTTGGGGAAATCAAGGGGAAAGAAACCATGATAGGGCTTTACTGAGCAGTGTTGCTAATTTTATCTCTACAACCTTGTTTGTAAGACAAAACTTCAGAAAGGAAATACTTTTTAGTAATACGTAAGATCATTTATTTGTTTAGCCCAACAATACAACATAAGTTTAGTCTGGGTAAGCTGTGGCACAACAGAGCATGACCTCTCGATGGTATATGAGGACTGACCAAAGACCCACCTTAGTCCAAGCTTTATATAGACATCAGAAAGCATTTACAGTAAGACTGAAGTGGGTGGACACAGATATAACTTACATGGTCTGGACCCTCCCTGGAAATTTTACTGACATATACATTTATAAATTTCTGCAAGATGTACAGATGTCCTGTTTTCAACTGCCCCCAACCCTATGTCTGCCATTTTTCAGACACAATGGCGAAATCAGTTCTTAAGCAATACTTCTGCCAAGGGGCCAAAGAGACATTTGCTGACACTGATTTCTGTCAGTAGAATTGTAACATTTTATTATCACGCACTTGCATCATTGAGAGACCAGTATCTTGGAGACCATGACCACCTTCTCAGTACCTATCCTGCCTTGGGCCATTGGCATTGTTGCGTCAGAATGATAGGGACTTATATTTTTGATATTAAACTTTATTATTCTCACACTCTGACACATAACCATTCACCTGTCATCAGAACAGGTTGTTCTCATATAAATTATGGTGGTCATATTTCAACAGCAGTAAGACTTCAGTTTCCTGTCAAGCAATGTCCTTGTTTCTAGATATTAGGTTTTACACTGTATTCTCCCATTTTTGTTGATATAAGTTATTCTTAACCCACAAATGTTGGCATCTGTCTGTAAAGGAGTTTCCATTCATGTAATATATTGATTTGCATATGCACCTTAATTCAGATATTGTGACCTTCCCATGCTCAATGAATAGTTATAAGCACATTTTTCTTTCACCAGGTATGGTTCTCCAAGAATTTCTGCTTCAAAAATTCCCAACATGCTCAATATCATGAGAAAAAAAAGGAGTGAAAAAATTCAAATGGCATATTATCCTCCCCCTCCTCTCAGATCAATCACATCCCACTCTCGCAGTTTATAGAAACTATATTGACAACTGCATTGACACCAATAACAGTCTCATAGACTAATGCTCAAATGCCTCTGAACTTTTGTTGTCTCAGGCCTTGCGATACTAGTCAAGTCTGCTGCCACCTCTTAGCATTCTGTAGAGACACCTGCATTCACGCCAACTGTCTCTTAAATTAGCACTTCAATCTATTGTTGATCCAAGCCTCGTGCTACGAGACAGTCTAATTTCTTACATTTGCTTGCACTGTGGAGAGGCCTACAGTCATTCAAACAGCAGTGTTTTCCAAGGGCATGCTGAATCATATGTGTATTGAAAAAAACATAATGGGATTTGACACCTACTTCATTTAAAATTAAAAAAACAAATGAAAGCACTTATACAAAATTAAACACAGATGGTGTGTCTGGTTTCATGTTATAAATGAGTATATTAAAAATAGTATAAATTAGTAAAATTTTCCTTATCACAGAAGTTAAGTAATTTGATGTAAGCGCTTATACAAAATTAAACACAGATGGTGTGTCTGGTTTCATGTTATAAATGAGTATATTAAAAATATCAGTATAAATTAGTAAAATTTTCCTTATCACAGAAGTTAAGTAATTTGATGTACAGTATAGACTTATATAAGTTTAGTAAGAACAATATGTTGGCAAAATCACTTTCCTAACTAAAGAAAGTAGATGGAGCACCTTAAGTTCACCTACTGTAGGGATCCATAAGGTTAAGTTAACCTATAGTCTAAAAATCCCACATGATTGGAAATCCCCTAGTATGGCCAGATTGGGCCTAAAATGGATATGGGAAGGGGGAGTGAGTACTTTTCCCCAGTGCAGTGTGTCCTGACAAATTATACATTTGTCTGGAAGGTGTCATTGTTGCATTGTTTCTTTAGAAAAGCTGATATGCCATGTGCTTAGGCTCAGTTCTTCCATTTTTACTTCAGGATAGAGTGATTGATTTCAGCTGGGGCTCTTGCAGCCAGAGCCCTCAGGCTATGGAGAAAAGCCACATGGGTGCTGCAAGTTTGACAGCAAGTCAGATATATTAATTGATAAGAATTTCCACCGCAGCATAAGAAAAAGCATATCAAACCATACACTGTGCTGCAGATAACTTTTTTTAGAACCAACTCTTTTCTCAGTGTATGTACATTTTAATTACAGACAAAGTTCTCCCCTGGTACCTGCCTGTTTTCAGATTCTCGAGGTGCTCACACCTGGTGCTCGGCACAGAGACGACTTTCAACTCTATTAAAATCCATAGGAATTGCTTAGACATCTTTTTCCATCACACCATGATCATGAGAGGATTCCCTACCGGAGCCTTTAGTATCTGTGCTGTTACTGCAACAGGTTTTGTCCAATTATATCTAACCAGAGTCATTCTTAGGAATATATAAAGCTTTATTATGGCATTAGAGGGAGGAAACAATGATCTCTCACTAGTGATGGGCGAATAAATTTGTCGCGCGTCGGGTTCGTCGCGCATCGAGTTCGCCGCTTCACTTCAAAACAGCACAATCTGTGCAGTGAAAAATATTTTTAAAAATAAATTAATATATATTAAAATATGCTTTTTTAATGTTTCACTATTTTAAATAATAATCACAGATGTTTTTAAGAAGCTGGCAAAATGGGAGGCCTTTTTTTCTTTTGAAAAGATAAGAGTCCAGTAATAACGGAGGGCATGTGTGTAACTAAGTGAAACACGCGTGTAAATTGCTCTTCTCATTGACTCCAATGCTATTCAGCACATTCACACTCAAAGCAAAAGATGCAATTTTTTACAATTTTTTTCACATTTCCATACCTCCCAACATTTTGGAAGTAAAAAGAGGGACAGAGATTTTTTTTCCATACGTAGAGCTGCAACATTTTGACCACACCCATTTTTGTGGTCACACCCACTAATTAACATGTTCGTTTTACCAAATTTGGCAGGTTATGAAAGTTTGAAAATATTTCTCCTTATCTAAACTGTTACAAATACAATCAATTACTTATTTTATTATATCAAAATTGTTAAAAAGCATCTTTTTTGCACCTGTTAGCTGCTCTTCTAGGCTCTCTGCCAAATGCCAATTAAGTTAGAAACTTCTTTCTTTTTCTGGCTATTCCGTGCAGAGAAAAGAGGGACTTTCCAATACAAATGAAATGAGGGACTGCAGGTTGCGCTGTCAAAAGAGGGAATGTCCCACCGAAAAAAAGGACCGTTGGGGGTATGCATTTCACCTGGCAGTTTTATTAATTGCACTGTGTGTCAAAACTATTCTGACGCGCGTCAAAATAAGTGCGCGCCAACTTGGTCGCGCGACAAAACATCGCCCATCACTATCTCTCACTGTAAGAAGTAAATAAACACTGATAGGTGATATAGGTGAGCACAGTGATTGTAGCAGAGACACAGAATACATTCTTTACCTCCATCTGTAAATTCTGTAATTTGTGTTTTTTGCATAATAGGGTTGTGCTAAAAGGTTGCACCACTGCTGGACTCCTCATCATATATGAAATTTGGGTTATCTGCATTTTATCCTGTTTTGGCTGTTGTGAAACTCAACCACAATACTTCAACATTGCTGGTCATAGGGTAATGCAGAGATGACAAAGTACTGAACACACAATACTCAATTCACTCCAACTGACAATCCTTCATTCCTCAAGAACTCCTGGGGGGAAATTCATTAAGCAGCGAAAATTCGCTAGCGTTGCCTTCGCTAAAGTTCGCCGCACTTCATAGTTACATAGTTACATAGTTAAATTGGGTTGAAAAAAGACCGAGTCCATCAAGTTCAACCCCTCCAAATTAAAAACCCAGCATACATACACACACACACAAACATCTCCACTCTTTCAAACACAAACCATATACCTGTATGCCCATAGCTATACTAACTGTAGATTTTAGTATCAAAATAGCCTTTGATATTATGTCTGTCCAAAAAAACATCCAAAGCCCTCTTAAAAGCATCAACAGAATGAGCCATCACAACATCACCCGGCAGTGCATTCCACAACCTCACTGTCCTGACTGTGAAGAACCACCTACGCTGCTTCAAATGAAAGTCCTTTTCTTCTAGTCTGAAGGGGTGGCCTCTGGTGCGGTGATCCTCTTTATGGGTAAAAAGGTCCCCTGATATTTGTCTATAATGTCCTCGAATATATTTGTAAAGTGTAATCATGTCCCCTCGCAAGCGCCTTTTTTCCAGAGAAAACAACCCCAACCTGGACAGTCTCTCCTCATAATTTAAGTCTTCCATCCCCCTAACCAGTTTAGTTGCACGTCTCTGCACTCTCTCCAGCTCATTTACATCCCTCCTAAGGACTGGAATCCAAAACTGCACTGCATACTCCAGATGAGGCCTTACTAGGGATCTATAAAGAGGTATAATTATGTTTTCATCCCTTGAGTTTATGCCCTTTTTTATGCAAGACAGAACTTTATTTGCTTTAGTAGCTACAGAATGACACTGCCCAGAATTAACTTGTTATCTATAAAAACCCCAAGATCCTTCTCACTTAAGGAAACTCCCAACACACTGCCATTTAGTGTATAACTTGCATTTATATTATTTTTGCCAAAGTGCATAACCTTGCATTTATCAACATTAAACCTCATTTTCCAGTTTGCTGCCCAGTTTCCCAACTTAGACAAATCACTGTGCAAAGTGGCAGCATCCTGCATGGAACCTATAGTTCTGCACAATTTAGTATCATCTGCAAAAATAGAAACCGTACTTTCAATGCCCACATCCAGGTCATTAATAAACAAGGTGAAAAGCAAGGGACCCAGTATAGAGCCCTGCGGTACCCCACTAACAACACTGGTCCAATTAGAAAATGTTCCATTTACTACCACTCTTTGTAGTCTGTCTTTTAGCCAGTTCTCTATCCAGGTGCAAATGCTATGTTCAAGGCCAACATTCCTTAATTTAACCAGTAACCTTCTGTGTGGCACTGTATCGAATGCTTTTGCAAAGTCTAAGTAAATCACATCCACTGCCATCCCAGAATCGAGGTCCCTGCTTACCTTCTCATAAAAAGAAATTAAGTTAGTCTGGCAAGATCTATTACGCATAAAACCATGCTGGCACAAACTCATAGTATTGTTATTTGCTATGAAGTCCAGTATCCTATCCTTAATTAATCCTTCAAAAAGCTTTCCTACCACCGACGTCAGACTAACTGGCCAGGCGAATTTTCGCCAGCGCTACGCAAATTCACTAAAGTACGCTAAGGTCGGTGAACAGTAGCTTAGTTGCGTTAGTGTTACTAGTGATGCCTAATTTGCATTCGGTGCGAATTTCAAAGTATAATAGAGGTGTATGTTACAGCCACTACATTCCACTACACAAGCCCAGGAAACCTTTAATAAATAAAATAAAGTTGTCCTATTACCCTAAACATGTGCCCCCTGTATAGTTGTGTTGCCATATGTTAGGAAATGTAGGGGGGAAGGAGGGTAACCCCCCCAAAAAGACCGCTCTTTTTCAGACTATCACCCTAGAAAGGTAAAACACGCCAGCGTTTTTTTGGGACATAGAAAAAATTTCCAATTTTTTTTTTTGAAACTCCTATCTATTGTATTGAACTTCGCCAGGTCTGACCTGGCGAAGTAACGTCTAGCGTAAGTGATAACATTCAATAAAATGGTGATCTTAGTAAATTTGGTAATTACGATCCTTCGTCAGTGCTCAACTTCGCCTGGTGTAAGGGTGCGAAGTTGCGCTAGTCTATCTACTTTGCTAGCGGAAATTCGCCAGAGTCGAGTTACGATTTGACGTCACGCTGGCGAATTAGCACTAGTGTTATACACTTTGCGCTTTAGTGACTTTCCTCCCTCTTTATCTCTTGCCCATCCCTTATTTACATTTGATGGAATATGATTTGATATTAGGTACAGGCATGGGATCAGTTTTCCAGAAAACCATTATCCAGAAAGCTCCAATTTACGGAAAGGCTGTCTCCAATAGACTCCTAAATAATACAAATTTTTAAAATTGAATTTCTTTTTTTCTGTAACACTAAAACGATACCTTGTACTTGATCCCAACTAAAATACAATTAATCCTTATTGGAAGAAAATTGACGAAAATTCACCTGGCGAAGTGTGGCGAACGTTAGCGAAGGCATTTTCGCAGCTTAGTGAATTTGCCCATATGGGAGATGGTCTTTTTGTAATTTGGATCTTTCCGGATAATGGATTTCTGGATAACTGATCCCATGCCTGTACTAATTGGTTAGCAGGAGGAGATAATTGCAGAGGAATGTACAAAGACAAGAAACGTTACTGAAATGCTCTCACTTTCTTTCAGTACCGACCCGGATATCTGCTGAAAACAGACAGACCTGTCCATCAAGTTATGTGAAAAACACCAGGCAATGTACATTAGATCAGCTTGAAGTGTGTTGGAGATGAGAATTGATGCACCCACTACATAAAACAGGAATTCTATGGTTTGTGCATTTCTATTTTAAAATACTTTACAATGATGTTTGGGTGGTGCTGAATCACAAAGTGACAACAGGAATGAGGGACAGAGGCAATGAAGGTGGGTTAAGTTCATGTTTTTTATGTTACAGAATGTCTTATTCCTAGCAACTTTTCAATTACTCTTCATTATTTTTGTGTTTTTTTAGTTTTTCAATTATTTCTCTTCTTTGTCTGTACCTTCCGAGCTTCCAAATGGGGGGTCCCTGACCCTGGCAGCCAAAAAAAACCCACTATTGCTCTGTCACCTGTTTACTTTTCCATTCTTATATATCATTCTTATATATCTATTCAGCCCTTTCAGTCTCTTGTTCAAAACCAATGCCTGGTTGCTAAGGTAAACTAGGACCCCAGCACCCAGATAGATGCTGAAATTCCAACTGGAAAGCTGATGAATTCAAGCTAAATAACTGAAAAACCAAAACATATCAAAGATTAAAACCAATTGCAAATTGTTTCAGAATATCAATATCTATTGATGGGCGAATTTGTGGCGAATTACCACGATTCGCTGATGGCGAATAAATTCAAGAATCGTCTGTAAAAATTTGCCTGGCGAATGTGCTCCGGCGTCCAAAACCAGACGCCTGCATTTAAAAATGGATGCCCGCATACAAAGACAGACACCTGTGTCCAAAACAAGACACCAGTGGGATTTCACGAATTTTCGAAAATGTCTTTATCATACTAAAAGTTAGTATGATACTAACCCTTTAAAGGGCAAGGAAAGGCAAATAAATAAAATCCCATTTTTACTTTCTTTAATGAAAAAGAAATCTATCTCCAATATACTTTAATTTTAAAATGTGTACCGTTTTTATAAGAAACCTGACTGTACGCAGTGAAATTCTCCCTTCATTTAGTGCTTCTGGCAGGGAAACAATCACTTATGAACAGCAGGGGGAGCCCCAGCCTTACTTACCAGCCATGCAGAACTCAAGCAGACCACACTGAGCATGTGCAGTGCCAGTGTCAGACAACGATGTATAACAAAGTTACAAGATGACAGCCCCCTGTGGCCAACTTTGAAAGCATAAATCATTTGTTTGATTAGGCTTGTGGTGCAGTAAGTTCATGTTTATGTTTAGTATACAAAATACAGCAATTCTAGCCTTATTCTATTTTACACTTTCCTTGTCCTTTAAGCTCCCCTACAGGTAACTACAAAAATATTCCAATAGAGGATTCCTTCATCACAGCTCTCGAGTGTTTCCAGCAGGGCTCCCATCAGGGGGGCACACCTGTCCCGGGTCCGGATCTAAAGTGGGGTCCGCCTGTGTTGAAGATCGGAAGCCTCACTGTAAATGCTATGAGGAGGAGAAGTGCAAAGTTAGGGATTATCTGCAAGTTCCACGATCAGGAAACTCAATTTCAAGCTGACACAATGCACGTTTTCATGAGCAGAATGAAATCGGCAGACAATCCCTAAATGGCTTTTTATAATTTGTGAATGAGGAGGTTTACAGTTTTTCGCAATGGTGTCTTTTTGGACTTTCTACTGTGGTGTGAGGTGGATAGGATCTGGGGTGGGGCGTGGGGGCGGGATCTGGGATGGGCGGAGACATGGGGTGGGCGGAGACCAGGGGCCCAGAAAAATTTTCTGTACGTGGCCCCGTGATTTCTGATGGTGGCCATGGTTTCCAGTCTGTAAACCTGAGAACTATACCCTTCTCCTATTTTAAAGTTTCTATGTGACTTGCTTTCAAGCCTGAGCCATACTTGTTTGTGTGTGTTTGTCACACCTCCCAATATTTTGGAAAGAAAAAGAGAGGGACAAAATTAAGAGAGCTGAAACATTTTGTCCACGCCATTTTTGCGGCCACACCTCCTAATTACCATGTTCATTTTACAAAATTTGTCTATGAAAGTCTGAACAAATTTCTGTTTTTTTTCCCCCACTTATTATAGTTTTGCTAATGAAGGTGAAAAAATCGAACTTTTTTTGTATCAAAATTGTTACAATTACTTACTGTATTTGCTTATCTAAAAAATGTTGCAAAGTATCTTATTTGAACCTGGTGGCTGTTCTGTTATTGGCCAAAAGCTAATAAAGTAAGAAACTTTCTGGCAGTTCAGTGCAGAGAAATTTGGGACTTTCCAGTACAAACGGAGGATGTTCTGATGCATCATTCAGAAACGTGTTTAGAAATGTATAAAATCTCTGTATAAAATCTGTTAATTTATATGTGCATGTCTGTGTCTATTTTTGTGTATTGTGCGAATTGTTTGAGTTGTAACGTTATGTTATCTTTCTATTACTAAAGTATGAAATATAAAATCTATAATATAAAATCTGTAATCTGTGAGTGTCAGTGATACTTTGAGGGTAGTGACACACTGGCAGATTCTGGGAGATTTAATCACCTGGTGACTAATCGCGTCTTCGTTTGGGTGACAATCTCCCTGGACTGCCTTTGCGTGTCTTCCCATCAGCTATAATGAAAAGTCAGATTAGTAAGAGACTGACCATTCCATTCCTTTCCTACCCAGGCAGTGGTGGAACTACTGGGGGTGCAGAAGGTGTGACTGGGCATGGGGCCGCACCCCCTCAGGGTCCCCCCACGGCATCTCACGCGCCACAAGGGAGATGTGGCGGGGAGGGAAAGAGAGACACGGAGGGGAAGCAGAAGGGACACGGGGAGGAGACACAGATGGGGAGGGGAAGGGGAGAGAGACTCGGAGGGGAAACAGAAGGGGAGGGAGACAGGGAATAGATGCAGATGGGGAGGGTAGGGGAAGAGAAGAGAGATGCGAAGGGGAAAGCAGAAGCTGATGGTGAAACAGAAGGGGAGGAGGAGAGGGAGAGAGATGGGGAAGGGGAGAGAAATGGAGATGGGAAGAGAGAGATGGGGATGCAGAAGCTGAGGGGGAAGCAGAAGGGGAGAAAGACGCAGATGGGAAGGGGAGAGAGACATGGAGGGGGGGGAAGCAGAAGGGGAGGGAGACGTGGACGGAAGGGATGAGGGATACAGAGTTTGAAGCAGAAGGTGAGGGAGACGCGGACAGGGAGGGAGACGTGGACAGGGAGCAGAAGGGGACGTGAACGGAAAGGGGGAGACGATCAGAGATGGCCTAGGAGCACCCATTTGCAAATCCAGGCCTGAGTACGGAGGGGGGAGGGAGCCCGGCTGCACCTCCTGAACCAGGGCCCGTCCCTCTTTAGTTACGTTACTGTACCCAGACTTCATGTTAGTAGGGTTGGAGACAATAAGGGTTATCTTTAAACAACTTAATGTCCAGTAAACATTCCATGTGTGGATCTCTGTCTCTCTGCCTCTGTACACATGAACACATCCATATCATACAAATAGTGATGGGCGAATTTATTCGCCTGCTTTGAATTCCTGCGGTTAGCCACAGGCGAAAAAATTAATGATGCGCTAGCACAATTTCGCCTGGCAAAAATTTGAACATCGGTTCTGACCCCAACACTCAGCAATGTTTTCAGACCGCCATCAGTCCAAGCTACCTACACAGCAAATGTGCACATATTACAAGCATTGTAACATAGTGACCTCTATTGGTGAACTACAACATTACACATGTATTTCCCAAACAATTTGTAACAATTATTATTATTATTATTAGCATGTATTTATATGGGGCCAGCATATTTCTTAGTGCTTAGTGATAAGCACATTTTTTCACCTTGTTTTGCCATGGAAATGAAGCCCATAGACTTCAATAGGAGAAAAAAATGGTGTGTGTCAAAAAAATTTTTTTCGTCCATAGGCTTTTGTAGAATTTTCCCCAGCTGTGAATTTTTGGTGAAGCAAAATGAGTTAAATTCACCCATCCCTAGTAACAATATATGAATTCAGGATTACAATTAGCCACAGTGTATCATGTAAAAAGCACGTATGTATACCTTTGTGATACCATTCCCATCATTATATATTCCTTTAAACATCATGTAAGAGGAGAGCATCAGGGGGCCAGCGGCTTCCACAGGGAGGCAGTCAGGATCGTAGGAGGAAGCCCCTCCAAGAGTCCAAGGCAGAGTACAGTTTGGGGTAATTCAAGAGAATGGTGAAAGTCCAGGCAAGGGTCCAAAAATGCATGCAACAAGAAGTCAGGAAACAGGCCAGGGATCAATAACAGGAATAAGTAGAATTATAGGAATACCCAGGAACACAATACAAGTTTGAGCTATACTCACGTCTTCAGCGTTCTTTTATTTTGAATTTGGCGCCACAGCGCACCTGGCACAGCCCAATGACGTCAAAGCCGGCGCCGCAACACGTGGGCGCCGCTGTCAGGGGTGGACGCGCCACCCGGAGCTCCTGGAACGGCTCCAGGCGGCGTTTGTGACAGAGAGCTAAAAATAAAGCCCCATGTTAAAAACAAAAACATTCTATTTATTACCAATAAATGTTACTTCATATTCTCTGTAGAGGCCAAGGGGGGCTAATGTTTCTAACCTCCGAATCCATCTTGCTTCCTTTTTAAGCAAGATTTTTGTTCTATCTCCACCCTGTTTTTGGGGGCACTGTCAACAATGTGAAATTTTAATTGCACCCCCATGTCCTGCAGCAAAGAAATGACTGGTAGATGCTTGATCACCCTTTTTAGTGTTGAAAGCAGATTTATGTTCTCGTATATGTTCTCTAGCACTTCTTGAAGTCTGACTGAGATATGCTAGCCCACATGGGCATTTTATAACATATATAACTATGAGCTTTCACATGTATAGAAGCCATTGATCTTAATTGGGGTACCCTTCTTTGGATGGTAAAGTGCATCACCTTTATGGCAATTTGAACAACAGCTGCATTATACTGTGCGGTCCCGAAACATCATCTTATGGTGCAATAAAATGTTTTAAAGGGATTCTGTCATGTGTTTTTTTCAAAACACATCAGTTAATAGTGTTGCTCCAGCAGACTTCTGCACTGAAATCCATTTCTCAAAAGAGCAAACAGATTTTTTTATATTCAGTTTTGAAATCTTACATGGGGCTAGACATGCCCCAGGTATGTGACTTGTGCCAGCGCTTTCTGCTTTCTGGCAGGCTGATATTTTCTCCTACTTAATGTAACGGAATGTGTCTCAGTGGGACTTGGATTTCATTATGGAGTGCTGTTCTTAGATCTACCAGGCAGCTGTTATCTTGTGTTAGGGAGCTGTTTAGTGATGGGCGAATCGGCAGCTTTTCGCTTTGCCGAATTTTTTGCAAACTTCTACAGAAATTTGCAAAACGAGAAATTCCTGAAATGCCGCTGTGTCTTGTTTGGACGTTTTTCGTACAATGGTGCCCATTGCCGGTGTCGAATAAAATGGACGTTCGCATCCAAAATGAGACGCTGGTGAATTTTTGCCAGAGCGAAATTTTGCCTGCGTTTCGAGAATTTATTCACCAGTGGCAAATCGCAAGAATTCGCCCTGAATTCGCCACAGGCAAATAAATTCACCCATCCCTAGAGCTGTTATCTGGTTACCTTCCCATTGTTCTTTTGTTAGGCTGCTGGGGGTGGGGGAAGGGAGGAGGGTGCTATCACTCCAACTTGCAGTACAGCAGTAAAGAAAGACTGAAGTTGATGAGAGCATAAGTCACGTGCCTATGGGCAGCTCGGAAACTGACAAAATGTCTAGCCCTGTGTCAAATTTCAAAATTGAATATAGCAAAATCTGTTTGCTCTTTTGAGAAATGGATATCAGTGCAAAATTCTGCTGGAGCAGCACTATTAACTAATTTGTTTTGAGAGAAAAAAAACTATGACTATGCTTTTTTATGACAGTATCCCTTTAAACTATCCCTGGGTGCTTACGAGTCTGCATAAAGATTCATATGTTTATACTTCCAGCATGGATGGTCACCGGCATTCATCAGATTCTAGCACTCTCGGCAAGGCTAGAATGAGTACTATGCCTATAAAGCTTTACTACTATTTCTATAATATGGTATTCCTACAGTACTTTGGAGAGTCTTCCACAAGGGACACTAGTTCACTATGCCTCCTTGCCTAAATGCAGGCCTATCTAATCCATAGTGGTTAAAGATAGTGCAGCTCCACTGCTTAGCAACTGGTCATAGGCCCCCCTACTGAATTCTTTGAAACCATATTAAATAACTGAATAAATGAAAATTTAAAGAGCAAGGAAAGTCTAAAATAGAATAAGGCTAGAAATGCTGTATTTTGTATACTAAACATAAACATGAACTTACTGCACCACAAGCCTAATCAAACAAATGATTTATGCTTTCAAAGTTGGCCACAGGGGGCTGTCATCTTGTAACTTTGTTATACATCTTTGCAAGACTAGACTACATACAATGATGTATGGTTCACACATGAGGAAATTCAAAAGAGACTAGAAAATGTTAAGATAAACAAAGGTCCAGGCCCAGATGGGATTCACCCCAGGGTACTTAACGAACTTAGCTCTGTTATTTCCAAACTTCTATACTTAATTTTTCAGGATTCTTTGAGGTCTGGCATGGTGCCGAGAGACTGGCGAATTGCTAATGTGGTGCCGCTATTCAAAAAGGGATCCCATTCTCAGCCTCAAAACTATAGGCCAGTTAGTCTGACGTCGGTGGTAGGAAAGCTTTTTGAAGGATTAATTAAGGATAGGATACTGGACTTCATAGCAAATAACAATACTATGAGTTTGTGCCAGCATGGTTTTATGCATAATAGATCTTGCCAGACTAACTTAATTTCTTTTTATGAGAAGGTAAGCAGGGACCTCGATTCTGGGATGGCAGTGGATGTGATTTACTTAGACTTTGCTAAAGCATTCGATACAGTGCCACACAGAAGGTTACTGGTTAAATTAAGGAATGTTGGCCTTGAACATAGCATTTGCACCTGGATAGAGAACTGGCTAAAAGACAGACTACAAAGAGTGGTAGTAAATGGAACATTTTCTAATTGGACCAGTGTTGTTAGTGGGGTACCGCAGGGCTCTATACTGGGTCCCTTGCTTTTCACCTTGTTTATTAATGACCTGGATGTGGGCATTGAAAGTACGGTTTCTATTTTTGCAGATGATACTAAATTGTGCAGAACTATAGGTTCCATGCAGGATGCTGACACTCTGCAGAGTGATTTGTCTAAGTTGGGAAACTGGGCAGCAAACTGGAAAATGAGGTTTAATGTTGATAAATGCAGGTTATGCACTTTGGCAAAAATAATATAAATGCAAGTTATACACTAAATGGCAGTGTGTTGGGAGTTTCCTTAAGTGAGAAGGATCTTGGGGTTTTTATAGATAACAAGTTGTCTAATTCTGGGCAGTGTCATTCTGTAGCTACTAAAGCAAATAAAGTTCTGTCTTGCATAAAAAAGGGCATAAACTCAAGGGATGAAAACATAATTCTACCTCTTTATAGATCCCTAGTAAGGCCTCATCTGGAGTATGCAGTGCAGTTTTGGACTCCAGTCCTTAGGAGGGATGTAAATGAGCTGGAGAGAGTGCAGAGACGTGCAACTAAACTGGTTAGGGGGATGGAAGACTTAAATTATGAGGGGAGACTGTCCAGGTTGGGGTTGTTTTCTCTGGAAAAAAGGCGCTTGCGAGGGGACATGATTACACTTTACAAATACATTAGAGGACATTATAGACAAATATCAGGGGACCTTTTTACCCATAAAGAGGATCACCGCACCAGAGGCCACCCCTTCAGACTAGAAGAAAAGGACTTTCATTTGAAGCATCGTAGGTGGTTCTTCACAGTCAGGACAGTGAGGTTGTGGAATGCACTGCCGGGTGATGTTGTGATGGCTCATTCTGTTGATGCTTTTAAGAGGGGTTTGGATGTTTTTTTGGACAGACATAATATCAAAGGCTATTTTGATACTAAAATCTACAGTTAGTATAGCTATGGGCATACAGGTACATGGTTTGTGTTTGAAAGAGTGGAGATGTGTGTGTGTGTGTGTGTATGTATGCTGGGTTTTTAATTTGGAGGGGTTGAACTTGATGGACTCGGTCTTTTTTCAACCCAATTTAACTATGTAACTATGTAACTATGTAACATGCTCAGTGTGATCTGGGCTTCTTAGGGATCTTCATAAATGATCAAAAAACAAAGCTGCTTGAGTTCTGCATGGCTGGCAAGTAAGGCAGGGGCTCCCCCTGCTGTTCATAAGTATGATTGTTTCCCTGTCAGAAGTTAAGGGCCGTCTAACAATTCCTATTTTTTTCCTAATTTCACTGCATACAGTCAGGTTTATTATAAAAACGATACACATTTTTTTAACTAAAGTATATTGGAGACAGATTTCCTTTTCATTTTTTATTTCTTTTCTTTGCCTTTCCTTGCCCTTTAAAAAGTAGACAGAAAAATATTTAAAAAACACTAGTTATTCACTAATCAGCATTTATCCTGCACATTTTACCAAACAAGGTTTTGTGCAATCAAAAACCTAGCCAAAAGGAAAATAAACTCCAGTGTGACCCGATTCATAGCCTCATATTGACTGAGAACTACTACAGCCAGCACTTTATCAAATCATTTGTGTGGACAAGTTGTACAGGTTCAAGTCTTTGGAAAATTAACAGCATATAACAAGGGAAATAGAACCCATGTGCTCCCAGAGGAACATACACCTGATCCATCACTCAAGACACCTGCTTCACTTACATGATGAAATTTGCTGCAAATAGTGTCTCCTGTGAGGCCTATGCTGAATGAGCAAGTGTATTGAATAATTAGTTGAGTTTAAGGGCTAACTTGTCCTCATAGACTTTATCATACAGATGGATGAAGCCATCTGCGTTGGTGCTTGTTTACAGGTATTTCATTAATGACTGTCTATGCGTTTTGTCAGAAATGGGTTCTCTTACGTTTCTTTTGAGCTTTTTGTGCTGATTGAATGCTGGGTAATTTAATTTTTTTTGAGATCATTAGTGTTTTGATCTTTTTTATGTTTATATTGTATTAATTGGACCAGTTTGCTCTTTCAAGGACTAATGGCTTTATTTATTTTAGTTTATTGACTATTGACTTTAAAGGGGTTGTTCACCTTTGAGTTAACTTTTAGTATAATGTAGAGAGTGATATTCTGAGACAATTTGCAATTGATTTTCATTTTTTATTGTTTGTGGTTTTATACATATTTAGCTTTTTATTCAGCAGCTCTCTATTTTGCAGTGTCAGCAATTTGGTTTCTATGGTACAAATTACCCTAGCAACCCTGCATTGCTTTGAATAAGAGACTGGAATATGAATAGGAGAGGGACTGAATAGAATGATCAGTAATAAAAAGTGACAATAACAATACATTTGTAGCCTTACAGAGCATTTGTTTTTAGATGGGGTCAGTGACCCCCATTTGAAAGCTGCAAAGAAACAGAAGAAAATTGCAAATCATTAAAAAAATAAATAATGAAGACCAATTGAAAAGTTTCTTAGAATTGGCCCTTCTACGATATACTAAAAGTTAACTTGAAGGTGAACCACCCCTTTAAAATCTCTACAAATATTGAGTTAAAAGCAAGATGGCTCCATTGTAGTGTAATGCGCTGCTCTAAGTTTGGTTAACTGAGTTTTAACACTGTTTCAACACTTATAATTTCTTCATTATGTTTGAAGCTAGAGCTAGATTTAAATTAGGGGTTTAAAGTCATTGTCATTTTATGGACTCAGACCTTGCAGTTTTATAAGCTTTTAATTACGTATTGAATATAGGTTTTGATACCGTGAATTCTGAGATCTTTCTTGTGCCTGTCTGGTTCTTGGCCTGTCTACTGGACTCCACTCTTTATGGTCTGTCGCCAGCCCTGATCTATGGACTGTTATTGTATTTATTCTTGCTTTTACATTCTTGGCCGTCATCGTTATAAATTGTCACTCCATTAGCAAGACTGGTAGGTGAGGTTTGAGTAAACCAATAACACTAGGATGAACTCCCAAACTTGAAAAATGCCTTTCTGAAATGCATCTTCATCAAGGTCAGACTGGGAAACAGGAAAAACCTGCTGGGCCCTGGCCGTAGTGGGGCCCCATCAGCCCAGACCCAAACCCCACCGGTGTTTCCCCAGTCTGCTGATCTCCCCCCAATGCACTGATGGTAGGTTTAAATTATGTGCTTGTGGAATAGCTGGTTACAGTGGCCCCTGTAGTGGGTGTGGGGGTATGGTGGGGGCCCTTGTGCGGCAGCCCTGCACCCACAAGTCTGTCTCTGATCCTCATGCCATAAATAGACCAGACACCATATTATCCAGCAGACTGACTCCTACCTATGTCTACCCAGCTAGTTCTTTATGAATTGATTCATTTCTATCCTGCACCTGAAAAAAGGTTGACTGAAGCCAACATCCTACAGGGCAATTAACATTGTGCAGGGTAGGAAGCAATATGAAAAGAAACAGGCAAATCAACCATGTTTTTGTATTTTGCAATCTGCACCTTGAACTTACTGTACAGAACAATTACAGGTTGGTCTTTACATACATACTCCATTTAGTCACTTCAGCAGCACGCCTTGATTACAAAAACAGGCACCTGATCCCTCGCTGCCAGGCTGTTCAAACACTCGTTTGATGCTGAAATGAACAACATGATCCTGTCTCTCACTGCCGCCTTTATATTCTCTGCTCTTGTCACAACTGGTAAGTGCCTAGTAAATATAAAATGGAGTCTAAAATGTAGTTATTGTCATTTACTTGAACTAGTGAATAATTGCTGTATATTTGTTTTTCTTTTTCGATGAAGTGTATGTGTGTTCTGCATGAGATGTATATTTAATAGGTGCAGACAAGTGCATGATGTACCTCTGTGAATGGCAATTCCTGAAAAATATTAGAGATTAGAAATCACAAGGTTGGAACATTAAATAGGCAGACTAAAGGGCATGTAAATATCTGGATACTAAAGGACGCCCACACACCCTGGCCTTCGATTAGATATTCACCAGGTGCACAGTGTTAGAAGGATCAGCGCCCTCCAAAATCAGTGGTACTGTAAATACACTGGCACACACACTGGTTCAAGTAGGGTTTGCCCAAAGGGATGCAAGCCCCGAAATGTTGCATGTGTTGTCAATAAGCCAGTGTATTTGCAGTATAAATATCTGTAAGGTTTATTTCATAGACGTTTAGTATATAATGACCAAGTGAAACCAAGAAATTTTGCCGAAATGTATTAGAAAGGTGAAATTACAATGCGGTGAAAGCATTTTTTAGCTGTGCATTTGCATATACTATATTACCCTATATTTTTAGATAAGCTCCTTACCACTGTGCTTCGACTGTTCTTCATAGGAAAAAAGGATTTTGTGTTGCCAATTTCTCTCCAAATAATTTGCTCCGATCCCGCCGCTTCACGTCAAAGTTGAGGGGCGAATAATGACAAAACATTTATTCTGTTTTCTGGCAAAACAGACCATTTGGCAAAAGTTTGCTGAAACGGCAAATTTCACTGTGAAACTGTACCAGGTGTAAAAGTCTCCTAATCCCTAAATTTTAAAGTAAACTTTTACACCTGCTACAGTGTAAGGGGCAATTGCTCCATCTATAGTCATACACAGACATTTGCCCATACTGAAATTTTACCTGCCAATACACTTTTTGAAGGGTTTAGTCTTCTTCTTTCCTCTTCAGAACAATCATATCTGAGCTGCTTTGTATGCAGTACCTCGTACAAAGAATGCAGCCACTCTCTGAAAAACTGTTCAGAAGGAGAAATATGCATGGCTGTATCCTATGTTTTCAAAAGAAAAAGTAAGTAAATGAGAAAAAACTCCCATAAACCCCCAATGAATTTTGTGAATTTTTTGTTGAAGCAAAATGAGATTGATTCTGTCATTACTAATCAAAAGTACTAATCATAAAGCATTATTATTAACAATAAAAATAATAATAATCATACTAATCATAGCATTATTAGTATTAATAATAATACTAATAATAATTTCACTACTAATTTAGGCATCTGATTTTTTTTTTACACAATACAATCTATAAATGGGAAACACTGACGAATGGGAAACACTGGTATAGTTGGCAGCGTCTGCAGATGAGACTGAACTCCTCCTGCTTTTTTCTAATGTTTTTCCCCAAATCACTAGATTTTTTTTGGGAGTTTTGCCTGAAAACCCAGAATTTTTAAACCCAGCTCAAACCACCATAATGTCTACTTGAGATAGGTGCCTCTCCCATTGACTTATACAGAACCTTGACAGGTCTGAGATGGTGGGTTTTTGCCCCAAAAAGCACAAGCAGATAAATTCAAGGTTTAGTAAATATACCCCTAAGTATATAACAGAATGGCCAATTCTAAGCAACTTTCCAATTGGTCTTTATTATTTATTTTTTCATAGCTTTGAATTATGTGCCCATTTCTTCGGACTCTTTCCAGCTTTCAAGTGGGGGTAACTGACAAATGCTCTGTATTGTTACACATTTATGGGCACATTTAATAAGGGTCGAAGTGAATATTCAAATGAAATTCGAATTTAAAAAATTCCAATTTCAAAGTAATTTTGGGCTACTTATATAGGCCAAAATTTGATTGGAATAGAAAAAAATAAAAAAATTCAACAAGTACTGGCCCTTTAAAATCGTTCGACTTCAACACTTTGTCACCTTAAAGCTGCCGAATTGCCACTGTAACCAAGAACTGATATTCCTGAAAAAGTCCTAGGAATTCGAAGGAGTTTGCGCAAAATCGTTCGGTTTGAACGATGTGATTGAACGATTCAAATGATTTTTATTTGATCTAAAATGGACCTATTCGATCGCAAAAACCCTTTAAAAAAATTGAGATGGTCGAATTTCGAAGTTTTTCAAACCCAATTGCAAATTGTCTTAGAATATCACTCTATGCATCATTCTAAAAGTTAACTCAAAGGTGCAAAACCCCTTTAATTTTTATGGAAAAATAGTTCACAATGGATGTAAATTTTCTTAAAACTGCTTACCGCATGTTGCCTGTATCCTGTGGAAGGCTGTGAGTCTTGCTGCCTATTCTGTTATTATTATTAACATGTATTTCTATAGCGCCAACATATTGCGTAGCACTTCATGTTCTGCACCTTGTGCCAGATGTTTTATTCGGAATGCTACCTTTGTACCATTAGCTTACTTGCACTTCTCCCTGGTGGCATAGTAGGTGGATTCAGCAGATTTTCCCTTCTCTTTTCTATATGCAGCTAAAAAAGTACATCACCCCTTTTACAGAAAAGCCATCTCCCATAGACTCCCTTTGAATCAAACAAGTCACACTTTTAAAAAATTATTTCCATTTTCTCTGTAATAATAAAACAATACCTTGTATGTGATCACAAGTACTGTTTAAATCAGGGGTCCCCCAGCTTCTTTGCTTTGGGGCCTGGTGTCGAGGGGCCAGAGGGGCTCAAGGGAGGGGGGGTTGGCAGGAGCAGGAGGGGCTTTGGTGTCCAATTCTGCGTGTCGGGGTCCAATCCCAGTTCGTCAGTTTTGTCATGCCTGCTTCCATTTTGTCGCACCTTTTAAAGTCACCTTGTAAATTACGCAAATTTCCTGAGAAATTCACAAAAGAGCGAAAAATCTGCGAATCGCTGCCGGGGTCTCGTTTTGGACCCGCCCTCTGTTTTTGGATGCAGGCATCGAAAACAAAACACCGAAACACGAAACACAATGGCACAGAAAACCTGACCCTAAAACCTCCAGAAATGTATTCAAACTTTGGCCTAGCCTGGCAAATTCTGAAAAATGCATGTGGTATTTAGGTGGTGTGACTAAAATATCCAAAGTGCTCCAACCCTACTACATTTCAAGCCCTTTAAAGGAATTGTTCAGTATAAAAGTAAAAACTGGGTAAATAGATAGACTGTGCACAATAAAACATGTTTTCAATATAGTTAGTTAGGCAAAAATGTAATGTATAAAGGCTGGAGTGACTGTAAGTCTAACCTAACAGAACAGGACACTACTTCTTGCTTTTCAGCTCTCTTTTGTTTACACTGACTGGTTACCCTGGTTACCAGGCAGTAACCAATCAGTGACTTGAGGGAGGGCCACATTGGTCATAACTGTTGCTTTTGAATCTGAGCTGAATGCTGAGGATCAATTGCAGATTCACTGAACAGTTATGTCCCATGTGGCCCCCCTTCAAGTCGCTGACTAACTCAGTATTAATTCACGTTAAATGAATGTCATGAATGATCCAGGGAATGTTTCTGATCAGCACTGGGGTCAGGAAGGAACTTTTTTCTCCTCTTAAAGGAATGGTTCAATATAAAAATAAAAACTGGGTAAATAGACAGGCTGTGCAAAATAAAAAAAACGTTTGTAATACTGTATAATTACTTTGCCAAAAATGTATTGTATGAAGACTGGAGTGACTGGATGTCTAACATAGAACAGAACACTACTTCCCATACCTCCCGACATTTTGGAAATAAAAAGAGAGACTAAAAGGTTGAAAAAATTTTTGACGGTGCATTTTTGTGATCTCCTAATCACCATGTTATTCAGTTATTAAAGTTTTGCTAATGAAGGTGAATTGCCCTTTAAGCCGTGAGTCCCTTTTCCCAAAAAGAGAAAAGTGGGACTTTCCAGTACAAATGAGGGACTGCAGGTTGAGTTGTCAAAAGAGGGACTGTCCCTCTAAAAACAGGGCACTTGGGAGGTATGCTACTTACTGCTTTTCAGCTCTCTTGGTTTTCCCTGACTGGTTACCCTGGTGACCAAGCTGTAACTAATTAGTGACTTGAGGGGGCCACATGGGCCATAACTGTTGCATTTGAATATAAGCTGAATGCTGAGGATCAATCGCAAACTCACTGAACAGTTATGTCCCATGTGGCCCTCCTTCAAGTCGCTGACTAACTCAGAGTTAGAGAGCTGAAAAGCAGGAAGTAGTGTTCTGGCTGTTATGTTACACATCCAGTAACTCCTGCCTTTATACATTACATTTTTGGCTAACTAACTATATTATAAAAAAAAAATATTTTGCACAGCCTATCTATTTATTCAGTTTTTATTTTTACATTGAACTGTTCCTTTAAGGCATAATTGGCACTGACTTCAGGATGGATTTTTTTTGCCTTCTTCTGGATCAAAACAGTGGATATATGATAATGTACAATGTATAATTCTACATTTTATTTGTCAAAACAGCGGTAAGATCTTGCCAGAGTACTCCACGGGTAAATTTTAGAAGAGGGAGGAAGGAGGTTCTCTCCTGTGACTGCTTGGTGGGTTGATTGATACAGATGCAGCCTATGGAAGTGAGGAATGGTAGAGCATAGTAATGATCTCTTATGGAAATCTCGCTTTACAATATTGTCTTGGGTTAGGCTGGCAAAGATCTATTTAGTTGATGAAATATAAATAAATGTTGTGACCCATTTCTGACTCCTGGTGTTTCATTTTGGTATGTAACAATGGGGTCAGGGTCAGACTGGGGGGCCTCCCCTTCTTCCCTCCTCACCTATTGTAGCACCACTGCTGATGTTGCGGCCGTGCATCACTGCACATGCACATCCAGCACTGCACATCAGCAAGTTTTTATTTTCAAATTGGGATTGGGAGAGGGTCCGGCTGGGGCCCATGAGGTTCTGGGCCCACCGGGTTTTTTCCCGGTGTCCTGTTGAGCAAGTCCAACTCTGGATGGCTGAGGGCGAAGGGTCAATTGAGGAGTCCCCTTGCCATGTACTATGGACAGTAGTTGGTTCATGCTTTTTAAAATTTAAAAGTACAATATTCATATTATATCATATTAAGTGACATACTAAAGAAACTTTCCAAACTGGAATACACATTTAAGTAAATATTGCACTTGTTCCATTTGATGTTATTCTCTGTGCTGTCTCAGAGATCACCTGTCCAGAAATCCTGCAGCTCTAACTGTAACAGGAAAAAGCATGGGAGTAAAATATATTTGCCCATTAATTGGCTGATGTTACTTAACATGTATAGTTTGTGTGTGTGCACCTTGAATGGTAGGATCCCAGGGTTGGGCCTTAGTTCTTAAAATGGTCTGTCTATTTAGGATTACCCAGTGGCACATACTAATAAAAAGTATATTATTATGAAAATGTGAAGCAGGGTTTTACATATAAATTGTTTTAAGTAATATATTTTTATAGAGACCTACATTGTTCGGGTGGTATAGTTTTCCTTTAAGGTGTATATAAATCAACTTATACTTCCTTTCAGACTATTCATTAGAGCAAAAAGGACTTCTTATATTTTATATTCTGTGGACGATATTTATAAAATGAATATTTAAACAACAGATAGTTTATATCATATAAAGTGACATATTAAAGGACAAGGAAAGTGTAAAATAGAATAAGGCTAGAATTGCTGTATTTTGTATACTAAACATAAACATGAACTTACTGCACCACAAGCCTAATCAAACAAATGATTTATGCTTTCAAAGTTGGCCACAGGGGGCTGTCATCTTGTAACTTTGTTATACATCTTTGTCTGACACTGGCACTGCACATGCTCAGTGTGGTCTGCTTGAGTTCTGCATGGCTGGTAAGTAAGGCTGGGGCTCCCCCTGCTGTTCATAAGTGATTGTTTCCCTGCCAGAAGCACTAAATGAAGGGAGAATTTTACTGCATACAGTCAGGTTTCTTATAAAAACGGTACACATTTTAAAATTAAAGTATATTGGAGATAGATTTCTTTTTCATTAAAGAAAGTAAAAATGGGATTTTATTTCTTTGCCTTTCCTTGCCCTTTAAAGAAACTCACCAAACTGGAATATATATTTAAGTAAATATTGCATTATTTTACATCTCTTGCCTTGAACCCCCATTTCATGATGGTCTGTGTGCTGCCTCAGAGATCACCTGACCAGAAATACTGCAGCTCTAACTGTAACAGGAAGAAGTGTGGAAGCAAAAGACACAATTCTGTCTGTTAATTGGCTCATGTGACCTAACATGTATTTTTTGTTTGTGTGCACCGTGAATCATACGATCCCAGAGGGCGGACATTATTTTTTTTAAATGGCAGTTACTAATTATGATTACCCAATGACCTACATTGTTTTTTTCTTTAAGGTTCTGTATATATATATATATATATCCAATGTAATATATTTACATGAAATATACAAATGGCTATTAATGTACATAAAGAAGAAGAATAAAAACACAGGATTAGGGGATGGCTAAGGGGCATTCTTTATTGCATTGTTATTATTAATTATTATATATTATATTATTATTATATTAAATGTTCTAATTTCTAATCTACTTTTACCAGCAAGGACCCATAAGAGTTTTTGCTCACATACTGTAATATACAAATGTATATACAAATGTAATTTCCCCCCCTTACTTTTATCTTATTTAAAAGATGAAGGAAAAGCCATTGAATATTTTCAAAGGCAATGCAGCAAGCCTGAAAGCTGTAATTTTAGAGAGAGAATGACAACTTTGCCATTTGAAATCTCATATAGCACAACCTGCTGCAACACAAGTGCCTGTACCCCACCCACACCAGAATGTAAGTATCAAAGGATGTAAAAACAATAACCCATGATATTTTGCTGCATTCATTTTTGTTAGCTCTGTTACTGAGACATAGTGGTATTAGTGAGGTATCAGTGATTGGGGTGCAAAATGTAACAGGTATATAGGTAGGGATACCCCGGAATACGGATACTCCCTTTGATATACTTCAGGCCCTTTCTGATTGGGCTCAACGCCAACAACTCCTGGTAGGGCTTGTGTTACATGTTTGAGGAAGGGTGGGTGCCACTGGTTCTTTAGATGACATACTTTAGAACGGTGGGTGCTGATTCAGATGGTACAGTATACAATAAGTAAACACTTCCTTTCTCAGTGGGTTGTTACTCACACAAGCTGAAGTGTTCACAATACCCCAGAGGGAGCATTTAAAGAATCATTGAATCAATCCAAACCCAGCATTAGACAAAACTCACAGTGGTCCAAAGATCTCTACAAAGATCTACCTGCTTGAGTTCCTATACAGGTGACCTTGTCACTGCAAGATACTAACCCTTACTGGCCTTTTTGGTTGAAGCATCTGACTGCTTTACTAACTACCTGAATCATGCCTCTCTCTCCTAGAGTCAGGTATAAGAAAACTATCCTGGTACTTACTTCTCCTATAGTAGAACCTGGTTCCCAGTACCACAACACTCCTTGGGAAACCAAAAGAGTCTGAGCACCTTTTTGCTTACCTTTTTGTATACTCCTCCTCCCATCAATAACTGGCCAATAACTTTGTTTGGAAAACTAACATCATTAAGGGGGTTATTTATCAAAAGTCGAGTTGTTTTATCCACAAAAAAAAATCAATTTTTCAAGGATATTTTTTAGTCAAAAAAAATTTTTGTTTTCAGGTTAAAAAAAAAAAAAACATCAAAAAACGTACCTTTTGATAAACAACCTCCTAAATCTTTGCAAAACTACATTTATACAACATTTTTATGTGTATGTTAATATATGTAATATTCGCACATTTTTCTGCAGCTTCATTACAGATGCAGTCACTTGGATTTGTAAGTTAAATGCGTCGTGACTCAGGGCTAATTGAAGAAACTGTGTTATCTAAAGTCATCTTAACTCATTTAATGCATTTAACCTTTTCATTAGCATACCAAAGCACCATTGTTTTCAATGGTGAACTCTTTAATTGGATGGGATGCTGTGACACAATATTCTGTGATAAGTGGGATAAATGAGATAGATGAGTTAAGTCACGACGCATTTAACTCACCATCCAAAGTGACTGCATCTGTATGTGTGTTTCTCTGACGTCTGTGACGTCTCACTCACGTTCTTTATGCATTTCTGTGTGCTCTGCCTTCCCCTCCTTATCTCTCCAAATCTAGTTTTCCTCATTCTCCTTTCTCCATCTACATGCACACTCCCCCTACCCCATGGCTTCACTTTACTAATATCTATGTCTTTCCACCTTCATCGTTCATTTCTTTCACCATCTCCGTGTGCTCTTCTCCTAGTAGCTTCCCCTGTTTATGTTTCCTACTCCCATAAATTCTCCATCTCCATCCTCCCCTTCCTGCTCTCAGTGGCCTCTTTCATCTCTGTACTCTCATGCCTTCCTTCCTGCTTTTATACGCACTTTCATGCACTTCCCAGTGGCCTCCAGCCACCAGGTCCTACAAACATCAATAGGTAGTGATGGGCAAATTAATTCGCCAAGGGGTGAATTTGTGGTGAATTTCAGCATTTCAGTGCCAGTGAATACATTTGCAAAACCGTTGTAAAAATTAGCAGTGTAAAAAAAAAAAATTTGGATGCCAGTGTCAATAATTTTTTGACTCCAGTGTCAAGTGACTTGTGAAAACAAGACAAATTTGCCCATTACTATCAATAGGTAAACATACTATAAATACACTTATATAGAACATATACAGAAAATAAAATTCCCACTTGATGTTGTTGTACTTCCATTAAAGCACTATTTGCATTAGTGAGACTGAGCACTGATATTGGCTACTCAGCAGTGATGGGCGAAACGGGCGCGTTTCGCTTCGTCGAAAAATTCGCGAATTTCCAGAGAAATTCGCAAATTTTTCGCCGATTTGCGAAACGAGTCGCGTGTTGTTTTTGACGCGCGTCGCGTCAAAAACGACGCGCGACTCGTTTTTGCGCTGCGAATTCTTTTGGGCGAATTTTTTTGCCAGTTTCGCGAATTTATTCGCCAGCGGCGAATCGCGGGAATTCGCCGCAAATTCGCCCCTGGCGAATAAATTCGCCCATCACTACTACTCAGACCTGGCTAGCAGTAGGATCCAATTCATCTCACATGGGCTCTGTGAAGGCCAGTCAATGTCTTCCTCTTCCATCTCAGCCAAGCAACTCTGTACAATCTTTGCTGTAGATGCTCTCTTTAACGCTCTCACTTGTCCAGTTATTCTACATCTTCTCACTGCTATCACAATGGAACAATATACATCACGGGAACTATCCCATGTGCTGCCAGTAATAAAACACAGGGGAGAATATACGCAATGGGAAAGTGTGCCTAAAATAAAACTTTTAGATCTGTCATGTCTTCTTGCTCACATGAATGTTATTTATGTAAAAGTGGATCATGCATGCTATTTTCTATCACCATAGTAATCCTGGAAAGCAAGGTTCCCAATAAAATGAATTGTCCAACCTGTGCTAGCATGACAACAGCTGGCTGTGAAATGAACAATTCAATGCAATGCACGGGTGAGGAGAACCACTGTGTTCTAATAAAAGGTAAACATTTTGAACATAACTGGTGTCCATATTTACTGTCATTTCATTGAATGTTTCTAGAGCTTTTATGCATCAGACTCTATAACACTAAGGCGCCGATTTATCAAGGGTCAAAGTAAAAAATTTGATTTTTCTTTATTTTTTTTTGGGGGGGTACTTCGACTATCGAGTACTGTAGGTCAAAATTTGATCAAATTTTTAAAACAATTTGACTATTCGAATATTGAAATGTATGATGTACTGTCTCTTTAAAACTTCGACCATTCACCATCTTAAACCTGCCGAATTGTTGTTTTAGTCTATGGGGTACCACCTAGAACCTATTAGGAGTCATTTGATTGACTTCGAATACGATCTTCAATTCGAACGATTCTAATACAGCCTTTTCACTCGCAGAAAAAACTTTTTAAAGGGGAAGTCAAACCTCCCAGTGCAAAACCCCAGGTCCAGGTCCCCTGCAGGCAAGTTCACAAGCTCCATCTCGTTCCGCACCGTCTTTTTCCTTGATCCACCGGCGTTTGGTGGCGCATGCGCAGAAGGATGCATTTGCCGCTTGTTACTGCTGCGCATGCGCCCGAATTTCACGAAGTTTCTAAAAAAGGAAATCGGAAATCTTCGTGAAGTTCGGGCAAATACGCAGTAGTACCAACTGGCAAAGGCATCCTACTGTGCAGGAAGAAGTTCAGGACAAGATGGCACCCATGATCCTGTCTGGAGGGAACCTGGACGTTGGGGTAATTAACAAGTTAGGGGCAATAGCCCGGGGGGGAGGAGGGGGGCCTACGGGGGTAAGGGGTTTTAGCGCCGGAGGGGTTGACTTCCCTTTTGGGAGTTATGGGAATCTGAACATTTTTTTCACAAATCAAATTTTTCTTTATGAAGTGAATAGAAAACTTCAGCAAATAAAAGCAGTTGAGGTCCTCAATTGGAGCTGCACTGTACCTATCAGATCTTTTTAGCCATTCATAACTTTACTGATTTTTTTTGCCGGTAATTGTCCAAAAAAACAGACATTTTTAAAGGTTTTCAAATTTTTGCACATCATTCAGCATTTTTTTCCATTTGTGCTTTTTATATAAAGATCTTTTAATACATTTGTGATTTTGAGAAAAACAGTTTAAGGACCTTATTAATCAAAATCTGAATTGTTCTGATAATTTTATTTAAAAAAATAGTCAGAGGAAACTAGAATCCACAATCTGACTTTGTGTATTAAAAAAAAAGCAAGATCTTATCGGATTAGGGGAAAACTCAATGAAATAGAGTGAAAATTTAAATTGTACTTTTTTCAGATTTTCTTCCCAAATTGCTCGATTTTTTTCTGGCTTTTTCCCAAAAAGTCTGATTTTTTTTTTTCAGATTTTTGCCTGAAAAGTCTGAAATAGTTGGATTTTGCAGGCTAATTTTGTGCAAACCCCAGAAACTTCCAAATAGGATAGTGACCTTTTACATTGATATATATACAGCCTCGGCAGGTCTTAGATGCCCAGGCCCAGATTTGTTGAAAGGCAACCTAGGCCCAGGCCTAGGTTGACAGGATTTTAGTGGGCGGCATGCCGCCCAGCCACACCCACATTGGTTCAGAAACACTGGGGATATGCAGGAGATACTATAGTTTTTTTAATTTCCCATGTGCTAATCCCCGTTGTTCTGGGTCCCGATGATGAAAATTTATGTAAAAAGGGCAGAATATGGGGGCAATGAACAGCAGTGGGCCTGGGGGTGAACACTATGCAAATCCGGCCCTGAAGATTTTCAGATTCTGACTTTTTCCACCTAAAAAATAAATCTGAAATAATTTGGATTTAATATTAAAAAAACAAAAAAATTTAGAGTTTTTGACATTCGGACTGTAATAAACTACCTCCTAATTCTAGTTTTAAAAAAACTCTAAAACCACTGAAATGAGAATGTTGCATTTTTTTTAGTGATTCAAAAAAAAAAAAAAAATAACGCAAACACGAATACCCTCGAGTCTGATTGGAAATGAATGGAAACATGATTCTCACTGGTGTACAACTTTTTTTCTGAGAAAAACTGCCCATTGGGAATATTCCGCTGTTCAAGAAAAAAAGTTGCTGGGTTTTTTTGTTTTTAATGTACTGTAGTTGTGCCAATATAATATTATCATTATATTTATTAAACCCCTTTGTTTCCATTAGATAAGAACGTTAATATCACGAGCGGCTGTTCCACAAAGAATTTTTGTGAACCGTTGAATGGATTTAATCTGTATTATTTGACACATTTTACGACGGACAAAGACTGCTCTGTATATAGCCAAAACAGTACTTTGCCAGTGGGTAAGCATGATTCGTTTCCTCATTCTTATCTTTTAGACCAATTTTACATTTATTGTATTTTGTAGGATACAGCATTTGTGTAAGTATACATGACTATTAGATCCTAAAGAAGAACCAGGTTTCAGTGCCAGGTTTCAGAAATACATGTATTACAGATTACTCACGCATGACAATAATTTCATTTCCGTGGGGGAAGATTTATGAACAACATTCAACATTCAAGTTCAAGCTTTAGTTGTCAGGTTTTTTTTTGTTTTTTTTTTCACTTTTCAAAAAATAATTACCATTCAGTAATTACATGGCTGTTCACTGGGAGGTTCATTTTGCAAATTCATAGTTACATAGTTAAGTTGGGTTGAAAAAAGACTTAAAATGAAACCCAGCATCCATACACACACTCTCATCAATGCCTCCATACACTCCTATCATGTAGAAAATGCTGTCTCTTTAATAGCTTGTGTAAGTGTCTATGATCAACCAATGCCACTCACCACAGTGATGTTTTTTAGTATATTTAATGTGTGGAAATTGGTTACAGAAAGTACACATAAATGTACAAAATATTTAGTCTGTCAAATATATATGTAATGTATAGCCTACCAAAATAATACAAAGTACATGTAAAAATTAATATGTACGTGCTATGTGTGAGTATGTGAGTATAGGATTAAACTCTGGAGAACCGGATTCAGTGTGTCTTGTCTTTATTTGCACAACATGTTTCGGAGGAATACCTCCTTCATCAGGTGCTTGTTACAAAGTAACGAAACATGTTGTGCAAATAAAGACAAGACACACTGAATCCGGTTCTCCAGAGTTTAATTGCATGCTGATTTGGAAATATTGTGGCTTGACGGTGCCATTTCTCTGTTTGAGTGTGGGACCACCAAAGCTTTTGGATAAAGTTATGTGAGTATAGGTCCTGTGTAAATATGTCTCAGAAAGAGACCCAGACTTTTTGTAACTGGATATATCCATTCTTCATGGGATATAGATGTACCCCACCCTACATTACTCCTATGACATTCCATATGTTCAGTATTATTCCATACTAAACCCCCATGGCCCCCTCGATGCCACCCCCTGCCCCCTGAATTAGCCCTGAAGAAATAGTGACCGCACATGCAGAGTGAGTGCAGTGGAGCTCACAGGCGCATCTTCTTCCTTCTGAAATGAAAGTGTTTTAAAGAAATTTAAATATTATGTAATGTGGCCCTGCACTGTTAGAAATGATCTGTTTGCCTCAGAAACACAACTATAGTTCATATAAACAAGCTGCTGTGTTGCAATGGTGGGAAAATAAAATAAAATGCTTTATGGCACAGGTTAACTAGTGGATAACAGATAACACAATTCTGTTCTACAGAGTTTATCTGCTATCTGCTGTGTAAACAGAGCTTTTTCTTTTTTGCTACACAGCAGTTTATTTATATAAGCCAGGGATCCCCAACCTTTTGAACCCATGAGCAACATTCAGAAGTTGGGGGGCAACACTAGTGTTGAGTTTATCCAAATGGCCTGTAGATGGCACTGTGCACATGAGATTTACTGTGCATACACATGACTGTCTATACTGCTTAAGGGTTTATGTTACTGTTACTGTGTAATGGCTGCATGAGCCTGCTAATAAAGCACTGTTATACTCTACTCGTCCTCGGCTATCAAAATACAACAAATTGTCAATGAGTTGTCTCCTCTACCGCTGCAGCAGCTTTCTTCCAAACCCTGGTGAACCTACCATACCTTTTACTTCTTGGATCCGTATGTTTGACAATTACATTATTGCTGCTGACCAAGGGGAGATTTCTGCGTGGTTTACTTATTCACTGTCTGGGAGCAGAGGGACAGTGTATATGCTATACATTACCATTACCTGATGAGTCTTATGAAAAAACTCTCAGCCAGGCAACTGCTGTGAATCCAGTACTTTGGCCTAATAATGCACAGGGATTCACAGCAAAACTGTGCAGCAAATACAAATAAAACATTCTTCTTCCATTGTGGTTCAACATAACACACTGCAAACTATTTTACATGTTCTGCAAAAGCTGTACAGTGCCGCAAATATACTCAAAGGTAGGTCACTTTGCTAAGGTCTGCCGTAGTTCTGCTAAAGATGTTCATGAACTCACTACTACAAATGTTACAGTATTAAGTGTGGATAAAGCTGGTACATTTATTCCAGACTAGTTTATATGCACTGTCAATGTCAGTACTGCTTCTGCTGACAAGGGACACTCCATTAACCTGATGCTTGATACAGGTTCAGCTGTTTCTATACTACCAAAGGATATTTTCTTGAAATACTTTGCAAAAGATACACTTGTTGCACCTGCCCTGAGACTGGTCAGTTACTTAAAGGATCCAATCCCTGTGCTTGGTTGCTTGCCCTTGACTGTACAATTTGAATCAAATACTGCAAAATGTGACTTTTACATTGTGAATGGGTAGTGCTATACTTGGAAGGGATCTCTTTACTACATTAAACCTACAATTAGTGGATGGTCTCATTACTACAGCACTAGTGCCTGCCACACAAACTGTGTCTGAAATTTGTCCACAAAACAACACTTCACTGAACTGTGCAAAGAACTTTGTGCCCAAAGTTAAGTTGAGACCAGATGTTAAAAGAGTACACCAGAAATTGAGGCGATTGCCCTACTCTATAAGGGAGACTGTCTCACAGGAACTAAAGAAACTGGTAGAGCAAGATGTGATTGAAAAAATCTGAATCCTCTGAATGGGTTTCACCAATTGTTGTAACAATGAAGAAAACTCGAGGTATTCGATTGTGTGTTGATCTCTGTGAACCTAATAAAGCAGTTGTTGTGGATAATCATTCCTTGCCACACATAGAGGAAATACGAGGAGCAAAATTATTTTCCACATCCTCAGAGTGCTTATCATCAAGTATTACTGCATGAGGAAAGCAGATACCTTACTGCATTTATCATCCATGATGGTTTGTTTGGGTCAAGCGTGTACCTTATTGACTGGCTTCAGCACCGAGTTGTTTTCATAGACTGATGTCTTCTATACTCCATGGCATACCTGGTGTACAATGCTACTTGGATGATATAATTGTCTACACTCCAACTATGAATCTCCATGACAAGTACCTGGAAAGGGTTCTGAAATACGTTGATTCTGCAGGACTGAAATGGAACCTTTACAAATGCCACTTCAGATAAACTCAGCTGACATTTCTCGGTCATATAATTTCACAAGATGGATTACTGCCTGAACCTGACCATGTCAACGCTGTAACACAAGCACTTACTCCATCTGATTTTCAAACCTTACAAGCTTTCTTAGGTCTTACCTCATGGTATTCTAAGTTTATTCCCAACTATGCTTCAGTTGTGGAGCAACTTAGAGCACTACTATGTGGAACTTCAAGTCTGGTTTGGTCAGAGACTGCTCAACATAGCTTTGAAATAGTTAAACAGCTAATTGTGATCCTGCACTACCCACTATGGTTACTACAGATGCTTCAGACTATGGTATTGGTGCAGTTCTCACACAGATCCATGCTGATCTTTCAGAGAAGACTGTTACATTTGCATCTAGAACACTTACAGAGTGTTGTTGAAAAAGAAGCTCTAGCATGTGTTTGGGCAATCGAAAAATGGAAAACCTACCTATGGGATAGAGAATTTACCTTATGCACTGATCATAGACCTTTGTCTACACTGCTTACAACACAGGGACTAGGATGAGCTGGAATACATATAGCTAGATGGCCAGCAAGGCTACTGAATTTCATCTACAAAATGCAATACAAACCATGTTTGAAAAACATTACTGCTGATTGTTCGTCACGTTTAACTTTACCTGCAATATCTGATACACTGGATGAGGACATAGAAGTTGTAGCATTGTCTGAAATATTATCATCTATAATTACAGCTGCTGATATTAAGCAAGCTTGCCTCAATGTCCAATTCAAGTAAAACTACAGGACATCTTACAAAGCAAATGGCCAAATGCTGAGAAGAAACTTACTATAGGATTAGACACGAACTGTCCTCGGTAGATGGCTATGTTCTCTATGGAGATCATCTCCAGAGACTTTGCGAGAAAAGCTCATACAGCTTGCACATGAGTATTGCACATCAAAGTATTGTACGTACAAAACAAAGACTACGAGAGCTATACTGTTGGCCAGCAATGGATGCTGATGTGGTAACTGCCATTCATTCTTGTGTTACTTCTCATAATCATGATAAAACAGCTATCACACATACACCACCACTTCAGCCAGTACCATTCACTGATTCAGCATGGGGAAAACTGGCTATTGATATTGTGGGTCCTTTTGCAGATGCTCCTATAGACTGAAGATGTGCTATAACTCTGATAGACTATTACAGTAAATGGCCTGAACTTGCATTTGTTTCTTATATAACATCAGCTACAGTAATAACATTTCTGTCTACAGTCTTCAGCAGGGAAGGTAAAAGGAGTTAATATCAGACAATGGACCACAGTTTGTTTCAGCTAAGTTTGAAATCTTTCTGAGAGAGAGGAATATTGTGCATAGGAAATTGTCTGTAAGAAGCACTAGAGACAGCAAACCTTACTGGGATACCTTGGAAAGTATTTACAACATTGTTCCTACATATTTAGCAACGTGCCATGCAACAACCCAAGCCTCTCCAGCTGAACTAGTACATGGCAGACAGATGCACACTAAGTTACATGTTGCAGACATCAAACTTCTACAAAATACTGTGCCTACAAAATCATCAAAATCATCTGCTGATATTGTCAAACGTCGACAAGCCAAATGCAAGGCTTTCAGTCTGGATCTTTAGTCAGAATTGAGAAAACAGGACTATTGAAACAAGGACAATCTAAATTTATTACACCACTTGAAGTGAGACACCAGCGAGGACCATACACAAATGTCTGATGGACGCATATGGAATGCAAGTTGTCTTGCTTCTGTTAAATATGACTTTGGAGGAGTTGCATTTGATGAAGGACATTTTCCTACTCCTGATGCCAACTGCAGTAGGCCTGATGAAAGTGAACCTATGAAGCTTACCGAGATAAAGAAAACCAGAAAATCAGAAAACTACCTGCATGGACCAAGGACTATGTGCATAATATTGCTTACTGTTTGCATACCGTTTCATTGTTGCTATTATTATGTTTGTCCAAATGCTTTCCTACTATAGGGGGAATATGTGGTGTTTATACAAATGGCCTGTAGATGGCACTGTGCACATGAGTTATACTGTGCATACACATGCCTGTCTGTACTGCTTGAGGGTTTATTTTACTGTTGTGTAATGGCATGAGCCTGCTAATTAGAACTGTTAAACTCTACTCATCCTCAGCTACCAAAATACAACAACTAGCATGAAAAACGTTCTTGGGGTGCCAAATAAGTGCTGTGATTGGCCATTTGGAAGCCCCTATGTGGATTGTCAACCTACATTGAGGCTCTGTTTTGCAGTGCACCTGGTTTTTGTACAACCCAAATTTTCCTCCAAGCTTGGAATTCAAAAATAAGCTCCTGCTTTGAGGCCACTGGGAGCAACATCCAAGGAGTTGGAGAGCAACATGTTGCTCACAAGCTACTGGTTAGGGATAACTGATATAAGCAGTAGTAGTGTTTCTGAAGCAAACACAACTGTTTTACCAGTGCGGGGCAACACTTTTTGATGTTACTGTTCCTTTAAGTAGTATTTTAACTAGTTCTTATTTTCGTTCTGTTTAACCCTGTGAAAAGCCGTTCCCAGTTAATATTGTTTAGAGATGCCATTATGCAAGCAAAGTCTAAAACTTAGGGGCAGATTTACTAAGGGTCGAATTTGAATGAAAAGAAATTCAAAATTCGACCATTGAATTTTTTTAAAGGCTATTTTCAATCGAAAATGGATAGAATAGGTCTGTTTTCGATTGAATGAAAATCGCTAGAATCGTTCTAATGAATCGTCGATGTTTTTAAACTGAAATTAAAGCAATTTTTTAAATTCAAAAAGTGGCAAAAGTAGTGCTTGTTGATTTTACTTCTTCAATGCACTTCACTTCTAGCTGAGTTTTGGGTGATGCACCAGTGCCACTCGACTTACTTGATGAGTGGGTTTCTTTTTCAAAGGTATTGTTAAGTCTTCAAACTCATGAATGTGGGACCAGGGGTATATATACCCAGGTCAGTGAGTCCATAAGGTAAACAGCTTTTATTATTAAAGAGGCTATCGCTATAAGAATTGAACACAGGGCTTTAAATACCTGAATTAACGATTGATTATAAGTAGTGACCCGTATTTATAGATTTTGAACTGAGCCATATTCATTGATATAAATTGCAACCCCATTACCCCAATTAGTTTCTGGATAATTGAAATCCCATAATAACAACTTGACCTAGTTGTGAAGCTGCCTCTATTTGTAATAGTAGCTAGGTTTCTTTCTCGTCATTTATATGAGGTGGTTTGTAGCATACACCAATGATAAATTTCTTTGTAACCTTTTGCCCAGTTTTCAGTCTCTACCCAAAGATATTCCACACCCTCCCCAGAGCCATCCATGGTTATTTCTTTAGAGCATGACTTTAAAGGACAAGGAAAGTGTAAAATAGAATAAGGCTAGAAATGCTGTATTTTGTATACTAAACATAAACATGAACTTACAGCACCACAAGCCTAATCAAACAAATGATTTATGCTTTCAAAGTTGGCCACAGGGGGCTGTCATCTTGTAACTTTGTTATACATCTTTGTCTGACACTGGCACTGCACATGCTCAGTATGGTCTGCTTGAGTTCTGCATGGCTGGTAAGTAAGGCAGGGGCTCCCCCTGCTGTTCATAAGTGATTGTTTCCCTGCCAGAAGCACTAAATGAAGGGAGAATTTCACTGCATACAGTCAGGTTTCTTATAAAAACGGTACACATTTTAAAATTAAAGTATATTGGAGATAGATTTATTTTTCATTAAAGAAAGTAAAAATGGGATTTTATTTATTTACCTTTCCTTGCCCTTTAATAAAGGCTTTACATAAAGATGAATTCTTACACCTTTTCTAATCCCTTTGTTTCTCCTAAAATGAATGTAACCATTTAAATTAAAATTATTACATGTTTCATCCCCACCAGGTCTCAGTGATTCCAATTATATTACAATTTTTAGTGCAAACCATTAACACCAGCTCCCCCCATTTACCTGACAAACTCCATGCATTCACCAACATACTGCTGAGGTTAGGAATACAAATCATTTCTTCCCATGCCAAAACTTTAAGGGCACCAGCAGATTTGGGGAGATTAGCCCCAGGTTACTATTTTCTCTCTATTTACATTACTTAATGGAGAATTAGTTCTTACCAATAATATGTCTACCCAATGAACCACATGCCGAACTCTTGCACCAGGAAGACAGAAAACTGTTCATTTGTAAAGGTCTGGATGACAGATTACCCTATCCACTTTCCTAATAATGAAATCCCCTATAACCACAATCTATTTAGGCCTGGCTCTGCTCTCGTCCCCAACACTACTAGAAAAACTGGTCACCCATTCTAGGACTGCCATTTCAGAATTTTCACTCCCATCTTGTTCACACAATCTGGTGAATCTGTTGAGATGCAGCCTCTCTCTTTTCTTTTGCCCACACTAGATTGTCTTGCTGTTACCCAGCAGACTGTCTCATCAACCTGATGCTGTTCACCTTCAACCAAACTATCTGATCCTGCTAGGTCTTGTGCAGTGAGCACTCAAGATTGTCAGTCAAAGCAGTTTACATCTGTTGCTCTAAGGCAGTTTAGAACTCTTACATTTAATTTTCATACATATGTGCTCTGGGTCAGACCTTCAGTCTTGATTTACATAGGGGGCGCACCTAAGCCCACTGCCGTTCATCGCCATCATACTCTGCCCTTTCTTTGCAAATTTTCATCATCAGGACTAGAGCAATGGGATTTTGGGCATGGGAAATGTAAAATACTATAGTATCTCCTGCACATCCCCAGTGTCTCTGAACCAATGTGGGTTTGGCTGGGCAGCATGCCACCCCCTAAAATCCTGTCACCCTAGGCCCGGCCTAGATGGCCTTTCCACATATTTGCCATCGTACATTATCCCAGTTACAGATAAAAGAAAACAGGAATGGGTTTGACGCACAGTGCAATGTGATAAAACTGCCATGTGAAATGCATACCCCCAACTGTCCCTTTTTTTGGAGGGACATTCTGTCTTTTGACAGCGCAACCTGCAGTCCCTCATTTCATTTGTATTGGAAAGTCCCTCTTTTCTCTGCACGGAATAGACAGAAAAAGTTTCTAACTTAATTGGCTTTTGGCAGAGAGCCTACAAGAACAGCTAACAGGTGCAAAAAAGATGCTTTTTAACAATTTTGATATAATAAAATAAGTAATTGATTGTATTTGTAACAGTTTAGATAAGGAGAAATATTTTCAAACTTTCATAACCTGCCAAATTTGGTAAAACGAACATGTTTAGTGGGTGTGACCACAAAAATGGGTGTGGTCAGAATGTTGCAGCGCTACATATGGAAAAAAAAATTCTGTCCCTCTTTTTACTTCCAAAATGTTGGGAGGTATGGAAATGTGAAAAAAAAATGTAAAAAATGGCATCTTTTGCTTTGTGTGTGAATGTGCTGAATAGCATTGGAGTCAATAAGAAGAGCAATTTACACACACGTTTCACTTAGTTACACACATGTCCTGCATTGTTACTGGACTCTTATTTTTTCAAAAGAAAAAAAGGCCTCCCATTTTGCCAGCTTCTTAAAAACATCTGTGATTATTATTTAAAATAGTGAAACATTAAAAAGGCATATTTTAATATATATTCATTTATTTTTAAAAATATTTTTCACAGATTGTGCTGTTTTGAATTGAAGCGGCGAACTCGACGCACAAGCGGCGAACTCGACGCGCGACGAACTCGACACGCGGCAAAACGAAGCACGCAGCAAATTTTTGTGAGCGTTTTGCCGAAACTTTCGCCATCGGCGAATGTAGGAAATCACTATTAGTATACAAAATACAGCATTTCTAACATTATTCTACAGTATTTTAGACTTTAGTTGCCTTTTAATAAAACCTCACCCACTTCAAACTGAGGGAAAACTAACTAAAAAGTAAAAGAGCTTCTGGAAAACTTGCTGTAAACACAATAGCACATCAAACATTGCTATTTACTTTGGTGAATTTATACGAGGAGAAGATTCGCCCTATATTAAATATGACCTGAGTGATTTATCCAGTAATGGACTAGAAATGTTTAGCCTAGGGACTTTGTCTTTAACTCAACCTATCTTGTTTTAATTTTTTTCTTTTCTTCGATTGTTTTCTTCTACTTGTTTTATAGTTATTGTCCTTTTATTCTGTCCCTCTCTACACTTCTTCTGCTGATGTCTCCTTCAAAATTCTTTTGTTCTCCTGTTTTTTTTTTTTTTTTTTTTTTTTTTTTTTTAGTCCCAGCTAGTGGTTGAACAACTTGTGTGTGCCTGAAACAGATTTATGTTTACTTTGAGTTTTGTTATTCTGGAAAAAAATAGCATTTTTTCCCAGGGTGAAAAAAACACTCACTGACTCCAATGTTTTTTCATTAAAGCAAAACTGGATAGTTTTGCTAATAACCAGTATACCATCACCAATAGTATGTCCTCTCATGAAGTTTGATTGTAGTAGCTGGAATTACACAATGTCCATGAGTATGAGTAAGCTAAAAGCAAGTTGGCTGGCACAGTCCTCTTTTTGTTTTTTGTTACATATATATAAAAAAAGTAACTCAAAGCAACTGGACTTGCTGAGATATTTTAATGAAGACGTTTCACTGCTCATCCAAGCAGCTTCTTCAGTTCAACTGACTGGTGTAGGGGAGTTCTCGGCAAATAGACTCTTCCAACAATCCAATCACAATGGCACACTGCAACTCTTCAGAGAGGTGACATTTGAAATTCACAGTGGTCTTGATTCTGTATAGTTACAGTGATAGAATAACCAATGTGTCATGCAACTCCTAGACACAGGTGTTACTTGTGAGAGTTGCATGAATGGATGTGTCAAGGCGGGGGCCTTCGACACCACCTGTCTGCTACATACAATGCTGTTCTCGCATCTGTTCCCCGGCGGTTTCAGAACTCTTGACACATCCATTCATGCAACTCTCACAAGTAACACCTGTGTCTAGGAGTTGCATGACACATTGGTTATTCTATCACTGTAACTACAAAGAATCAAGACCACTGTGAATTTCAAATGTCACCTCTCTGAAGAGTTGCAGTGTGCCAATGTGATTGGATTGTTGGAAGAGTCTATATGCCGAGAACTCCCCTACACCAGTCAGTTGAACTGAAGAAGCTGCTTGGATGAGCAGTGAAATGTCTTCATTAAAATATCTCAGCAAGTCCAGTTGCTTTGAGTTACTTTTTTTTATATATATACCATGACCTGGATGAATGAGAATCTTCATAGTTATTTTTTTTGTTACATGTTTTAGCCCATTTACCCACTCTCTCTCTTTATTTATTTTAAGGAAGCAAAGCCCTCTGGTGTATAGCATGTGAGAATGAGAAAACTATGGCATGCAACCCACAGAAGTGTAGGCCTGAACATGATACTTGTATTACAGAAGCAATCATGACTATCTCAGGTATGTTGCTACTTGCTTTGAATGAAACTCCACATCAAGCATTCAGTTAAATAATTTCTCTTTTACTCCAAAATATTGAAGTATTCCTTTAATAATTTTTCCATCAAAATGTAATTGTGATATACAGATGCCACCACTGGGATTTGTAAGTTAAATGCATCATGACTTCTTAATTGAAGAAACTGTGTTATCTAAAGTTATCTTAACTGTTTTAATGCATTATATCTTTTCATTAGCATACCAAAGCACCATTGTTTTCAATGGTGAACTCTTTAATTGGATGGGATGCTGTGACACAATATTTTGTGCTAAGTGGGATAAATGGGATAGATGAGTTAAGTTTTTCTGTGTCAAATGCACAATCCAAAGTGGCTTCATCTGTATAAAATATATTGTTACAGTCAAACTATTTGAAATCAACCCTCAAAACAAACGTGCTACTTAATTTTTTTCCCACTCTTCCATTTGATTTTCAATTAAAAAACTGTAAAAGGGATAATTTAGTCTAATGTAGATATTGATGCTCTAAATCTTCATTTTTTGCATTTTATTAAAATTTATTTAGCTTTTTTGCTCAACTGATCACCAGTTTGGCAGTTTAGGTGTCTAGTTGCAGGGATCCAAATTACCCTAGTAGCAGGCAGTGGCTTAAACGAAAGCCTGGAAGGTAGACAGGAGAGCACCAATAACAATAGGGGGGTTATTTAAAATTAAATTTTAACTTTAAATACATTTTATATTAAAGAAAATTCAACCAAACTCCCATCTATAATCTTACTTTATTTATCATTAAAATAACCCTGAAAAATCACATTGCGGAAAGACTCTACAAAATCAAGCAAAAACCCAAATCATACCAATTTTTTGGACTCTACTCCCGAGTCACACAATTTTTTTGGGTTATCGCCCAAAAACCCCAAATTTTTCAGATTATCAGTCCCAGCACAGACCAGGATATCTTCAAATTTGGATAGTGACATCTTCCATTTACTTATACATAACATTGACAGGTTTGAGATGCTGGGTTTTCAGATTCTGGCTCTTTGCAGCATCAGGGTATAATGAATCCCAAAACATTTGAGTTGATAGATAGATGATAAATATCTTTATTTGTCATGTACACACATAGCTATGCCAAATATGCATCTGTATTATAGCCTATGGGAATCACTGTGTTCATAACTGTCCAATATTTGGATTTTTGAGTTATTGCACAACTGGACTATGATTTCCATATATATACAGAAGCCTTGATATCTCTGAGATTAAAATAAACAACTACTGTAGCATAGTACTCAAGAATAAGTACACAGGAATACAACAGAAGTTCTATTTCAGTTCAGTTGTAACAGGAATCACAAAATGTGGGAAAAGATTATAAAGCCTATATGGTTTCCTATTTACATTTTATAATGGTCACGTCAGGGTTATTATTTGTCTTCCAGATGACAGAAAAAAACTTGGTGTATCAAAAAGATGTGGTTATTCCAGTGAGTGCAAAAGGACTGGTACCATTCATAGCAGTGGCATAATAATATTTTTCAAGACATCCTGCTGTTATGGAGATGGCTGCTATTCCCGTACACCTGCAATATGTAGGTTTTTGTTATTTTTTACTGTTGCTATTTGTATGCAATGAAGCATGAAGTAAAGCCCATTGACTTTAATGAATTTGGAGTGTAAAAAAACACCCATTGAGTTTAATGCATTTAGACAAATCGTCGTTGAGACAAAAAAGTTGTAGAGACAAAAATATTTGTCGCAAGTCAGTAACCAGTCAGTAAGTTAAGGGGGTCATATTGGTCATAACCTTTTGCTTTTTAATCTGAACTAAATGCTAAGGATCAAAATCAAACTAACTGAACAGTTGTGTCCCATGTGCCTCCCCTTCAAGTCACAGACTAATTCAGAGTTAGGGAGATGTAAAGAAGGAAGTTGTGTTCTGGCTATTATGTTAGATATCTGCTCACTCCAGCCTTTATATATTACATTTTTGGCTAATTATACTAGAATTTAATTTTTTATTTTGCAGTTTTTATTTTACACTGAACTGTTCCTTTAATACAGGGAACCCCAACCTTTTGAACCCGTGAGCAACATTCAGAAGAAAAAGGAGTTGGGGAGCAACACTGTTCTTGGGTTGCCATATAAGTGCTGTGATTGGCCATTTGGTAGCACCTTGTACATTGTCAGCCTACATTGAGGCTCTGTTTGGCAGTGCACCTGGTTTTTATACAACTAAAACTTGCCTCAAAGCCTAGAATTCAAAAATAAGCACCTGCTTTAAAGCCACTGAGAGCAACAGCCAAGGGATTGGAGAGCAACATGTTGCTCATGAGCTACTGGTTGGGGATCACTGCTTTAATATAATCTTTCTGAACTGTATAATTGTTTGAGACTCACATTGCTAACTCATTTCTTTCTGGTTCTCAGCATCCTCTTTAAATAATGTGACAAATGGACTGACCTGTTCTTCTTGTTTTGTTGAAAACTCTGCTCAGTGCTTTAACAAAGATAATATTCAATGTCTTGGAGATGCAAGCCGCTGCATCCGTTACTCAACAACAACAATACAAGGTATAGCATTTGTAGATATACAAAATTCAAATTTGAATTCACCAACTCAAATTCGAATGTGACATTTTTTACACCTTGACCCTGGAAGCAGTGCTAATTCGAATATACGCCACCTAAAACCTGACCAGTATATTTACAAGTCAGTGGCAAAGATTAACCTTTTTGGTATGTTAATTGCCTTCCTGACAATCGAGTTTGTTTTTGGAGGAAAACTCGATTTGAATTCAATTCAAATGTTCGGGGTTTTTGTATCCAATCAAATATTAGACAGAGTTTTTTCATAAATAACCTCCTGTTTGAGTTGTGAGTACATTATAATTTACTAGAGTTAAAAAAATTCACATAACTTCAAAATTTAACCTTTGATAAATCTGCTTCTAGATCACTCTTGCATTTTTGAAATGTTACTTCTAACACAACCATCTCATTATAATTGAATTTATATGACTGGAAATGTTGGAAATAACACAACTGATTTTCATGCTACTCAATAATTTTTGAAAATGTGTGTTATTTTTTTGTAATGTAGAAATTAGGATGAATTTTTGTTTCTTGCAATTTGAGGAAAAAAACTTTTATCCATATGTCTGCTTAAATATATAGGGTACTATAGGTTTAGTCGACCTTTTATTCAGCCAGTCAATAAAGTTTTAGACAGAGTTGGGACCATTTTATTGTTGAGAAGAAAAGCTGTTAATAATACAATACACGAGAACTTTAGTATCCAAATTTTATTTTTTTAGATTTATTGGAGAGATGTGGCATACAACATGTTTTGATCTTCTGCGGGTTTTTACTATACTTTAGTTTGGGTATTGAGCTGTGCTGTGGAATATGTTGGTGGTTTATAAACGTGTGAAAAATAATAGTAATAAAAAGAAAAATAATGAAACTTGGTGTACTGTATTGTACCTGAGAATTGCACGGGAGAAATATTTAATTATATGGGCAAACAAATATTGCAAAGGCCTGGGCATACGTTATAATTACCAGGTGGTGGTCAGATGAGGGACCTCTACAGTTTCTAGTATAATTTAATACACAAAAATGTATGCAATGATGCACTCTGATTTTGTTTAGATATTAAAGGGGTTGTTCAACTTTTAAGTTAACTTTTAGTATAATGTAGAGAGTGATATTCTGAGACAATTTGCAATTGGTTTTCATTTTTTATTATTTGTGGTTTTATAGTTATTTAGCTTTTTATTCAGCAGCTCTCTAGTTTGCAGTGTCAGCAATTTGGTTTCTAGGGTACAAATTACCCTAGCAACCCTGCATTGATTTGAATAAGAGACTGGAATATGAATAGGAGATGGACTGAATAGAATGATAAGTAATAAAAAGTAGCAATAACAATACATTTGTAGCCTTACAGGGCATTTGTTTTTAGATGGTGTCAGTGACCCCCATTTGAAAGCTGCAAAGAAACAGAAGAAAATTGCAAATCATTAAAAAACGAAATAAATAAAATAAATAATGAAGACCAATTGAAAAGTTTCTTAGAATTGGCCCTTCTACAATATACTAAAAGTTAACTTGAAGGTGAACCACTCCTTTAAAAAATACTTCTTTACATTTATTAGTCAACATTTTGACACCATAGAGTCATAGAACTCGGCAGGTTTTAGGTGGCGAATATTCGAATTAGAACTGCTTCCATGGTCGACGTGTGATAAATCTCACTTTTGAATTTACATTCGAGTTGATGCTTTTAAATTCGAATTTGTAAGTTTTGACACAAAATTATTTTTTTTATTATTAATTTACCATTTGAACCTTAAATATGCCCCTGAAGTAGTGGTAGAGTGGTTAACCTTTAAGTAAACTTTTAGTATGTTATGGAAAGATTACTTCCTTTTATTGTTTTTATAGTTTTTTAATTGTTGGCCTTCTTCATCTGACTCTTTCCAGCTTTCCAATAAGGGTCATCGACCCTATGTAAACAACTGCTCTGTAAGGCTACAAATGCATTACTAATACTACTCAGGCCCTCTCCAATTCATATTCCAGTTGCTCCTTGAAATCAATGCATGGGCTTGCTAGAGTATTGCAAGAGTATTGTGGACCCCAACCAGATAACTGGAAAGTTAAAAAGCCAAATATCTGAAAACCCACAAATAATAAAAAATGAAAACCAATTAGAATTTGCCTTGGAATATAACTCTCTGCTAGTGATGGGCGAAACGGCCGCATTTCGCTTCGCCGAAAAATTCGCGAATTTCCAGAGAAATTCACGAATTTTTCGCCGATTCGCGAAACGAGTCGCGCGTCATTTTTGAAAAGTTAATTTAAAGGTTGGCCTTTAAAAGCTGCCATTTTTACAGGTTTGAGAAGGCAAATTCTAAGCCTGCAATTTTTGTGATTCAATGGGTCAAACTCACTAAACCACGTAGGCTTTGCCACAATTTGGCGCACTTTGCCAGGCGAATTTTCCCCAGCCCCCCTATAATTCACTGAAATGAAAATTTGCGCTCAGGGCGGCAAACGTTAGCAAACTTGCGATACCATTACTTCGCCAGGCAAAGCGCATTTACACTAGCGATGCCTAATTTGCATATGGCGCAAAGTTAAACGTATATTAGAAGTATATGTTACAGCCACTACATTCCACTACACAAGCCCAGGAAACCTTTAATAAATTAAATAAAGTTGTCCTATTGCCCTACATGTGCCCCCTGTATAGTTGAGTTGCCATACTGTATGTCAGGAAATGTAGCGGGGAAGGAGGGTAACCCCCAAATTACACTATTTTTCAGTGGGTTTTTTTTTTTGGGGTCTTAGAAAAAAATTTCAAGTTTTTTCTTTCAAACTCCTATCTATTGTATTGAACTTCGCCAGGTCTGACATGGTGAAGTAAAGTCTAGCGCAAGAGGTAACGTTCAGTAAAATGGTCATCTTAGTGAATTACCGTAGTTACGTCCCTTCATAAGAGCGCAACTTCGCCTGGCTTAAGGGTGCAAAGTTGCACTAGTCTATCTACTTCGCCAGGGTCACTGTTAGTAAATTGGCAAAGTTGCAAAAGGACGTAACACTGGCGAATAAGCGCTAGCGTTAGACGATTCGCACTTTAGTGAATTTGCCCCAATGTCTCTGAGATTCGAATAACTATAAAGAAATAAAAGTTTCAAGTTAAACTGTTTCAGAAAAAGAATGAACCAGGCAGTTTACAATTATTGTTTTGTCTATATCATATTAACATATGCTATTAAGATAAAGATGCCCTTTAAGTATTTTCTTTCCTTTTTTTTCTTTGTTTTTGACCAGATTACATAACATATAAGGATACGTTGTTTGGCTGCTCCAGTAAAGGGATTTGTGAAGCTGGATCTTACAGTGTGCCTCTCGGAGATAATTTTTATAAAGACCTAAAAGTGGATATTTTGTGCAGCAATGCATCAAGAATCTACACCCAAGTGCATACTTTATTAATATCCTCCTTTGTGTTATATAATGTCTTATAACTCTAACTTACTCTGCCACATTTAGTTGCTAAAACAGACAATATTGAAATTCGATAGAAAGAAGATGTCAGTGTATCTAACAATGTCTTCATGGAGTTATTTTTTATTACAGAAATGAATTTGTACTAAAACTCAAAAAGCCACAGGTACCGAGTATTTTGGATAACAGGTCCCATACCCGTATACAGATATGAGATCTCATATCCAAAATGCTGGAGGCCTGGGGTTTTGTGGATAATGGATCTTTCCTTAATTTGGTTCACAATACTCTAGCCTGTTAAAAAAAATGTAAACATTCAATAAACTCAGTAGAATTGTTTTGCCTCCAGTAAAGGTTAATTATATCTTATTTAGGATCAAATACAACGTTCTGCATACTGTACCTCCCAAATGTCCCATTTTTCACAGGACAGTCCCGATTTTGACAACTCAACCCACAGTCCTGGATTGTTACTGAAATATCGGGACCTTCTCTTTGATCTCCTACACTGAACAGCCAGAAAAAGCCAGCACAAACTTAATTGGCTTTTAACAGAGAACCCAGAATACGTGGCAGGGGCACTTAGATACTTTTGTATCTAAGTAAACCATATGTAACCATTTAAGATAAGCAGGTCTCTTGGGGAACCTACAGCTTAAAGGGCAATTCAACTTCATTAGCACAACTGCAATAACGTAAACACCACAGAAATGTGTTCAAACTTTTATAACCTGTCACATTTTGTAAAATGAACATGGTAATTAAGGGGGTGTGGCCACAAAATGGGCATGGTCAAAATAATTAGGGGGGTGTGTCCACAAAATGGGCATGGTAAAAAAAAATTGCCCTGCTCAAATCTTTTTGTCCCTCTTTCTATTTCAAAAATGTTGGGAGGCATGGGTTCTATTTTGTCATTACAAAGGAAAAGGAAATAATTTTAAAAATTATTTTTTAAAGATGAAGTCTACAGACCTTTCCATAATTCAAACCTTTCTGTTCTTATAAAACTATTATTTTTCTTTATATATATATATATATATATATATATATATATATATGTTTATATATATGTTTTGAAATGAGATCCTATTTATGAAACACATTTTCAAACTCTGTTGAAAAACAATTGCTTTTTGAATTAGAAGTTTGAATAAATACATGTGCTTTACAGTAAGAATTAGTGATGGGCGAATCTCACCCGTTTCGCTTAGCCGAAAAATTAGCGAATTTCCAGCGAAATTCGCGAATTGGTGAAAAAATTCGTGAAACGAGTCGCGCGTCGTTTCCGTCGCGTGTAGCGTCATTTCTGTTGCGTCATTTTCATCGCGCGTCGTGCCGTTTTTGGCGCATCGCGTCAAAAACGATGTGCGACTCGTTTTTTTTGGCGAATTTTTGCTGCCGTTTCACAAAATTAATTCGCCAGCGGGAATTCGCCGCGAATTCGCCCCTGGCGAATACATTCGCCCATCAATAGTAAGAATTAGCGATGGGAGAATTCACGGCAAATTCCCGCGATTCACTGCAGGTGATTACATTTTGCGAAACGGCAGAAAAAATTTGCCTGGTGAAAATTCGCCGGCATCTCATGTCTATTTTTTCAACTCCAGCAATGAGCTCTGGCATCCAAAAATGGACACCTGCATCCAAAACGAGATGCAGCAGCATTTTCGCGAATTATTCTATGTTTCACGAATTTCGGAGAAGCAAAATGCCACAGATTCCCCCATCACAAGTAAGAATGAATGATTCAAATGTCATCAAAAAAAAGCTATATCGCTCAACATCAACAAAATGCTTCTTGATACTTTCTAAACAGGCAATTTTATTTTATAATACATTTTATATTATTATAAGTCCTATCTACAGTAACATTGCAGAGCTATCAACTTCCGACAATGAGGTACCTAGGAATTTGCAGCGATTACATTTTCCAGGTCTGTGACTTAACAGGAAGGGACATCAAGGCGCATGCGTAGAACCTCTGTGAAGCCACAGAAACCGTTCATTGCATATTTGCCTGCAAATAGTGGAAAATCATCAGAATGTGGGGGAATACATAAAAGTGACAGGGATACGGGGTAAAATCTTGGAATTCCTGATAAAATAGGGGGACATTGACAATAGTGATAGCTGAATAAATTTGCCAAGCATGGATTTGTGGGATTTTCCGCATTTTGCAACAAAAATATTCTGCAGCAACAATAAAAAAAAATTGACGCTCGGCAACATTGTTGCGTGCATAAAATTGTTGTGATGCACACTGACTTTAATGCATTTGGACAAAATAGTCGTGCGTATTAAATTTGTTGCTCACGTCAAAATTGACATGCGTCAAAATTATTTTGACGCCCATTGATTTCATTGTGTTTCACAAATTGTAATATTCGCCCATCACTAGGGATGGCGCGAACTGTTCGCACGCGAACTTGTTCGTGCGAACATCCGCTGTTCGCGCTCGCAAAATATTCGCGAACGTCGCGCGACGTTCGCCATTTTGGGTTCGCGCATAGTTGCGCGACTATTCTCAGCATTTATATAGTTGCGCGACTATTTTCAGCATTTATATGGCGTATTTTTTATGTGCTTCAGTGGCTGCGACTATTTTCAGCATTTATATGGCGTATTTTTTCTGTGCTTCAGTGGCTGCGACTATTTTCAGCATTTATATGGCGTATTTTTTCTGTGGTTCAGTGGCTGCGACTATTTTCAGCATTTATATGGCATATTTTTTCTGTGCTTCAGTGGCTGCGACTATTTTCAGCATTTATATGGATTTATACAATGGATTTTTCAGATACATTTTTGCCCTTGATCCCCCTCTGGCATGCCACTGTCCAGGTCGTTGCACCCTTTAAACAACTTTAAAATAATTTTTCTGGCCAGAAATGTCTTTTTTAGCTTTTAAAGTTCGCCTTCCCATTGAAGTCTTTGCGTTTTGTCGCAAGTTCGCGAATATGTTCGCGAACATTTTTTCCGCGGTTCGCGCCATCCCTACCCATCACTAGTTGACAGCGATGACATTGTGAAATGCTATCCAATTCAGTAAAAGGTGGCACCCACTTGGATTATTTCTTTCATTATTCTTTTTTTCATGTTTACAATTGTAACCCTATATTGATCACCACTTGTATTACAGGATATACATCATTAATATCTCACCATATACAAGTCCTGAATCCCCTTTGCTAAATAAAAGGTTACTGGGAATTTCTCTCAATAGCAGTTTGTGAGTCTGTGCTGCGCTTTTGATCTGTGTTTGACCAAGACCTTGGGGTTTACTCTGGGTTTTGAGATACCATACGTTACATACCAGTGTCTTTGTGGGTAGCATTTTAATGGAGGCAATATATGCACCTGCATACCCTCTATAGTGCAGTAGCTGAAAACACTCTAATGAGAAGGTACAACTGTCTCAACATCCTTTATGAGACAGAGTAAATGTGTAGAATGATGGAGGCGGTGTTCACTGAGGCTGAAAAAGGTTTATTTTTACACTGAACTGTTCCTTTAATATTAATACAAATATACCATATATAGTCCTTATCGTTTCCGTCATGTACACTTCGGGGCAGATTTATCAAGTGTTTTTCTGAACTCCCATAACTTCAAAATTCGAAGAAAAAAAGACTACCCAAAATCTATTTTTAAAACTTTAAGTTTTTTTCTGTGGGTGAATAGTCCATATTGGAATAGTTTGAATCAAAGAATTTGTGCATTTGATTGAATTCGAATCGAAGGATTTGCCCCAAAAAACTTTCAACTTTCAAAGTTCACCAAAAGACTCCAAATAGGTTCTAGGAGGTCCCCATAGGCTAAAACAAAATTTGGCAGGGTTAAAATGGCAAATTGTAGTAGTCTAAGTATATAAAGACACAGTACATGATACATTTTGATATTCACATTTTTTCAAATTCGAATTGAATTTTGGCCTATTCGATAATCGAAGTACACAAAAATAGCTCAAATTTCTAAATTTTACTTTGACCTTTGATAAATCTGCCCCTTCATCATTGCTGTCACATGCAACTGGGAAATAATGGCATGTATGAAAAATTAATAAAAAAATATGAATGGGGTACGTTTATCACATTTCTCCCCTTTCTACTATAATGTCAATTATTCTCTTTCAATAGAATTTAACAATGTTTTGATTTTGAGTCACATTAGAGAGTCAGACTTCATAAACCTATATTATTTCAGAAAGCAAAATATTGTTTTATTAGCCACTTCTATTTAATTGCAGACATTTACAACTATGGGGCAGATTTACTAAGGGTCGAATTTGAGGGTTAATTTGCGCGATGAAAACAATGCGACAAAAATGACGCGAAGAGTGTCAAAAACGTTTCGTTTCGCAAATTTTTCCGCTGAAGCGAAACTGGGTAGATTCGCCCATCACTAGTCTGTGGTAACTACTGTAAATAAGGCAGCAAGAGGAGAAAGGAGGGGACAATAGTGTATATGTATTTTACAACAAGGAAATAGAAGCATTTTCCAGTGGTGACCATGGACAACCAACAAAGTGCAGGTTCAACACTATTCATGTTTTTTTACTCATAGCATTTTTATAGCATCTGTTCTACAACGTGTTCAAATCTACATTTGTATCTGAAAACATGAGGGGTTGCTGCAGGCATTGATAGGCATATTTTGTTGCCTTCTTTGACCCTATGAGTATTGCATACTGTAGCACATATCCAGCGGACATATTAATGGTGGAATGGATGGTGGAATGGATGGAGTAGAATGGTGTGACTTGAGTGACATGAGTGACTTGGCTATGTGGCTTGTGTGGGTCAGCTAGGCATGGTGGGGGTGTGTATTTGCGAGGTGCTTATTTCCGCTGGCCTGGCTCTGGAGCTGCCACCAGCTCTATTGTGGTGCTAGCTTCAGAAATTCCTGTGGTTGTATACTATACTTCTGGTTGCTGCACAACAACATTTTGGATGCCAGAGTTTGTTAAACATATAGATGTTTATTGTAGCAAACATAGGATCCATTCTTATGTACTGTAGTACCAATGTATCAGATCGTTGCAGGAATATTTACTGACAGAGAATTACATGAGTACCACTGGTTAGATGGCCTGGCAGGCTTACATGTACATGGAATACCAGCTAGTAATCTGGATCCAATCCAGTGGAAACCTCGAGAAATAAGACTAGCTAGCCCCATTCCCTTTCCAAACTGTGGTCCTGTCACTTTAAGGCTAGTATTACCTTGGAAGAGTAATATGTACAAAATAAGGGGTATGTGGAAGCCTCTAAAGGCAAAGTTATAGTGTATTTAAGTATAATGGAAGTGCTAGTTTTAATGCACATTCCCTGTGCCCCTGTCTCCAAAGTAAGTTTGCAAAACAGGGGTTTTTAGTTACAAAGTTATGATCATAAAGTTGAAAAGCCGCCATACCACTTCAAGGTAAACCCCACATTACCTTGGAAGAGCTATATCCAATCTATCAATCCTACTGTATGTTGGAGTTCAAAACTGAGCTTTCTACTGTAGCTTGCCTGTCTACCTTACAGTAGAGTGTAACAGTTGCTAGTTATATTGCCAAGTTTGGGAATTTATCTTGCCCCAAAAAAACACAGGACATAGTTCATTAAGTGCAAAACATCAAATGTGACAAACTTTCTCAAAAATGGCAATATTAAAAACATGAGAACAACACATTTTGAAGTATTACTTTCCCATTGATGAACATTTCAATCACTCCAACTAGCAGTAAAGAGTGACTGAAGTTTATCAGAGCATAAGTCACATGGCTGGAGGCACATGGGAAACTAACAATATGTCTAGCCCCATGTCATATTTCCAAATGAAATTTAAAAAATCTGTTCTTTTGAAAAACAGATGTCAGCGCTGAAGTCTGCAGAGCGGAAATCTGTATTTTTTTTCCCATGACAGTATTGTTTTAAGTTTTTAATAATTTGCATACAATAGATTTTGTAGCCACCTGCTGGTCAATTCCTTTATCTATAAATAAGTTTTCAGATGTTGTTAGGAAAAAGACATCTGAAGCTTCTGATCTCTTTGCTGAGCAAAACAACATCAGAACACATCAGAAGATACAGTATATCCCAATGAAGTACAATTACAGGTACTGACCAGCAAGTGGCACTGTTGTTACAAAATTAATTATATTGGCAGCTCTGAAACTGAAAACAGTAACTAATATAAATCGAGAAGGTGCTTAGAAAAGTACTCTGAAAACTTTACATTATTTTTTAAAGCTTTAGTTATCTTTTATATATATAAATATGAAGGAATTTGAAATATGAAGGAGTTTTGAAGGATATCCTAAAGCTACTGACAACCAATGAAGATATGTAATATATTTGGAGCCTTTGAAAAGTCACCAGGAGAGGATTGCATCAATGGATAAACGGGGATACACTTTCCCAAAGGAAAACAGAGTAGTGTTCTGATGTGTTTTTGCTCAGGAAAGAATCAAAAGCTTTATGGGGTCCGTTTACTAAAGTGCGGTAAATTTCAACTTAAGCTTCCGCATGTTACCGCTGAGAATATTTTTCCGCCAGAATATTCACAGCGACTAATTTTACTAAACAGCGATGTGCTCAGAAGTCATTGCGATCACTTGCGGTAACTACGTTAGCGAACCAGCTTACGTTAGCGGTTAATAATGGTGTTAATTGTGGCAATTTATGCTGTGACATTTATGGCCAGAAATGCATCTTCAAAACTCATAAACTTTATTGACTGATGATTATACCATCCAACAACATTACAGAGTGACACCAATCAAACATGTGCATCATATAAACCCATACTTCATCCATCCACTCACACACCCTTCTGCCAATAGAATCATATGAACAAGAAATCATACCAGTTATCTCTTTGTATCATTTAAATGTACAGTTTAAATGAGAATTAAACTCCCATTGAGAATTTTCTGGCCAAAAAATAAGTTAACGCCACTATATAGATGGCGGTAAAATGTTGCGAATATTCTGGCGTTAATTTTGTCTTTCACACATTTCCCTGCTTAGTAAACCATGCGTTAATATGTACGTAGCGTTATTTTCAGCGGATGCGATAACTGGCGAATACATATTCTTGCGCAAGAAAATTCACAAATTAATATTTACCGCAGGTCAATAAACTTGCGAAAACATATTCTGCGTTAAATTTGTCTGTATTTTGTGCGCAAATTTTTACCGCACTTTAGTAAACGGACCCCCAGATGCCTTTCTCTAGCTCCTTCCTGAGTAGAGCAAAGTCAGAATAGTACAATCAGAAGAACTAACCAGCAGATGGAGCTGTTGTCACAAAATTAATTATATCGGCAAAAAACCTAGGGGCCGACTTACTAAATTCACGTGAATAGATCAAAGTTCGAACGAATACGATGGAATCTCGAACGTAGGATTTATTCGTATGGTCGAATATGAAAATTTTGGCATATTCGATCATCGAATAGCGAACGGTCGAACGATCGAATACATTGGAATAGAGTTGAATGAACGAATATTCGATTCGATACGATCATTCGATCAGCGAAGGATTTATTTTTTTAAGTTTATTCGCAGATTGGACCTACCGCATTGCAATAGAAGCCCTATGGGAGCACTCTTCCTGATCGAATAGGATTTGTACGATCGAAGTCTTCGATCGTTCGAATCATACGAATCATTTGAATGATCGAATGATTTATTCGACTGATCGAATACATTTCTATTCGATCGTCGAATATCGAATAAAAGGTATACGAAAACTATTTGTTTAGCATTCGATGATCGAATGCTAACTAATATCGAATTTGGTCGAACTAATTTTGGGGAATAATAGTAAATTTGCCCCCTAAATTTGTAGAAGTTGCAGAATAACAATTATAGTTGCAAGACATTTTACCAATGAGAATTCTACTGATCAATAAATGCAAAAGAACTGACCAATAAGAATTCTGATTCCCAGCACTATGTCAGGCATCTTTCTGTTAGCTTACATATGGAGATAATTATGTCATTTTTCTTCTTGATGATATTACACTGGAATCAAACATGGGGATAAATGGACAGACTTGTTCAGTGCTGGGAAACTGTGCGTAAAGCTTCCGCAATTACAGGAACAAAGAACAGGGAGTCAGATTGATACATATCAGATGGGATTCTCATTGGAGGATCTTTCTCATTTTAAAGCTGCCGTGGAGATTTGGAGATTTGTCCAATATTACAGCTCCCAACATGCCTCCGCCTTAATTATAGGTTCTGGTATTTGTAGCCCAGCAACAACTGAGTAAAGTTTGGTTGTGCAGTGTGGTGCAGCAGGGTTTACTACCCCTTTAAATAGCCATGAATCTAAAAATCAATAGCCATAAAAAAAATATTAATTAGCATAAATTGTAAACGTGCATAGAAAAGCAGAATGAGCCATTTTTTTGTGATTTGCTTATACTTTAAACATCAGAGACTAAGTCCTGCTCGAAACAGATTGGCAAAACTGCCAGGTTTAGGAAATTCAACCAACAATTACTTACAAAAATAAACCTCTCGGCAAAAAATTATCAAAATGACCTATAGGTAACATTCAGGGGGAAATTTACTATTATTCCCCAAAATTAGCTTGATCATATTCAAATTCGATAAGCATTCGACCATTGAATGCTTATCGAATTGTTTTACACTATCATTTTGCTCGCTATTTGATTTCTCAATGAATTCATATAATTTCCTTCGAGCCTCCGAAAAATTCATACGACTCGAATGATCGAACGCTCTGATTGTACGAATGGTATTCGAGCAGGACTTAGTCTCAGAAGCCATGGGGAGCTTCCCATAGGCTTCTATTGCAATTCGGTAGATTCAATCTAGCAAAGTAGGCAGTCGAACAATTTAAAAATTTTGATTCCTTTGATCGAATTATCGAATATCCGATCATTCGATCTATTCAATCTATTCGGTATTCGATGATCAAAGAGGCCAAATAAGAACATCCGATTTTACAAAAAATTCGTACGATCATTTATCCGATTGTATTCGATCGAACTTTGATCATTTCACGTGAATTTCGTAAATGTACATTCATATTTTAAAAAGTCATTTTTTAGGGGCTGATTTACTAAGGGTCGAATTTCATAGTGAAATAACTACAACATTCGACCATCTCATTTTTTTTGGGGGGGGTAATTTCTGATCGAAAACAGGCATAATCAATAGAATGAAAATCGTTTAAATCAATTCAAATGATTTTCACCAAACTCCTTTGATTTCTCAGATTCAGCACAAGTTCTGTGAGGTCCCCCATAGGCTAAAATGACAATTCGGCAGCTTTAAAGGACAAGGAAAGAAAAAAAATTTAAATCCCATTTTTACTTTCGTAAATGAAACTTATCTCCAATATACTTTAATTAAAAAATGTGTACCATTTTAATAGGAAACCTGATTGAAATTCTCCCTTCATTTACTGCTTATCGAATTTCGAATAGGGGGTCAGATTTACTAAATTCACATGAATAAATCGAAGTTCGATCAAATTCGATCGTACAATTTGCCTGGATGATCGAATATTCAAATTTGGCCACTTCAATCATCGAATACCGAAAATTTGAATGATCAAATAGATCAAATGATCAGATATTTCGATAATTCGACCATTCGATGATCATAGGACTTTAACTTTAAAATTTTCTTCAACTGCCTACTTCGCCAGATTGAACCTACCGAACTGCAATAGAAGCCTATGGGAATCCCCCCATAGGCTTTTTTTCAAACACCTGCTCATATACCATTCGTAAGATCGAACGTCTCGATCGTTCGAATCGTACAAATTTTTCGAGCAATCGGAGGAAATAGTACATTTTTTTCGTGAGAACGAACGATCGGTGTTCGATCATATGATTTCATAGAGGAATAGAGTATCGAGGAAAAAATAGCCTAAAACTCTTCGATAAGCATTCGATAGTCGAATGCTTATCGAATTTCGAATGAATTCGAGGATTTTTTGTGAATAATAGTAAATCTGCCCCTTAGTGTACTCTGACTTGGGAATAGTCCAAATTTGATTTGAATTTGATTCAAATGTATTATGTAGTGGCAGATTTATCAAGGGTCAAATTTTGAGTTTATGGGAGTTTCTAAAAACTCCCATAAACTTGAAATTTTTACAATTTGAGTGAATAGACCTGCACATTCAGATCAAATTCAAATACATTTGAATCAAATTCAATTTGAATTTTTTTCACAAAAAAATAAAAAAATATATCTTGAATACATTTTTTTTCAAAAGTCCCTCAAACTACTCCAAATCGATTGCAGTAGGACCCACATAGGCTAAAACACAAATTTGGAAGGTTTTAGATGCAAATAGTTTAATTTGAATTCTTAAAGGGAGAGTATATAATAAATTTTAAAGTTCAAATTTCAAATTTTTTAAAATTTTAATCTAATTTAGAATATTCCCTAGTCTAATTACACTAAAATAAACTCGAAATTCAAATTTTAATATTTTAATTTTCAATTTGACCCTTGATAAATTTGCCCCCTACTGTCCCTTTAAGAATTTGACATCTAAAACCTGCAAAATTTGTGTTTTCGCCTATGGGGGACCTCCTACAATAAATTTGGAGTCATTTGGGGGACTTTTGAGAAAAAAAACTTTTTGTGAAAAAATTCAAATCAAATTTGATTTGAATTTAATCCAAATTTGATTCGAATTTGCAGGTTAATTCTATTCACTTGAAAACTAGAAACTCCCACAAACTCAAAATTCGACCCTTGATAAATCTGCCCCCTACAGTACATTTAAGAAAATTCATTGATTAAAAGATGAGGCCCTGAAATTCGAATGAACATTCAGGCTTATACTGCTGCTGCAGGTTATATACATTTTTATGGATTTGAAAGTTTAATTTGCCAAATAAAAGAATCTTTTTTTCAGTAAGCCAAGTCAGATCCAAGTCTGCAAATACTCTCTGTGGTACATCCATAAAAAGCACAAGAAATGTATATTATATATATATACATATAAATATTATAATATAAATATATTCTGGTACATATGAAAAAAAAACATAATTTCTGAAAGACATTTTTTACATGTTTAGCGATTCGGTAATAAAGTTCAATATATATGTACAAATTGAGATTTTGCTCAATGTTATTGAGTTTCCCTAAGAAAATTTTTTGAGCTATTTTATTGATAAATTAGATAAAATTGTGGATGGGAGTTTGGTCGAGCTCTGGTCAAACTCTTATTGGAGTAACCTGTAATGAGTAATATTTGTAATGAAAAAAAAAGCATCATCATGTGGCTTCAAAATTAAATAAACTGCTACAGTATCTCCATAAATAGAACCCTAGTCTTTTATACATGTATTTGGTTTGCCTTTAAATAGCCAAAATGTATGTATTTTCTAGTTTTTCCATCTCATTTGTCAAAGTGGAAAATGTTTCCTTAAAGGGCAAGGAAATGCAAAGAAATAAAATCCCATTTTTACTTTCTTTAATGAAAAAGAAATCTATCTCCAATATACTTTAATTTTAAAATGTGTACCGTTTTTATAAGAAACCTGACTGTATGCAGTGAAATTCTCCCTTCATTTAGTGCTTCTGGCAGGGAAACAATCACTTATGAACAGCAGGGGGAGCCCCTGCCTTACTTACCAGCCATGCAGAACTCAAGCAGACCACACTGAGCATGTGCAGTGCCAGTGTCAGACAAAGATGTATAACAAAGTTACAAGATGACAGCCCCCTGTGGCCAACTTTGAAAGCATAAATCATTTGTTTGATTAGGCTTGTGGTGCAGTAAGTTCATGTTTATGTTTAGTATACAAAATACAGCAATTCTAGCCTTATTCTATTTTACACTTTCCTTGTCCTTTAAAAACTACGCGCGACTCGTTTTTTTCAGCGAATTTTTTTTGGCAAATTTTCGCTGGTGTTTCGCGGCGAATTTGCCCCATGCGAATAAATTCGCCCATCACTTCTCTTTAATACTTCAGATAACACTGCTCTCCTGAACCTGACTTCCTCCTTGGGCCCAACAAAAGCTGAGTAGCCTTGGCAATTTGCCGATGTCAGAGAAAATATAACAGGATATGGGATACTACTAGGATACTGCCTTCGAGAGGAAGGAGCTCTTATTGGCCAGGAGTATTAGGTGGGTGTTGTTATCTATTAAAGGGGGTGATCCCAGACATTGCTTGGCAAAGCTGGCCTCAGTAAGAAGTTGACTTGAGTTAGGTTGTTGGGAACTTAATAATGAGGACCAGGGCAGACCCCTCACTCTACACAGAGATTGTCAAAGGGAAGGAAGACCCGTAGATTGCCGAAGGGCCGGAAGATGGTGCCTGTGAACTCCAATGCTGAATCTGCGCCAAGGGGTAAGTAAAAAGTTAGGAGCATTTGCCCGGGGTAGCAGCTAGGCTGGGGGAAGGAGAGATGGGGTCTCTGTATGTCATTCAAGGTGTTTCACAGGACTGGGATTTGAACATGCACTTGCATATCTCTCACTTGCATGCTAGCTAATGGATTCTTAAGCAAGTGCCTATAAGTGCAACAAGCCATTATTATAGGGATCCCTTGTGCCCAACACATTATGACTTGTGGCTGTGACTCATGCCTATAGGGGAAAAAAGGAAGGCACAGCCTAGTGTTCCCTCTACCTATAATACATCTTCTATATGCCATTCTCAGCAAGTGCAATATAAGGAATACTCTATTTGTATGTACAGTATTTTGTATAACTCAAATTACATCATAAACATGTGGTGTGATACCCAAGAGATGGCAATGAAAAAGAGGCAAAATGGATCACACCAGCTGTCAATTTGTACATATAGCAACTCAGTTCCTGGGAAGTTTATGCAAATACAACAGCTTTCCGAAAGCACATGATTAGGCTTGATGGTTGCCTGGTATAATATTGATATTATATGTTTCTTATTTTTTATGCAAATATTCAACTATTGGATTGCTAGAGAAAGAAAACATGGTTCAGTTGTGATTTAAGGTGAGCACAGAGAATTTAGAAAATTCTAGTATAACTGGATAACCGTATCCTATCAACTTTATCATACTGATGTAAAAGCTCAATATATTATAGGAGAATCTATTTGTATTTAGATGTTTGTAGGTAAAAATTTAAGGGTGGTGGTCGACAGGGAGATCTGTCACCTGTGATTATTTATGCACAACAAATTTCCTGAAAATGCATCTCCTTTGGAAATAACTGAAATCGCTGGCGGTAAAACCAACATATTTTGAATACGCTTGAAGTTTCCTCCCGGGGCCACTTTGGGTGACTTTGGAAGAATGAAGAAATGCATCATGTAAGACTGACTACACCTGCTTTCTTATGGCAACTAGGGATGGCGCGAACTGTTCGCCGGCGAACTTGTTCGCGCTAACATCGCGCGACGTTCGCCATTTTGGGTTCGCGTTAGTTGGCGCTTTTTTTTTTGCCCTCTCACCTCTCAGACCAGCAGATACAAGGCAGCCAATCAGGAAGCTCTCCCTCCTGGACCACCCCCACACCCCCTGGACCACTCCCCTTCCAATGGACAGTTCCCTGATTTCAGCACAGGGAAAAAGAAAAAGGAAGGAGCTGCTATAACACAAATACTGCAGCCTGCAGTCTGCTCACCACCCTCCCACCCACAAGGTCAGTGGCTCTGCTTTTGTATTTTAGTTGTGCCTGGATGATGTGCTGGCTACTGGTCCACTTTCCAGTCAAAGCCAGGGAGCTGTGAATGTAGTAAATCATGGAAAATAACTGTGCCATTCTGCTATGAGTTCTAGGGGTATTTATACCTGAACTGGCCACTTTAACATCTTTGTGTGAACTCTGAGGTATTTATACATGAACTGGCCATCTTTTGTGAACGCTAGGGGTATTTATACATGAACTGGCCAAGTCTGCAGGGATTTGAGGGACATTTTAGGTTAGGTAGCTTTGCTGGCTAGTAATCTACCTTCTACTGCAGTGCTCTGTATGTAGCTGCTGTGGGCACTGATCTCTTCTGATCTCATTCTCATCTGTGTGCTGACTGCTGTAATAACCATTTATAATACATTTTTGCCCTTGATCCCCCTCTGGCATGCCACTGTCCAGGTCGTTGCACCCTTTAAACAACTTTAAAATCATTTTTCTGGCCAGAAATGTCTTTTTTAGCTGTTAAAGTTCGCCTTCCCATTGAAGTCTATGGGGTTCGCGACGTTCGAGAACCGTTCGCATTTTTGACGCAAGTTTGCGAATATGTTCGCGAACTTTTTTTCCGACGTTCGCGCCATCCCTAATGGCAACAAAACTGGGTTAAAAGGTTTGTCTGAACTAAGAAACACAAGAGCTGGACTGATGAATCCAAGTATGAAATTTTCTGTTTATCTAAATAGGATTTTGTATATCATTAACTAAATAAAGAAGGATTTCTATCGTTCTCAAGTACAGGTATGAGGGAGGTATTAACAACAATGACCCAGACACTATGGGCAAGGCTGCCATTAGGGGGGTACACGGGATACATTTGTACCGGGGCCGGTATTAGAGGGGTGCCTGGCTGTGCAGCACTCAAATTATCCGGCCCCCATTGACAGCACTGAACTGGTGAAGTCCCAAAGAGCCGAAGTCTCAAAGAGCTGAAGCCAGGAATGGAGCCGAAGCTGCGAATAGACCCAAAGTTGAAGTCCTGAAAAAAAAGACCCAAAGCCATGAAAGGAGAAGAAGCTGAAGCCCCAAAACCACGAAAGGAGCTGAAGCTGAAGCCCCAAAGCTGTGAAAAGACCTGAAGCCATGAAAGGAGCCTAAGGTAAGTTCTACTGAACACCAAGGTGTTTTTTCTTTTTCCACCAATGTTTTTTTTATGGGAGGGGTTGGCACCAATTTTTTTTAACTTAGAGAGAACACTGATCACCAATGATTTTTTGTAACTTCTATGGGCAACTTAACCACCAACTTTTTTTTTAACTTGTGAGACCCAGGAAGCCAATGTTTTTTTTAAAAAAAAACTTTTATGTGGGACCCTGGCAGCCATTTTTTTTAACTTTTAATGGAGTCCTGAACACCTCTGGCTTTTTATTACTTGTGTGTGAGCGGTGTTACCATCCTTTTTAGCACTGTCTTTGTGGCTTTTTTACTGTGGTGTGGGCGGGATCTGGAGTGTTGCTTGGGCGGTGGGCGGGGACCAGGGGCCACAGAAAATTTTGTTGTAATGGGCCCCTGATTTTTGATGGTGGCCCTGATGTGGGGTATAGTATACTTGATCCCAACTAAGATATAATTAATCCTTATTGGAAGCAAAACCAGCCTATTGGCTTTATTTAATGTTTACATGACTTTTTAGTAGACTTAAGGTATGGAGATCCAAATTAGAGAAAGATCCATTATCTGGTAAACCCCAGGTCCCAAGCATTAATAGTGTATTGCTTTCAGTATTGTTACAGGAGAGTGAAAAAATAATGCTGTGGCTTCTGACATTAAATATTTATATGTAAATGTCTCCAACATTTTCTTCCCTACATCTCACTATGTGAGGTGTTTACAGTGCCTGGCAGCCTTGCAGCAATGACCTGCATCACACGTATTATTGACCACAATTCTTGTTGGATATGATGCTTTATGAGATGGTAGCGGAGGCTGAAGTTGAATTATACTGAATATATTCTCACTTGGCTTTATAAAGGAATGTACAAGTGGTCTCTGGAGAACAATGCCTAGGGATGGGAGCAGACCCCAGCTGTTAAAGGGGTTCACCTTTAAGTTAACTTTTAGTATGTTATAGAATGACCAAATCGAAGCAACATTTCAATTGGTCTTCATTATCTATTTTTTCATAGTTTTTTAATGTTTTGCCTTATTCTTCTGACTATTTCCAGCTTTTAAATGGAGGTCACTGAACCCATCTAAAACAAATGCTCTGTAAGGCTACACATTTATAACTATTGCTACTTTTTATTACTCATCTTTCTATTCATGCCTCTCCTATTTATATTCCAATCTGTTATTCAAAACAATTGCTGGTCGTTAGGGTAATTTGGACCCTAGCAAACCAATTGCTGAAATTGCGAATTGGAGAGCTGCTGAATAAAAAGCCAAATAACGCAAAAACCACAAATAATTAAAAATGAAAAACGATTGCAATCGTTAAGAGCATTGACCTGATAAATACGTGATATTTCAAGTGTAATAACAGATCACTGGCAGCATTGGGTTACTTTAACATAAAGGGTAGCTCTGGGTATTTATAAGATTAGACAAATATTTAATTTCAAAGACACATAATACATAATTCCTGACAGCTGGGTACTACCTTTCAAGTATGGTGACTTTCCTCAGTACACAGGACCTCTGGGCTACCAGTATAAACAAACTAACAATTGTTTGGGGGTCATCACTGTGCTTATTGTACCTGACAATTCTTTTGGGGGATGGCTCAGCCTCCTGGCTTTATTCTCAATTTTTTGTATGTTTCATCATTTAATTTGTCACTCCATCTACTCCTTGCAGTGATAGACAAAATCCCCAGACCCTCGGGGAATTCCAGGTTCCAGTAGCTTAATGCAAAATACTTAAAAAGAGAACATTCAATTAAAGGGGTTGTTCACCTTTAAAGGTTTTAAAGTTTGTATTAAACAATATAAAGACTATAAAATCCACATTAGATTACATGACAACAGTGCAGTCTGTATATTCAGGACCCAGTGCAGTCTGTATATTCTGATTATTAATCAGTCTTGCTGTATCAGCTTCTGGAAGATATTATTTCACTTCTGCTGTTTTGATCATTAATGATGATCCCTAAGCTTAGGCTAGATCACACTGAGCATGTGCACAGTCTTGGTCTTGCAAAGATGTATAACAAAGTTACAAGATGACAGCCCCCCGTGGCCTTATTCTATTTTAGACTATCCTTGTCCTTTAAATTAACTTGATAGGGTCCAAATTACCCTAGCAACCATGCACTGATTTGAATAAGAGACTGGAATAAGAATAAAAGAGGCAAAATACATATAGACATATTTTTCTATATGTATTTTGTGGGCCTCATTGCACTCCCGCCTAATGGTTTTTAAAAATTAGTGGTGAGCACAACTTTTCCTTGTTTGTTATAGTTATACAGGAGCAGTGACCAGCTCCAAGTTGTAGCCCCCACCCTTCCCAACTATAGTCAGGTGATCCCACTGGTGTCTAATAAAAGGACAACCAAAATGTTTACTTTGAAAACAGCTAGTAAGTTGCAGGTAAAACTTAGTCCCTTTGTAAAATGTATAATGAAGCAATAAAATTCCTAATGAGTCAGATGAAAATTGAGTGTAGGACTGGCCAGATATGGGATGACTTTGACGTAGTTGGCCAGCTTAAATATATTGCAATATATGGACAAACGATCCATGTTTTGTTTACAGCTTTTTTAGTAGCTGTATGCACAAAATGTTTCAAGCATGTACACCTTATTTCGCCTACTTCTGGTCCGCACCCTTGTTCCCCCCCACTGGCAAATCCCTTCTCTCTTTGTGTGTGCTCCCAATCCATTTGCACACGTGCTGAGTAGGGGGACAGTAGTGGCCGGCCAGGGTGCCTTCGGCACTCAGTTAGCTTGGCCGGGCCTCAGTACACAGTAGTGTTGCCAATGCCAGTGTAGTGTCTTTTAGGCAGTTTATTTTTACTTGAAACAAATTAAACAGTCTAAAATAAAATCCTTAGCACTTAATGGGCTTCTAACTAACACAGGTCAGTTTTCCTAACTAACCAGTAGTAGTCCTATCTCTTGTCTCCCAAACAGAGAAATACAGTATGAAGAAACTCCAAGTATCAATCTTACTGTGAATCCAAACTTCTCTGCGAGCTTGCACGTGTAGTTTTCGTGTGTCTTTTCAGATATCCCGATAGTGACCTTAAAGGACAAGGAAAGTGTAAAATAGAATAAGGCTAGAATTGCTGTATTTTGTATACTAAACATAAATATGAACTTACTGCACCACAAGCCTAATCAAACAAATGATTTATGCTTTCAAAGTTGGCCACAGGGGGCTGTCATCTTGTAACTTTGTTATACATCTTTGTCTGACACTGGCACTGCACATGCTCAGTGTGGTCTGCTTGAGTTCTGCATGGCTGGTAAGTAAGGCAGGGGCTCCCCCTGCTGTTCATAAGTGATTGTTTCCCTGCCAGAAGCACTAAATGAAGGGAGAATTTTACTGCATACAGTCAGGTTTCTTATAAAAACGGTACACATTTTAAAATGAAAGTATATTGGAGATAGATTTCTTTTTCATTAAAGAAAGTAAAAATGGGATTTTATTTCTTTGCCTTTCCTTGCCCTTTAACACATACTTTATGGATGGGTCCCAAAAAGGATTACTGAAAATTCTGCTTAAGAAGGAGCAGGACAGCAGTTATATTGCCCTTCCTAAAGCAGTACAGGGGATGCATTCAGTCAGACCGGGTTAGTTAGTGCAGGGGCTGTACTTAAAGGAATTGTTCAGTGTAAAAATAAAAACTAGTTAAAGGGCACCAATTATAACTATTTACTAAGTAAATACACTATGTGAAAGTTCAAGAACCCCTATTTTTAAAACAGAATTGTTTGTATAATGTAAATGATCAGCTCACTATACCTTCTGCAAAATCTCCCCTATCTCCACTGCAGTTCTAGCTGAGGCAGGCATCTTGGATTTCACTGACTCCTCCTACCTATATCTTCACAGCCATGCTCAATTGAAATTTCTTGGTTGCCTAATAAACCTTCTACGCTATTTTCAAACCTGCCAAACTTCTGATACTTCTAGTGGAAGAGTTTACTAAAGCTAGGAATTCTGGGTAGAATACTCAGGGCGGTGCTACAATATGAGCATGCTCATGAACTCATTTGCATGTTGTAGTCACAGCATGGTCTCCCTCAGTGAAAGAACCCATTTGACATAGAATAGCATCTTTTAAAAACTGCTTTTTTTTTCAAAAAACTGTATATGTAGTTTAATCAAGCGTGTTTAGGTTGTACTGGTCAGATTGTTATTTTGTTTTTGATTATGGTTGTGATTGGTGCCCTTTAAATAGATAGGCTGTGTAAAATAAAATAAAATAAAAAATTCTAAAATAGTTAGCCAAAAATTTAATTTATAAACGCTGGAGTGACTGGATGTAGAACAGAACAGAACACTACTTCCTGCTGTTCAGCTCTCTTGGTTTCCACTGATTGGTTACCAGTCAGTAACCAATCAGTGCCTGAGCTGAATGCTAAGGATCAATTGCAAACTCACTGAACGATTATGTCCCATGTGGGCCCACCTTCAAGAAACGGACTAACTCAGAGTTAGTTTATTTTGCACAGCCTATCTATTTTTACCCAGTTTTTCTTTTGACACTGAACTGTTTCTTTAAAAAGTCACTAATTAGTTAAAAGGGGAGTGGTTGTGGGGGAGTTCTCTGTACAGGAAGTAGGAAGGAGGAAGTGGGCGTTGCTCATTCAATGAGTTTTGAGATGGACCGAGCTGGAGTTCAGTATCTATAATTGTATAAAGTAAATTGGCCTAATAGTGGCTGAAGTTTACTGAAGAGCAAGTCCTATATATGCGACAGTCAGGGAATCAGACCACTTTGGTTAAAGAGAAACACACAGCTGTCTGTCGTATATACAATGTGCTGTTGCAACTTGCTTCCATTAATCCCACTGTGAATAAACTATAGGGGGGCCACCTACAATATTAACTATAAGAATTCCCACAGCAAATCAGGGAAAATCAGCAAATGGGTATCAGAGATACCTAAGGGCACGCATTTCAATTCCTTTGAACCATCTTATATTTACTCAGCAAACTGTACATTTTAATTATAATTCTTAAGAAAAACACACAGTTCTCCCCTGGTACCTGTCTGTTTTTAAATCTTAAAGATGATCACACCTGGTCCTTTGTGCCGAAACAGCTTTACACTCAATATAAAAATCCACAGGAGTTGCTTTCTCCAGCTTTCTCCATCACACCATGACCATGAGAGGATTCCTCACTGCCTTCATTATCTGCACTCTTACGGCAACAGGTTAGTGACATTGGGAACAGTTAGGCTGTACATCATATATATATATCTAGATCAGACCCATTCCAGATATGTACAGCTTAATCACAACCTTGTGTACAGGGAACAACACCATCATCTCTTATGTCCATAGCAAAGAAAACAAGACGCATTCTTCTAAAGACCCAGACTTTGTTAATTAGCTAAGGATTGCATTGCTTTCACCATAGATTTTGTTCCAGACTTTAATTGTTCAACTAGTTATTGCAACTTCCTGGGTGCCTTCATATTTAATGGAGAAGGAAAGGCATATTTAATTGGGGGTACCAAAAGTTAGATACCCCAAGTGATTTCATAGACTTACCTCACACCCCAGGAAGGTGTGCCTATCAGGAGAAAACTGCACCGGTCCGAGGGTTCTTCCATCAAGCCCCACCAATTGATCAGCCGATCGATGCTTGCTGGAATAACCCCAGGTAGGTGCAGTTTTCTCCTGATAGGATCACCAGCCCAGAGTGTGAGGTAAGTATATATAATCATTAGTGCCTAACTTTTGGCACCCCCAAGTAAAGAGCACCTTTCCTTCTCCTTTAACCAAGAAATTATCATTTCCTCAAAAACCTAAAGGGATACTGTCAAGGGAAATTTTTTTTTTTTTTTTTCAAAATGCATCAGTTAATAGTGCTGCTCCAGCAGAATTCTGCACTGAAATCAATTTCTCAAAAGAGCAAACAGATTTTTTTATGTTTCATTTTGAAATCTGACATGGGGCTAGACATATAGTCAATTTGCCAGCTGCCCCAATTCATGTGACTTGTGCTCTGATAAATGTCAGTCACTCTTTACTGCTGTACTGCAAGTTGGAGTGATATCACCCCCTCCCTTTCTCCCCCACGCCTGCAGCTTAACAACAGAACAATGGGAAGGTAACAGGATAACAGCTCCCTAACACAAGATAACAGCTGCCTGATAGATCTAAGAACAGCACTCAATAGTAAAAGCCCATGTCCCACTGAGACTCCTTCAGTTATATTGAGAAGGAAAAACAACAGCCTGCCAGAAAGCAGTTCCCTCCTAAAGTGCTGGCACAAGTCACATGACCGGGGCAGCTGGGAAATTGACAAAATGTCTAGCCTCATGTAAGCTTTGAAAATTAAATAAAAGAAATTCTGTTAGCTCTTTTCAGAAATGGATTTCAGTGCAGAAATCTACTGGAGTAGCACCATTAACTGATGTGTGTTGAAAAAACACGTTTTCCCATGACTGTATCCCTTTAATTTCTTTGCATTCATTTTAAAAATACGTAACAGATATAGATCTTGTGCTGTCTTTAGAATCTCAAAATTGTATCAGCGGATATAAGATATAGTAGAGCTATAGCTCCCATCATCCAAGCAATACCATTCCTGAAATACCCAAGGACCCCATTATCCATAAATCACCAAATTACGGGAAGGCCATCTCCCTCAGACTCCATTTTATCCAAATAATCAAATTTTTAAAAAAATTATTTCCTTTTTCTCTGTAATAATAAAACAGTAGCTTGTACTTGATCCCAACTAAGATATAATCAATTCTTATTGGCGGCAAAACCAGCCTATTGGGTTTATTTAACGTTTACATGACAGTAGACATAAGGTATGAAGATCCAAATTACATAAAGATCCCTTATCCAGAAAACCCCAGGTCCTCACAGCATCTCTTAGAATGCAAATTAAAAAATGAAGCAGTAGTAACCAAAAAGCTAATGACTATGAGCAGAGGGTTCAGAATCGCACATGAGCCGGTAGATGGATTTTTCAGTTTTTGTCAGTTCTGAATGGAATAACTGTGACATTTTATAATGAGATCACTTATCTATGTTATACTTGATCTCATTGTGACATTTTATTTTGTAATGTTTTCATTGTCCAGTTACTTCATACTTTTAACTCAGGGTAATTCCGTGAATTAGGTGACACCTACTGTATGTACTTGTGTTTCCTTAATGAATATAGCACTGTTCAATGCAGACAATACTGCGTTTTTTGGAAAAGTGCAGTTTTTTTAGGGGAAAAAATGGTTTGCTTTGCTTTTTCTGGTGCTTTTTTTCTGGTTAAATGTGCTATTATACCTTACTTTTGCATTGCTCCTGTTATACAGTATCTAGTAGAATTAAGTCAAAGGCAACTGAACATTTAGGGGTTCATTCATAAAAATCGAAAAATGTAAGTTTTTTTTTTTACTATAAAATCCAAACTTTATGAAGTCCTAATATGAAAATCCGGCATCTCAGACATGTTGAGGTTGTATATAATTCAATGGGGGAAGTCCCTTAGATATTCTGATCTGCGCTGTGTTCCATGCAAGAATCTGAAGATGTTGTGCTTTTACGGCATAAATCCAAAAAAATTTGTATGATTCGAATTTTCGTATGATTTTCATGATTTAATTTTCCCACACTGGAATTTGTGGGAAAATGTATTGATAAATAATTGGAAATCACCCGTGTGGATTTGGTCGGAGTATAGTTTAAATAACCCCCTGAGTTTTCTTGAAAATGTTTCATCACTAGCAATGGGCAAATCTACCCAGTTTCACTTCGCCGAAAAATTTGCGAATTTCCAACGAAATTCGTGAATTGGCGAAAAAATTTGCGAAACGACACACGGCTCATTTTTTTTGGGAAATTTTTGCCAGGCAAAATTTTGCTGGCATTTCGCGAATTTATTTGCCAGTGGCGAATCGCCGGAATTCACAGCGAATTCGCCCCTGGCGAATAAATTCACCCATCACTATTCATCACTCATCCGAGCATCTTCTTCAGCTGAACTGAACTCAGATGAGTGGAAACATGTTCAAGAAAGCTCTAAATATCCAATAACCTTTGACTTAATTCTACTAGATACTGTATATCCTGACCTGGATTGTGATGGACGAATAGGCGACCTTTCGCCGGAATTTGCAAAGAAATTCGGAAAAAATTAGGCGAAGCGAGACATCGCCGTGTTGGGCAAAAGGACGCCAGTCTCCATTTTTTCGATGCCAGCCAAGGGTGCCGGCATCCCAAAAACGGACACTGGCGTCAAAAACAAGACGCTGTTGAATTTTCGGCAGGTGAAATTTCGCAGGCGTTTCTCAAATTTATTTGCCTGCGGGAATTCGCCGCAAATTTTCTATCACTAGACCTGGATAAATGAGAATCTTCATAGACATTGCTCCTGTTGTTATCAGTTGCAGATAATACAGTATAAATGTAGACATATTTATTTATTTATTTCTTATTGCCTACAGTATTTTACCATAAAGGAGAATTCAATCCTTTAATGAAAAAACCCGTACCCCTTCGGTGCAGATTCAGGCAGCGGAGTTCCAGGCAGCCATCTTGCGACTCTTTGGTAAGCTGATCGGTGTGATAGTGCATGTTCCGTTGGAGCAATTTGCCAGTGTGTGATAACTGAGAAATGGACGGAAATTGCCGATCTCCCAGTCAGCTTACTGAAGACCCGCAAGATTGTTGCATGCAACTCCACTGCCTGAATCTGGGCCGAGGTGTAAGTGTAAAGTATGGGGCATTTTCCCAGGGGTGCAGTTTGGCTGGGGGGAGGAGGGAGGGGTTGAATTCTCCTTTAACAAGACCCAACAGTTTCGAAGAAGCAGAGTGCAAGAACCATAGGTTTTCCAATACCTTATAAAGAGATTTTCTAAAAACTGCACAAAGTGCACGCCAAGAAAGAGTCCCCTGCTCTCCTCAGTCCATTCCATTATCTGCCTTCAAAGGTCCAGATTTCAACACAGAAAATCATAATGTTTCCATGCACAGGCCAATGTAGAACATTTGAATCAACCAAAGTGGGCTGATAAGAGGGACTATTTCTTAGCCTGTGCTTATACACATGCCGAGAAACAGGTTTGTATGTCACTAGTCTTGATTATTGTACTTCACTATTTATTTTCTGAGTCTTCCTTTCCTGTAATCAACTTATAGCAGCAGGAGCTTGGAGGAGGGGCATCATAACCCTGCTCAGCTTCAGGGTTCAAACTCATGGTTAGCATAGTTGGGGAGGGGGTTAGTTATTGGGGGTTGGTGTGGGAGCCATTTTAGCATGAAGATAGGAGGAGCTGGCCACCATTTTACTGTGGTTGGTACAAAGTAAAGTCCCCTCCTGCCTTTGCTTAGAATAGGGAAAACATTTTTTTTTTATTTTAGTTTGTTGTTTTGCTAGTTGTCACTTACTGTATGTGGCCTTGAATGTGGGTTTTAGATAGATAAAGCTCAAGGGAAAAAGCAGGGTTCATCATAGAGGTTCTTGTCGTAGCTTTGAGCAGGTCCTTGTCCGTCTGCCACGGTGGTATTTGGTGCCACATGAAGTTATGAGTTGGGGTAATGGTGTAACCCCTAAGGTGTGTGGCCATAGTTAGTTGCATTGCTGGTAACCTACCCATGACACATGTTTACAGTTTGGCCTCTTGCAAATGTTAATTCAGTTAAAGCCGGCTATTGGAGCAACAGTTTATTTGGTGGATCCTTTGAGCCAGGAGGTTTTCAGCTAGAGGACTTAGCCAGGTACTATGTGGAAGGGCAGAATGACAGGGAGCTCTCCTGTTCATACTAGGTCCATGTTTTACAACTTGTTGTTATGTGATTGTAAAGCTAGGGATATGAGCATGGGTTACATTGAGCTCACACTTCAGGATCAGGGCCTTCACTAAGTAGAAGATTCCCAGAAAGGTGTAGTGGGACTTCAACTCTCAGGCTACTGTGCATGCAAAAATAGAAATGATTGGATGACAGGAGGTTCTTATAGTGAAAAAAAATGTGGATGTTATATTAGTTCCAGACAATACTCACAGGTTTTACTCAGTTCCCTCGGTATATATACACTTCAAAGTGGTCTGGACCCCACCCAGTGGAATGGTCAGGGAGAAGGAGTCTAGCCTGACATCCTATCCAATGTGGTTCCTTCACTAAAGGCAAATCAAGAAAGCTTTTGAAAGCTACTCCCTGCTACAGATCTGCGATGGAGCACACAACTGCTCTTTATATATAAGCTCTCTATCTCACTCTCCCAGAGAGTCTATTACAGATCTATCCTGCTCTAGCTAACCCTCGTTCACTGGGTTCCCTGATCCCAGACTCAATCACAAAAGGTACAGGTCCATTTAGGGTGATGGCTTTACTGGGCCTTGGTGTACCCAGGCTCAATGGGCACATCCAGCTGGTTAGGACTTCAGCATCCTAAGAGGAAGATCCACACCTTTCCACACACTATATTGAAGTATGGTAGGAAGTGGTTGTTACACTTCTTGGCCAATAACACTGGATCTGAAAATATGAATTTGATACATAGGCTTCTGCCTAGAGAAAGGAAAAAGGTTAGGGCATTAAAGTCATAAGGGCAGATTAACTCCTATGAGCCCCTACATGATCATCATTATTATTATTGTAATGTTTCCTTGCATTTGTTTATATACATGTTTTCTCATACTCTGAATATTCAACCTGTTGTACTGTGTATCCTGAGTTAAGCTGTGTCCAGTTTCAATCCAAAATATGATCTTGTCATGTATTTTAGTGTTTATACTGTAATCTTCATCATGTTTTTCCATTCTAAAATAGCCCATTGAGCTCTTTTCTATTTTTTTTTATTTTATCCTTTTTCTATTCCAGTATGTTTATTAAAATGCAATTCCTGCAATACCGTCAAAGAGACATCAAGTTATAGAGGCTGCAATGGCTTTTCCTCTACTGTAAACTGTGATTCTGAATATTACAGCTGTGGATCATACTATGAAATGAAATCATTTGGTGAGTTATTCTCCCTGCAGCATTGTGAAATATTGGGTATTGAAAAACTGTTTATGCATGTTTATATTGGTTAGTATATGTTTCATTTATGCACTCTCACTTGGCCACAACAACTTCACATACAGTACCTCATTTTTCCCTTAAAGGGGAACCATCTCTAAAGTGAAAATTTTATAATAGTTTCATCATAGTGAAATTAGAAACGTTGTAAACACAATCAATTAAATATTCTGCATTGTTTCTGTAATGATCAAGTTTATCTTCAGTATCCCATTCTCAGCATCTGTTTATCTTCATTCTGCCTCTTCCTCTTTAGTGCCTGGTGTCTGTGCTGCTAGTTGTTCCCTTTGAGCCTGGGATCACCAAGGCCCAGTAAAGCCACGTTCCCTTAAGGGACCTGAACCTTCACAGATTGAGTCAGGAACCAGGCAATCCCGTGAACGAGGTTAGCTATCATTAGGGCAGATCTTTAATAGACTCTCTAGGAGAGTGAAATAGCCAGTGTTATATAGCATGATCAGCTCTGTGTTCCATCAAGGAGTGATAGCAGGAAGAGAACTTCCTTCAAGGCTTCCCTGTATGCCTTTAATGCAGGGACTTCATTATAGTTAGGGATTGGGTTTAGCAGCAGCTTCCAGTTCCTACACTGATGTTCCCGATCGACACACTGGCCAGTGGTGTCCTGTAAGGAACTGATGTACTCTGCCTATTATTCCTTATGGGATTGCCAGTCTTCATTTTGCTGTATCTGCTTCTGCTATTTTCCCTCCTATGTGATATGCTACACCTGCAAGTAAACCTGTGGTTATTGCCTTGTGCTAATAAAATACCTGTTTCTGTTTTCACCAAGAACCTCCTGGTGTCCAGGTATTTTATATACAGTTACCTGCTTATTTGTAGTTTACTACCTATTAATGGGAAAGCTTCCATTGGGCGAAGGCCCTGCCCTGTGGTGTAATGTTGCAGTGTGGACACTTAATCTAATTTGTGCTGCCTAGCCCAAAAAAGCATTACAGTTAGATCCAATATATGTTACGGGGGGGGGAGTCCTTTCCTAGAAGATGTATTAGAGCTCAGTCAAATAACTGAGTCCAGTACAAACAAAATCTTATAAAATGACTGCCTTTTGCACAAATCGAGTCAGTTCTAAAGGTGGCCATACATGGGCCGATAAAAGCTACCGACAGACTGTGTCGGCAGCTTATCGGCCCATGTGGGGGGTCCTCCGACGGGCTTCCCTGATCAATATCTGGCTGAAAGTTGGGCAGATGTTGATCGGGCAGGATTAAAAATCCCGTTGGATTGCGGCCGCATCTTTTCGCCCGTATCTGTGCCATTCTGATCCGATCGTTGGGCCCTAGGGCCCACGATGGGATCAGCCCGATATCGCCTACCTCAAGGTGAGCATATCGGGGAGAGATCCGCTTGTTTGGCAACATCGCCAAATGAGCTGATCTCTACGTGTATGGCCACCTTAATACATCTTCTGGGCCAAAGGAACCCCCCCTGTAAGATATATTGGATCATTCAATTGACACCCAACTCCTGAATGAAGTCAGAATGAAGAAAAACAAATGCTGAGAGAGAGATAGTAAAGATAAACTTGATTATTCCAGAAAAAAATGCAGACTATTTAAATTGATTATATTTAGAAAACTCATTGTAGTATGCTGAAGCCTATATTAGATTTTCATTTTCGCAAAAGTTCCCCTTTTGTCTGGAATGTGGCTACATTGTAAGTAGGAAATATCTTATGGGTAATGTATGGTGGGGAAGTGTATCATGTGTATACAGTATATCCAGTAACAAAGGACAGTCTTTTTCTCTTTCTCAAACACTCTCACACAGACATGCACCCCCCTCTCATGCACATAACATACTACCACACATTCATATAGTTGTTAATTTATTTTGTCACTACACTTGACTGGCTAAATATCTTATATCTTATGTGACTTCTGTAACATATCTCCACGCATTAGGTACAGGTATGGGATCCGTTATCTAGAAAACCATTATGCAGAAAACTCTGAATTATGGAAAGACTCCATTGTAATTAAATAATCCAATTTGAATGATAGAATGGCATCAGCTTATATTCAGATGTTATTATCAGTAAGCATGCAGTGCATTAACATTAGTAAAGAGCAATTTAAAATCAAAGAAATAACTTTAAAAAAAACAAGAACGGTAATACATTTTTAAATCAAAAGAACTTCATATTCCCTGGGTGTTGTAAGGAAGGTACAGTTCATCTAGTTTTGCTTAATAATAGATGGCTTGTACAACTAGAGGATACGTTAGATAATTGTTTGTTATGCTCTCAAGGGGTAGGCAGGTCCCACAATCCCTTTGTTAATTCCTGGTTGTATGTATACTTAAATCAGAGTTTTCTTCTTGTATGTGTAGTATGTGTGGTACAGACTGAATAATGTAAAAGACCAGTCACATAAAAAAAATTTTTTTAAAAATGTGTAAACTACAAAAAAAAACAAAAAAAAAACACAGAGACAGGTTACACTTTAAAATCGCCAAGTCTTTGTTAAAGGGGTGGTTCACCTTCAAGGTAACTTTTAGTATATTGTAGAAGGGCCAATTCTAAGAAACTTTTCAATTGGTCTTTATTATTTATTTTTCATAGTTTTTTAATGATTTGCAATTTTCTTCTGTTTCTTTGTAGCTTTCAAATGGGGGGTCACTGACACCATCTAAAAACAACTGCTCTGTAAGCCTACAAATGTATTGTTATTGTTACTTTTTATTACTTATCATTCTATTCAGTCCATCTCCTATTCATATTCCAGTCTCTTATTCAAATCAATGCAGGGTTGCTAGGGTAATTTGTACCCTAGAAACCAAATTGCTGACACTGCAAATTAGAGAGCTGCTGAATAAAAATCTAAATAACTATAAAACCACAAACAATTAGTGATGGGCGAATCTCCCGCGATTCGCTTCACCGAAAAATTCGCGAATTTCTAGAGAAATTCGCGAATTGGCGAAAAATTCGCCAAACGAGTCGCGGGATGCTTTTGACGCGTGTCGCGTCAACTTTGGCGCGCGGCGCGTCGATTTTGGTCGCGTGTCGCGTCAAAAACGACGCGCGACTCGTTTTTTGGGCGAATTTTCGCCAAGCAGGTGATTCGCGAATTTATTCGCCAATGGCGAATCGCGGGAATTCGAATAAATTCACCCATCACTACAAACAATAAAAAATGAAAACCAATTGAAAATTGTCTCAGAATATCACTCTCTACATTATACTAAAAGTTAATTTAAAGGTGAACAACCCCTTTAAGAAATAACTTACTAAAGCTCCTCTTCTGAAAAGGCAATTGAGTGATCCATGTGTGCCTTCCTTAAAGCAGAAATCGATCATCACCCTGTCGCCTTTTCAGAAGGGGGGGGAGGGTCAGGCAGGGTCTTGCTGTGCACTCAAGGATCTGAATGGCAGGACTGGGACAGGGTGATGAGGAAGTAGAGTCAGACTGAACAGGGTGAAGAGGGCGATGAGTCAGACTGTATAGGAAGACGAGGCCAAAGAGTCAGGACAGGAGCAGACTGAGTAGAAGCAGGATGCAACAGACATAAATAAATAGGGCAGAGTCAGGCCTGATGGTATAGGCAGGTGCCCCAGGTGCTGGCAGCGGTACAGGTGAAGCCACTCTCGCGGGTGCACAACTAGGATGTAAAGCTTTTAGTAGAGCCACCTTTTGGCAGTAGTGCTGTCAAATCCACCCCCGCCTGGAGGCACAGAACACATCCTGCATGTTATTTGCTAATGAGTCTGATAGCTTCTTAATGCTTCATTAATTGGACAGTAGCGTTTCACAGAATTCATTTTTTGATAGTTTTACATTTTGTTGATAGAATTCCGTGATACAAAATCTTAATTTCTGTCGCAAAATTTTTAGAAAGTTTTTTTTACATAATTCATTCTGTAACATTACACGTCACCTGTTTTGTTACACTGATAGTATTAATTTGTAAGACAGAATGCTGTTAACATTGACAGAGTTTAGTTTATAATTATACTGATATCCTTTTTGTGCACAAACGTGATTATGTTCTCTCCAGAAATATGTATTTTGTATTTTTTACCAGTGTACTGTACATGGCCACAGTTAGATATGTACTATGAGAGATGTTCATTCTGTCTACTAGGCCTACTTTTGTACATACCGTATATACTAGTTTTGTAGACAAAATTACAAATGGCACCCCATACAAAATTTCATTGTTCAGGAACAAACGAAAATGTTCCTGTATGGAAATGTCACGTGTCTGCTTTGTACAGTACAAAACACAGACATATACCTTACATGTAAATATAGAATCCCTAGCTCAAGACATACAATCCGATCCAAACAATATGTCTAATTCCCACACAAAATGGTTTTTAAATTCATTCAGCAGGCAGACCATAGCCAAAGATCCAGGATTGATAAGTGTTCAGTAGTATACAACAATAATTGTTTTATATGCCAGGTAATTGTCTTCCAAGTTTCTACCAAAATGTTTCTTGCATCAAGCAGAATTAAATTATAAGCACTAAAATGAATGATTTATAACAATTTACATTCTACTATGTTGCTTTGCAGACTTCACTGATATGTCATTTACTTATTGGAATGGATGCTTGTCCAAAAAAAATTGTAATATATCTAAGCGGGTCTCAACATTAGCGTATCAACTTATACATGTAAGCTCCTGCTGTGATACAGACAACTGCGACCACCCAAAACTATTCTGTAAGTACCTGTTATTTTTATCTACAAATATATTTGCCAAATTGTATTTTATTTATCTGAGAGTGATATAGCTAAATATGCTTACATTGGCCTGAAAATACCCTGCTGGCTCTGTAATATTTATCATAAGTAACAGACTATAAAAACCAAACAAAATGAATTTGTAGCTTATAAAGTGGTGTATCAAGCAGGAATGTAATGGCAATATATTACACCTAAATAAGCCTTTCACCAGTGGCAATAAATTCGATTTTTTGCATAATGAAGTACCTATGGCGCAGGAAAAAAATGACCATAAATACATTATCTACCTATTTTTATAGCAGTAAGGAGCACTGTGCTCAACAAGTCAAATTCAAAAGCATGTATTGTGACAATGGTTACAACCACTGGTTTGACTGAAATGTTGGACCACTGACTTTTGCATAATACGTGTTTGAAATTATCCATTGAGTACACTTTCCATTAAGACAGCCCCCTATTGTTTTTATATGGTGCATTAATGAATCAAAGCATTCCAATATGCAACTGCCAACCCCCAAAAACTGTGGTCTTATTGCATCAATTATTTACTAAAAAAAGTATTGGTGTTCAAGATAATTTTTCTGAATTCAGTCGGCTGCGTGGTTAGTGATGGGTGAATTCATCCCTTCTCTTTGTCAACAAAACAGCAAAAAACTTGCAAAAACGTGATTCTGATGACAATTCACAGGTGTCAAAATTGTTGTTGTTGTCAAAATATTTCTGACCACGGCGAATTTTTGTGGCAGCTTCGGGAATTTATTTTGTGGCTTGTGAATAAATTTGCCCATCACTATGTATGGTAAACAGCAAACTTCTAAAGAAGGAGTCAGTTAAATTTCCTGTATAGAAGGAAACCATAATATTATCTTAGGGTCTGCAGTTAATTCAGCTTCATTGTTTTTGATCTTGGTTATCATGGGAGGGGTTTTCTGTTCTTTAATTTCTGTTTAATCTATGTTCAATCTTGTTTTGGATTTGTGCAGCTTCTTTTTTTATAGATTATAATGTTTTGATTGACTGCACACAAAAAACAATGATAATGATAATACTGTGTATTATCATCCGCTGAGCCATAATCAAGTTGAAATAATTCCTGTATCATGCTATAAACTATAAAGTATATATAAAGTATAAACTATATATATATATATATAATATATATATTTATAAGTATATATAAAGTATATATAAAGTATAAACTAAATCAGGTTTAGTGTCCAGTATTGACAACCTCTTGTTGATTCATTTATGGCCTTATTTAACAAAATCCTAATTTTAAAATACAAAAGTCCAACCAAATTAGAATCCACAATTGGACCTTATTGATTATTAAAAAAAGCTAGATTCTTTCAGACTGGGTAAGAACTTGATAAAATCAAGCGAAAAATTGTACAATCTTTTCAGATTTTTTTTTTAAAGCATAAACTTCCAAATAGGAGAGGGACCATTCCCATTGATTTATATGCAACCTTGTCAGATCTGAAGATTCAGACTTTTTCATCCTTGTGGGTATACTTCACCCATTGATAAATAGGCCTTTCATAATCCCATAGAAATGAATGGAGAGCGGTGGAATTTCACTCTAGTGGCGGAACTTCACTCTTTGATAAATTTACCCCATAGAGCATAAACATTTTTTATGTGCAGTGAATTTTTTTGACATGCGTCAATTTTTTTCTCCCATTGCAGTCTATGGCCATCATTTCTGCCCAAAAACTTGCTCATCCATAATGTGAGTCCCCATCAACACAGGCTCAAATCCTCAAACTGTCCATATTAATATTGTTGAAATGTCTTGCAGCCAGAACCATTGCATGAGGGTAAGGAGCAATGGATTGCTCAAACTGCATTATAGACTTGCAGTTATGTAGAGGCATTATGTAGATATGTTGGTTATAATTATTTCAAAATGATTTATGCTGGCATGTAAGAAAAAATTTTTCTCTCAGGTCTGTTGGTAATGCCAGCAATTTAAAGGGAATGTTTACAGATACCAAAATGTATGAGGTATTGTAGGCTTTTTCATGAATGATCTTAACTCACCTGTATAACCCTCATGTAGGAGGGCTATACCAGCTGCCCACACAATCCAGCTACTCAGAGTGGAAGCATGGAGATATTGTACCGCCACCATTTTTACATGTGCAAATATACCATTATATGTAACTTACTGAAGAGTAAATGAGGACAGAAAATGTAAACCCATAAACCATAAAATTGTCCCCACATTGTTCTGTCCCTTCTGCCTCTTTCCCCAACCGTGGACAGACTTTTCCAATGACAATGTCACTCTTTAAAAAGGGGTAACTGGAGCAGCAGGCTCACTCGGATATGTAAGGAGTGTGTTGTTTACACAAACTTTGTCAGGCTTCCCTCCCATTCCAAGCTATGCTATTATATAGCAAACCCTAGGGAGTGAGTAATTATCAAGCATATAGGGAAAACAGAAATAAAGTATCTGAGGTGCAATTGGGAACAGTTTATCTACTTATTAAGTTTACATTGTTAAGTGAACAATATATTTAACAATTGTCTCTACATAAACCAAGTGTAGTGACAGCATCAATCTCAAACACTGTTTTTTTTTATAAAGTTTGAGTTTGTCAGCAAAACTATTGTTGGTGGCATGAAGTAACAACAACTTCTGGGTGAGGTAAAGAATCTGCTATTTGCTTTTACCCGCATGCAGGCTGAAGACATCACTGCATATTGTGGGTTGAGTGATCTCAGTTGTTTTTTGCAATCTTGAAATTGGGCCCTTCCTGAGAGGCCTGCATAGATATAGTTCCAGCTTGATATGTGATACTAGCCTTTGCACTGTTCTTTTGCATCTCTTTATGTTTAAGATTCTTGTAATTCAGTTTGTGTAGGATCATTTGGGGCTCAGGTGTGTTCTTTCTATTTCAAAAGAGGGTGAGAGGTTCTGCATACCTAAGGAGTCTTCTTACCAGGATTCTATTCTTCTATTATCCCCTCCACAAACCATGTTATTCCTTTGGAGCCTGTTCTCCATGCCATAAACTTTCTGCTGCACATATCATTACCGAAATTGTAACCTGTTTGAGATGGGCATGCACATATCGTCCAACATATTAAACAGTTGGTCTGCAACTTTTGCCCTTTCTATTATTTTTGCATTTCATGTTTTATTATACATAATTATACATACTCTTATTTCCTCTGTTTTGACCGCAGAAATCCCTGATAGCATCTCTGACAGAAAGGTTTGGGGGGTCTCTAGGTGTCCTGCTTGAGTATCTTGTCAAAGAAAACTTCAGCATGGAGCCATCATTTTGAGGCTCTTAGGCTTCCATTGAGTGGTGCAGACCATTCAGCACTGCACAATATGCTGGTGCTCTAAAAATACATTTTTGATAATAATAATTAATACTAAATTGCTTGCCATACTTGTCAAGGAGTAAACCCACTGACAGATGTGAATCATACAGACCAATTTCCCTACTTCTTAACCAAAATCTTGACTTATGGGCTTAAAAAAGTAATTGCAATTCTGTCCACCTTATCAAAGGGGAGTCCTGCCCTCAAAAAGTGACTGCTATCAGCCTTAGATATTGAAAACTATTTATACAAGATTACAATGTAGGTCATTGGGTGGTGGTGTCTTTGGACACTGTTAAGGCATTTGACACAGCCCAATGGCCCTACCTTTGGGAAGTGCTGGAACAATTTAACCTGGTCCACTGTTTTATTTTGTGGGTCCATGCATTACATGCTGAATCCTGAGCTAGGGTTTTGGCCAATAACTGCCTCTCTGACAGCTTTCAGCTGGAACATGAAACATGAGAGAAGAATGCCCTCTTTCTCCCTTCCTAATTCTGGCACTGGGTTGGATGTATTCCTCAAGGTGGTGTCAGAGATCAGGGGCTACTCCCTCTATCCACCCTCTATCCCTGGTAGGGTAAACATGATCAATTTGATTTACCTTCCTAAGCTTATCTATGTGCTGCACAATACCTCAGTTACTCCACTTGCTTAATGTTTCAACAAAATGTCATAATCTGTGTGGACAGATGAGAGGCTTCAGTCGGTGCTCAAATCCATGCAGGCTCTCACAACCACAGTGGACTTGCATTGCCTAATTTTTTTTATAGAGGTCAAGTTTTTATTGCTGTTTAACACATTAAACATAAAACAATACGCATACGATACATGTAGTTGAGTTTCTATTACAAAACTTTTGAGCAAATCATATTTACTCACATTTGTTTATCAATTTAGTTGGTACACTCAACTATTGTTCAAGCATTCATGCATCTAGAAGTGAATTCTTGACTTTTATGTTATAAATGTTCCCTTTCATGTTACGGAATCTTGACCCCCCCAGCCTCACCTCCCACCATGGACTGCATATTTTTTCAATACTTTTCAGTGAGCCTCTGGCTAATAAGGTGAGTTTAATGAGAGGCAGATTAATTTATCAATGTTATCCAGTTTTGCACTGTGTGTGGTTGGGGACCCATCCATGTCATAGCAATTACTTTCTTGGCAGAGTATAGAAGTGTTTAGTATCTGAATCTGGCATGATTACTGTTTATGATTTAATCTATGACTCCTAATATGCATACCTGTGGGGTCAGCAGCTTAGGTATTCATAGCTTTGGTCCAAAACGTAGATAACGGTGGACAGGACCAAGCCATGTGTAAGAAGGTTGCTCCTTTGGCCCCACACCTATGACATCTTGCATTTGGATTACATCCCATGGCTTTTAATCACACAGGGATGATATAGAATTGGTGAAGCCATTTAAATTGAACTTATTTGTCTAGTATAGAGTACAGATGACAATAGCTTTTGTCTATTGCTTCATCCCAGTCCTCTTCATCGAGGTCTGGGATGTCAGCTAGCCATTTCTGATATGCTGCCTGAAAAGTGGGGGACATGTTTGCAGTACAGTCTTATACAGTGTAGATGGTAGTTTGGTTAGGAGACCATAGCACCATTTCAAATTGGGGTTGTGAGGTTTTTATTTCCATTCCTCCAAATTGTGCTTAGAAAACTTGCCTACGTTAAAAGTGCCTAATGTGGGATAGATTGGTCTCTGCAAGTTGTTCTTTAAAGAACATCTTGTAAGAATCTGACATGTTTTCGTGGCCAGTATAGAAAATAAGGGAATTGTGGAAATGGGGAAAGCGGGAATCAACCCACAATGGCACGTTAGGCGTTACAGTTGAAGGATTCTGTGGATATATTTTGAGTGCCAAATTGCAGGCCATTCTCAGGGTTGTAATAAGAGCTGGGAGTTTTTCATGGTCTGTGGTTGCTTCTAGTGACCTCATAGCCAGTGCCTAAATCATTGTGTTTGGGATATAGGGATCGGGGTCGAACCACCATTTGACATAGTGCAATTGGCTGGCTAGGTTGTAGAGATATCAGTCTGATAAACCCAGTCCCCCTCTCGGGGTGGTTGTAAGTTTTTGCCAGGCCAACCTGGGTGCTTTACCTCCTATATAAATCTTACTTAAATCTTTTTAGAACCTTTGGAATATGAATAGGTGAGTTGTGAAATATATATATATATATATATATATACCATGGCAGATACACCATTTTAAAAATGTCAATTCTCACCAAGAGTGTCAGTGAGGGAAGATACAATTGGTTCAAGGTTGTGTGGTATAAAGGTGCGTAAATCTGGGGGGATATTGATTCTGAGGTATTTAAATTCCTTTACTACTAAGGGGGTCTCCCATGGGGTCTCCCATGTTGTCTCATTTGTGCTGACCCCTGCTAAAGGAGCTGAATATATCATTTTAATCCAGTTTATAAAGTTGGGTTCAATGCCAAATTTAGAAAGTATTACCCATAGCTAATTCCACTCCACAGAGTCGAAGACCTTAGCAGAGTCCAATTATAGTATTATTCTCGAGCCTGCATTATCATGTGTAGTTTGTAGGTTGAAGAATAGTCTCCTTAAATTAATGTCAGTGGTTTTGCCAGCCATGAACACAGATTGGTCTAGATTGGTCTAGTAGGATACTTTGATAACTCCTCCAGTGGGATGATATAGAAAATATGCAATACAAATAGCCCGCAGCAATGATTCACACTTCACAAAGGATAGTTACCCTCTCACTAGGTAATATCTCCTCTAAGGTGGATAGTACTTGGTCCTGGATTTCATAGCCTGGGATCTTGGGTCTAGGCAGCCTCACTGGCCCTCACCTCACCCACTGTAGTCCCTGATCTAGTGGTTTACACACCACAGGGTCCTAACCCCCACTACTTCTCCTTGTTGGAGCAGATGCTGCTCACTAGCTTCCCTGTACTTACTCTCACTCCTAGAGTGACTGTTACAATGCTCACTATCACTAAATAGCTCTTATCTAACTTTCCACTGGTAAGCCTGGACCTGTAATGCCTCCCAGTCAGGCAAGGTCCCAGGACAGACCCTGAGCACATGGGGCTAAACCCTTTTATACTTTAAACTACTGCCATCTAGGGGACAATCCCCATGAACTAATGTGAACCCAGAAAAAGGGACATAGCTGCCTGAGTATACTAAAGGACTTTAAGTGTCCAAATACAAAGGGGGAACTACCTGAGTAAACAAACCCAAATCTCAGGGACCCTACATGAGAAATGGATTTTTGTGCAGAAGTCTACTGGAGCAGCACTATTAACTGATACGTTCTGAAAAATAAAAACATGTTTTCCCATGACAGTATCCCTTTAACAAATCTGCTAAACTAAATGGTTCACTCTAAACTCTTGCAGTCCGTGGCAAATGTCATCTCTCCTCAATATAGATATTTAGCAGTATATAATGCATGGCATGGCATTGTATTAAAGGACAAGGAAAGTGTAAAATAGAATAAGGCTAGAATTGCTGTATCTTGTATACCAGGGGTGTCCAAACTTGGCCCTCCAGCTGTTAAGGAACTACAAGTCCCACAATGCATTTGCCTGCCTGTGGCTGTCAGACTCCTTCATTGCATTGTGGGACTTGTAGTTCCTTAACAGCTGGAGGGCCAAGTTTGGACACCCCTGTTGTATACTAAACATAAACATGAACTTACTGCACCACAAGCCTAATCAAACAAATGATTTATGCTTTCAAAGTTGGCCACAGGGGGCTGTCATCTTGTAACTTTGTTATACATCTTTGTCTGACACTGGCACTGCACATGCTCAGTGTGGACTGCTTGAGTTTTGCATGGCTGGTAAGTAAGGCAGGGGCTCCCCCTGCTGTTCATAAGTGATTGTTTCCCTGCCAGAAGCACTAAATGAAGGGAGAATTTCACTGCATACAGTCAGGTTTCTTATAAAAACGGTACACATTTTAAAATTAAAGTATATTGGAGATAGATTTCTTTTTCATTAAAGAAAGTAAAAATGGGATTTTATTTCTTTGCCTTTCCTTGCCCTTTAAACAATTATACTGAAGCCCTCATCCTCTTTCACCACTTTTGCTGGCATCTTATACAGTATATTAGGGGTGCACTGGGGATACATAACGTTGATAGTATTATGGCTGAATTAATTGTTTTGCTCAGAACACCATGACAGGCAGACTTTAGATTAAGTAAACTGGAAGTCCACACAGATATAACAGATGAATAGAACGATTCACAGTAACTCTACAGCTTACTCTAGTACTTCAGTCACATGGTCATCACTTTTATTAAAACAGTGCAAGAGTTCAAATGGTGTTTAGCTTCTTCCACTTGCACACAGGTGTCTGACCCAGGCTAAATCACTTTTCCACAATCAAGGATGCAGTCCTTTCCTTGTAACATTAGTAGCCTTTCCCTGGCTTGCCTACCTATAGAGTGCTGATAAACAGGACCTTGCATTAGGTACCTCTCTCAGGTAGCTAACCTCAGGCTGTTGGAAATATAATATTTCTTTCCTCAGCCAAAGAATACATAGTCTTCTTACATGTAGGATGTTAAAGGTTTTCCTCACTTTCAATTTGCAGTTTGAAGGGAGAGCTGTTTAAATATACATTTGCTAAAGGGGGTGGTTGGTGCCAGTAGATCCTGTGGTAGAGGAAGCCCATAGTAGGAGTGGTTAGGAAAGATTTAATAATAATAGCTCCCTCTAGGAGTGAAAGGAGAAATCAGAATAGATAGTTAATCGTCTATGGGGTTCGACCACAGGAATAAGAGATTCCTAGAGAAAGGCATCCACTGTGAACATTTGCTAGGGCTGGGAGCTAGTTCATCTGAAAGGGACTACTACCTCTGGGTATGCACAGCTACTATGCTTGTGTGACAAGTGAATGACATTTTTTATGAAGTGTCTATGAAGTGAGATGATAGTACCATCTGAAAAGTACATTCAATAGACTGTGTAACACCCAGCAAATACAGAGTTATCCTTTTGGTGCAAGTATGTGTGATTCAGTTCTAGTAACCCTTCCTCCACCATTACAGTGAGGGACGACCTAAAAGAAAGCATCCTGTGTAACACATGTTGAGTTGCTGAGAGTTGCTGGCCAAGTTTGAGGTTCAACATCTGATGCTAATAAAGAGTGTGAGCACCCCATACATAGCTTTCCTAAGACAACCCCTTTCCACTTGAATGAAGAAGGGTGGTATTTCAAGTAGGGAAGGTCTCTTGGTCTTCCTTTTTTCAGGTAAGTCAAGGCAAAAACCAAGACTTTCCTTTCCCTAAACTGAAAATTTTAAATATTTCCTGAGATTACCTGGAAGAAAATGATTTTATTATTATCATTGATAGGTTTATAGTAGGTTAGCTTTGATTTCTTGTGCCTTTTAAAAAATGGTCTCATACTGTATGTTCTTATTCTCTCTCTTTTTTTAGTGGAACAAAACTACAGTTACAACGGAGTCATCTGCCCTACTTGTTATGATAAACGTGAAGGTAGCTGTCAGTCTAATTCTTCTATAGCCTGCACAGGGGAAGAGACAACATGCATCCATTATAAAGGGGGTAACACTGTTTGTCAACTGCTTTATACAATTAATAGATGTATTTTGTTGTACATGTGTATTTTCTGTAATGTGTGGGACTTGGGGCTTTCCAGATTGATTTCCAGAAAAGTTAACATTTTTTCTAAAAATTTTATTTTCTAATTAATTTCCTTCATTTTAATAGTATCAATTGGAAGCTAATAGGTGGTGAGCATCTGTAGAAATCAATAGGATTTTTAATTTGAAACCAGTTTCTATATTGGTTCAAAATTTGGCATATTCATTGGTTACCAAGTACAGGAATGGAATCTATTGGAAACGGATATACAGAAAGCTCAGAATTAAAATTTCCCATATTTCAATTTCCCATAGAGCTATGTATGTAAATGTTTATTGGTGGAAAAATAATTCTATTTTTTATACTCGTTTATAAGAACAAGTGTAGTATATATGTATTTATTTTTATAGCGAGTAAAAAACAAAAATTAGAGACCGCTCAAGCTCACCTCCACTACTACCTACCACCAGGTGCTCAGTCTCCAGTGTCCCCACTGCAATAAATTCAGAAAAATGAAAATAGACGGCACTTCTGGACTTGTTTATTTGGGCAGATAGCTGTAAACTTAATTCATTTCAGGATGTGATCCGTTAATCATAGGCTAGCTATCTGCCTGAATAAACAAGTCCAGAAATGCCGTCTATTTTCATTTTTCTGTATTTATTTTTTATAGCAGCACAAATATATGCAGGGCTTTAAAAGGAGTAAAAACAATTCTTCCCTTCCTGGGTTAAAGCCTGAGCCCTAGCTTTCCTGAGTTTGGCCACTAGATATAGCCATAATATAAATGGATCAGCCATCTGGCTCAAGAGGCATTTTGCCAGAGTGCAGGATTTAGGGGCAGCTAGATCCTATCATAGGTGAGCCAGCCAGGTTAAGGCCTGCCTAGATGAGCAGCTCTTGGCCCCACTAAGAAGTATTACAAGGGATTATATTCCATGGGCATTGTGGCCTAGTCAGGGAACCAGTGAGTAGGTTATAGGGCTTAGTTAGACTCCCACCTGGGTTCCACTTAAGAGGTATCCCCCAAGGAAGCAAAAAAAAAACTACGAGTTGGAGTTCTCCTAGCCTCTCCAGTGGGCCCTGAGAGGGAGTGGGCCCTGGTGCAATTGCACCCCCTGCTCCCCTGGTAGTTACGCCACTGTCTACTGAAGGTATGGCTCTGCTTATGGTTCTTCCAGTGAATATGACTGACTGCTCAATGACTGTACCTTGTATCATTACTATATTCTCCTTTGTGTGTACACTATAATAAATCAGTTCTGGTTATTGTTTCAGTTGGAATAAATCCACTGGCCTAAAAAGCTTACAATCTATTAGGAAAAGAAACCAAACAGAAACAAAAACGGGCCAGGGTATAAGTTAAAGGCATCAGTTAATAGTGCTGCTCCAGCAGAATGCTGAAATTCAGATTTTGAAATCTGACATGGGGCTAGACATATTGTCAGTTTCCAAGCTGCCACAAGTCATGTGAATTGTGCTCTGATAAATTCCAATCACTCTTTACTGCTGTACTGCAAGTTCGAGTGATATCATCCCCTCCCCCCACCCCAGAAGCCTAACAACAGAACAATGGGAAGTTAACCAGATAACAGCTCCCTAACACAAGATAACAGCTGCCTGGTAGATCTAAGAACAGCACTCAATAGTAAAAACCCATGTCCCACTGCGTTCCATTCAGTTATATTGCGAAGGAAAAACAACAGCCTGTCAGAAAGTGGTTCCCTCCTAAAGTGCTGACACAAGTCACATGACCAAGGGCAGCTGGGAAATTGACAAAATGTCTAGCCCTCTATTCAGATTTCAAAGCTGAATATAAAAAAAAATCTGTTTGATATTTTGAAAAATGGATTTCAGTGCAAAATTCTGCTGGAGCAGCACTGTTAACTGATGTATTTTGGAAACAAAAAACATGTTTTTCCATGACAGTATCCCTTTAAGCGTGTTTTTGCAGAAGAAGAATAGTGAATCTAAAATATTATTTTTAAGGAGCTTAGAGAAAAGCGATGGTGTGAGAGCAAAGGTGGTGAAAAAGGTTTTATGCACAGCTCAGCTGTTTTGGTGAAATGTATGGTTAGTAGATTGTCCAGAGCTGGGCACAGGACCCTCTTGGGAGTTTATGGGGGGATGAGAACTGATACTGTATATAGAGGAAAAGAAGAATGCTGGCCTCTAGTCACTGGAAATGTTACATTCAATGTGCCACTTGACCAGAAGTCAGGAGAATGATTATAGTAGTGAGGTGTCGAGAAGTGATTTAGATGTGGGTAAGATCAAGTGGGCAGTAACAGTGAATGGAGATGTGATTCAGGGAGACCAGCAAATAATATTTTGCAGTAGTCTACAATGGAGAGTATGAGGGCCTGGACTTTTGTTTTATTAGTAGAGCGGCAGAGGAAGGGGCACGTTTCTTAGAAAGAAGTGGCATGTTCTGGTGGGGGATGAAATGTGTTCTGAGAAAGTGAGGCATGGGTCTAAGGAGACACTCAGACACCTGCCTTATGAGACTGGATGTAGGGCTGGAAAGGAAGACCTGTGTGCTATCTATATAAAGGTGATTGGAGAATCTGAAGAATCTGATAATGTCATAGCAGAGACCCTAAGACAGATCCTTGGGGCACCCTAACAGAGAGATCAACAGGAGGAGAGGTTATTATGTGAAACTGTTACACTTAAGGTGGTTGGTAAGTAGAAAGTTTAGAGCGGAAGGTAGGAATGAGATTGGCCTGTAGTTATCAGGGTAGTATCAGAGGAAGGCTTCTTGAGTGTTGCTGTGACAAGGACATGTTTCAAGGTGAAAGGAGTCAAAGGATGCTCTAATAAGCTTTGTATTAGTGGGCAGAAGAGATGATGTGATGCTTTGGCCTATCAAGTCAACTTTGGATTTGAAGTAGTTTGAAAATTGGGATGAGAGAAAGAATTGTGCTAAAGTCTATGGTTTGAGAAAAGGTGCAGTGGGTTAGTTTTCTGCATGTTAATGAGTTTAGAAAAGTAGTTTGTTTAGCCTGAAAGAGTGATAATGAAGTAAGGAATTAGGAGACAGGATGCAGGTTGCATTGTTGACTGTTTTATAAAGGAAGGTGGCCAGGTATAGGTGGGTATAGAAGCAGTTCAGTCTTGGACATGTTGAGGTTTTAGGCAGTAAGTAGCCATCCAAGATAGTGAAGCTACTACAGCAGTATGGCATTGCATGTATTTAGCTTGAATAGCAGAACTAAGATTAGGTCAGAAATCATGTGGACATTGTGCTAATCTAAATTGCTTATTACTGTGGTTGAAGACACTGCCTTTTGTGGTCATCTAAGTGGAACACGTGATTTCAAAGGCAATTGAAAAAACAACTCATTGCTTTCTCCTTGTTTCATTGCTAAACAGTTTCCAGTCAATCAAAGGGATGTGGTACTGCAAATGCCATCTATTCTCCCGATCAGCCTTCTGATTTTGAAACTATATTTGAAAATATATCCGAATTGTCTCCTTTAAGTATGGGTAAGTTTAATTCATAAGCTAACCAAAAAGAACACATTTCTTCTCTTCATCAAAAATAATTGTTTTTGTTTAAAGAAATGGTCTTCTTCTTTTAAATGAGATGATCTATTTGTGTGCAAGTATGTCAATGTATAGGGGTCAGGAGCAAGTTCACAGGTTTCATGTGTACATTTTACTTTTTAAAGTTTTAAATTCAATATTTTGTGAAAAGAAAACATAATGGTAGATAATAATATGGTAATATTTACTTGCTATTTAAATACATTTAATTTATTGCAGTTTGTCTTTTTTTTTAGTGTGTGCACCAGGGTTGCACCAAATCCACTATTTTGGATTTGGCTGAACCCCGGAATGCTTCTTGAAAGATTCGGACAAATACCAAATTTTCATATGTAAATTAGGGGTGGGAAGGGAAAAACATTTTTTACTTCCTTTTTTTGTGATAAAAAGCCATGATGCTGCTGGAAAAGGCTGAATCTTGGCCGACTCCCTAACCAAATCCTGGATTCAGTGCATCCCTAGTGTGCACATTAAAGCATAATTTGGGTAAAAAAAAAAGACCAATGTCCCTCAAATTCTTCCCCATCCAAACAAACCCCAGTGCGTGTAAATACACATACCTTTACAAACCTATATATATATAGTACACTAATATATATATATATATATATATATATATATATATATATATATATATATATATATATATATATATATATATAATGATACCAATATTTATCTAAATCTTAAGATTGCAAAAGCCTTGGATATTATGCCATCCATCACAACATCACCTCACTGTGAAAAACCCCAATGCTACTTCAAATGAAAGTTCATTTCCTCAAATAAAAAGATCCCCTGCTATCTCATAGTTACTAATGCACTTATAAAAAGTAATAAAACCTGCCTTTTCACCAGAGAAAACAAATTCAACATCTATAAATAGGTAAGGGTTTAATTCCTATGCCCATTTATATGTAAGACAGTACTTTATTTGCTTTTGTAGATGCTGAATTATACTACCTAAAGTAACACAGCTTATACACAAAAAATCGCCAAATCCTTCTCAATTAAAGATTCCCCCAACATTTTCTAATCTCTTTTAATCTCCCTCCAAATTCATCCATTCCTCATCCAAACTCATCCATTACTAGTTATATTATTAGAATTGGGTCTATTATAAAAGACCTAAAAATTAGCTTGTTCAATTGAAATACGGACTATTCACTGTAGAGCTAAACTTTGATTTTTTAAGTAAATTTCAACTGGTCTTTTTATTAAGATTTTGAGTTGATGGGAGTTTAAAATAACGCCCATGAACTAGAAATTCTACCCTTGATAAATCTGTCCCTAAGGGGCAGATTTACTAGAGGTCGAATTCCGAATTGAAAATTTTTTTAAATTCGACCATGGGAATAGTTAAGTAATTAAAATCCATAGAATTCGAAAGATTTTTCCACAATTCGATTGGTCAAACGATTGAATTATAAAAATTTGATCGAACTATCAAATCGTTCGAATCGATCAATTCAAACGATTTTAACCATTCGATCAAATTTTTATAATTTGATCAAAATTAGCCAAAACCACTTCGGCAGATTGAAACTGATTAAATAGGCAGTCGAATAAAAATTTAAAGGAGAAGTCATTCAATAGTCAAGTATTCAAGTATTCAAATAGATTTTTATTCGAATTATTCAAATCATTTATGTGAATAGATGTGAATTTAGTAATAAGTGTCCCACCTCTATTTGTTATGTATTTTACTATTTAAAATAAAATGTATTTATTTAATATTGCAATATTATTTTACTTTTTGTATTTCAGTAAATTCCCTGTTTTGCCCAGTTTGCCGTTCTTATAAAATTAATTGCAGATATCTATCAGTGCACTGTGAAGGTGAAGAAAATGTGTGCCTGACAGAAACAATAGCGACCACCGTTGGTATATTTCTCTTATATGCAGACTGTTTTAAATTAAGTATTTTTCTACTAATTTCTTGTAGGTCACAAAAAATGTGTTTCATTCATTTTGTTACAAATGTCATGCTGCTTGTGCACAATGTGGTAGATGAGCAAACCCTGAATAATTCATATTGCTAGTCTGGAAACAAAAAAGAAAAAGAGCCCCCAAGTAAAGTATATTTCATACTCCACAACCTCCAAATTCTAAAAATGTGTCTCTTGAGAGCTACAAATGAAATAGCAACAAATATATGGTGTAATATTCTCTAGTAATAAGGGCTTATTTAGTAATGGCTGAGTTGTGTTTCTCCTAAAAATAAGTGAAAAATTAGTTTTTGAGGGTTAAAAAACAAAAAAATTTCTGGTTTGAAAAAAATAAAATTTTTCCAGGTTTTTCATGCACCATAGCTGGAATTAACTCAAATCTGAAAATACTCCAGCTAAAATCTGTTGAGGTCATGTAAAAGTCCCTTTGAACCATTTGAAGATGTTTGTAGCCTTCGTGATGTTCAGGTTTTTTTCTGTGGGTTTTGCTTGGAAAACTCAATAAATTCAAACGATTTGAGTTTTTTCTATGAAAACTCAATAAATTTATTCAGGTTTTTCACCTCGGTTACACTGATTCAAGATTTTTACATTCAAATATTTTAATAAATGAGAAAACCTCACAAACTAGACCTTTGATAACCTTTTATAAAGAACCCCCTTAATGTATAAATCCATATTCTGGAAACAGTCACTGTTTACTGTAAACTTTGTACAAGTTTTTTCCCCAGAAATATTTTTACGCAAGGACAAATAACACCAATCTGATTAAACAATTAGATCATAAGTGAAAATTAACAAAACAATAATACACAATAAGGGTTAGATTTATCAAGGGTTGAAATGTTTATCATCATTTTTATCAAAACTCACTAATTCCAATTGGGAACAGTGTCGGACTGGCCCACCAGAAAACCAGGAAAACTCCCGGTGGGCCAAGGTGTCAGGGGGCCCTCATGCTGCTAAACTTTTTGCCTATTTCATGGTCATTCCCTATTTCTGTGAGAACAAAGAGGCTAAATAGATGTAATAATTGATTATAGTATGTAAAGAAAACTAACTAGGAGAATAGAGGTTGATTGAGGAGATGAAGAATGTTAGTACTGAGAGTGGGCTCCTGGTCTAAAGTTTTATGGTGGGCCCCTGGTCTAAGGTTTTTGGGTGGGCCCCTGGTGTCCCAGTCCGACACTGATTGGGAATAATCCAAACTCGATTTGAATTCGAATTTCGATATTTATCAAACCTTTATCCCGGCTATTTACCACCTAAAACCTGCTGAGTTCCTGTATACTGTAAGTCAATGGTAGAGCTCTAGTTACCCATTTGAAAATGTTAATAGCCTTCATGACATTCAAGTTTTTTTTTTTGGCTTTTCACCACCTAAAACCTGCTGAGTTCAATTTGAAATTCAACCTTTGATAAATGGGCCTCTAAATTGTTAACATTACTTTTTTTAAAAAATAGGTTTTAAATAAAGAAAAAAACCTAGGTAGGAAGTGTGACTTAGGTATCACAGCTACATTCAGGTTTTACGAAGAAAAGCTTGAAGGAAAACTCTTTTACATAGGCTGAGGGTGTATAGGAAATAGCAGAAACTACCACACATGCTGTGGTGCTAGCTTAATCTGAAGTGGTTACTGAGTTGGGAACAGCTAAAAAAGAATACAGGCAGAGGGCACCATCCACCCATGAATTGAATTCATGACTAGAATGTTTTCTAATTTATGATAAAGTTTAAATCAGTGTGAAAAACTTGAATTGATTGAGTTTTCTCCGAAAAAAACTAAAATTGCTCCAATTAATCAAATTTTTGAGCAAAACCCAACAAAAAAAACCTGAGTATCATGAAGAATCTAAACATCTTCAAGTGGTTTAAAGGAGAAGTCTACCCACCTTGCAATAAACTTCTCCAATTGAACTCTACAAGACCTCAACAGGTTTTAGCTATTTCCAGCTTTGGGGTATAATAAATGTCAAAAAAGAAATTAACCAGAAAATTTGAATTTTGACTGAAAAATACCATTGAAAATTCAAATTTCTGGGTAAAATTTAACTCAACCTTTGATAAATTGCCCCTTTTAAGATATGAATATGCAAATTACAGAAAGATCCATTATCCAAAACCCCCAGGTCCTGAGCATTCTAGATAACAGGCACTATACTTCTACTACAACAGCAAGTACTATACCTATACTATAAAAGCAGTTCTTTAAATACATATTAAGGGGCCTATTTACTAAAATCCGAATTCATCTCATAAAAAATTTTAAAAGTTTGATCAACCAAACTCCCAGCCTGATTTTGCCTTATTTATAAATAAAATACCTCAAATAAATCAGAATGGCAAAAAAAAAACTGATGAAATCTCAGTTTCTGACTTTTTTCCCTAATTGCTCAATTTTTTCAGGTTTTTGCCTGAAACTGCTAAATTTATTAGATTATCGGGTTAAACCCAGCAAAAACCATGATACCATCCAATTGGGATAGGGGCTTCTCCTATTGACTTATACATGACCTCGACAGGTCTGAAATGATAGATATTCGGAATCTGGCTTTATGGAACATCAGGGTATAATAAATCTTGAAAAAATAAATTTCTACAAAGAATTTTGGTTTTTGTACAAAAAAGTCTGACCGGATACATCTAGTTTAGTAAATCTATCTATATATCTAGTTTAGTAAATAGTCCCCTAGTACATTTTGTAAAAAATGTATTAATGCAGTGCTATATTTGCCCCCTACACTTCTGTATATAAGGTATAATTAAGAATAGGAAGGAATTAAAAAAGAAAATGTAATTTTTAGTTTCCATTAAAAAAAGAAACTGCATGTGTGTGTGTTTAATAAATTCAGTTCAAATTTTACAGATACAAATAAATTTGAACTTATAAGAAGGTGTGGCAAAGCGGCAGAGTGCAGTCGAACTGGAACTTTCACAAGTAACAGGAACAGAAAAACAATTAATACTACCTGCTGTAACTCCAGCATGTGTTTTTCTCCACGTCCCACATGTAAGTACCAGTCTATCTGGAAGCAGCAATGTGTTCACACTCATCTCTTAAACATGAAATAATTGGTCTTTGCACTATAACAACATTTACTTAAGTCTGGGTAGCGCCCTTTGATGCAAGTACCTCAGAAGGATAAGTAAAGCCTACATTTTCCAACCATGTACCGTATATACTCGAGCATAAGCCGACCCGATTATAAACCAAGGCATCTAATTCTACCTACAAATACTGGTAAAATTTATTGACTCGAGTATAAGCCTAGGGTAAAAACTGCATTTTAGCACATCTTCAGCAGACGCAGCGAAGCCGTGGAAAAAAATCTAAGAAGCGGACTTCCGCCAGGCTATGGGCACAAGCATGTTCTTTAGCTGGATTGGAGGGATAGGATAAAGGGGTGGTTCATCTTTAAGCAGGGGCATGTGTTCTGCTGAAGTCCTAAAATGCTTCCTTCAAGTATTGTAGAGATAAAGGGGTAGATTCATCAAAGAGTGAAGTTCCGCCACTAGAGGGAAATTTCACAGCTCTCAATTCATTTCTATGGGATTTTTAAAGGCGTATTCATACAAGGGTTGACTTTCACTTCACCCATTGATGAATACGCCTTGCAAAATCCAATAGAAATGAATTGAGAGCTGTGGAATTTCCCTCTTCCCACTCTTTGATGAATCAACCCCATAGTTTCTATGGAGTTTTAGCATGTGGAGGCTATTGGGGATCTCCTCTGTGGTTATTCCTAATGGAAAAAAACATTTTATAGTAAAGTACAGAGAAGGTCTTCAGTCAGCCAGCACTGGGCTTGTATTTACAGAATATGCAGCTTTACGATCGCTCTCTACAGTTAAATCTCCAGTGTACAGATTTATGATCGCTTTGTACAGCTGAATCCCTGGTCCTGCCGTTTCTGTTGACCAGTATGTTCACTGTGTGAAGGCTGCTGCTCCTTCTTTCCAGGCAGGGGAACATATGCACCTGTTTGTATATTGGGATCTATATTTATGTCCAGACAGGGATACTGTGAGTTTGTTATGTGTATGTGTTGGGACATTTATATTGTGCAGGGCTCAAGGAATGGGTTCTCTACAACAGGTATATTCCATTTTTATTCAGGTAAGGGACACATCAGGACTAATTATTACATTAGTGCAGGAAATAAGGACTGGGAGTAAAGGATGGGTAAAGGATGGGCAAAGGATGGGCATATGAAGACTGCATGGGTAACAGTGTGAAACCTCTCTCCTGTTGTGTGTGTCCCTTGCAATGCCAAGGGTGTGTGAGTCCTGAGTGGAGAAGCCATTTACTCTGATGTTTGCTGTGCTTAGAAACTGACTAATTATGCTGAAGAAAGACTGTGTTACAGTTATCATGTTAACCTACTGAAGTTAAAGCAAGAGTCCAGAAATAATTGGACAATTATACTACTGGTGTGGCCTTAGTGCATGGGTGATCCCATCCCCTAAACTTTACAAATGTATATATGAATTCAAGGGTCAGATTAACTAAGGGTCGAATTGTCGAGGGCTATTTGCCCTCGAATTCGACTGGCGAATATTTGGCAAATAAATATTCAACAAAATTGAATGGAATATTCGCCAGTTTGTGCATATTTGACTATTCACCAGAATCAAACGATTCTGCGAATAGTCGCAGAAAAAAAAGCTCGAATATTCGCCAAAATCGTACGAATCGAACATTCGAATTGTTCGATCGTATGATTGAAATTCAGCAAAAGACTTTTTAAAAAAGCCTATGGGGGCTTCCCATAGGCTTCTATTGGAATTCGGTAGGTTCAATCTGGTGAAGTAAGCAGTCGAATAAAAATTTAAAGGGCAAGTTCTTTGACTGGCGAATAGACGAGCACTCGGATATATATTTATTCGATCAATTCGATTTGCGCGAATCTTCTATATTCGATGGTCGAAAATACTTAATTTGCATATTCGAATAGTCGCACGATCAAATTGAGACTATTCATGCGAATATTCGAACCCTTCATATGAATTTAGTAAATCTGCCCCCAAGTGTATTTATCTGTCAATCTTTGGATGAATGGTTGATTAATTGTGTAACCATGTGTGTGAAAGTGTGTCAGTATTGGCCAGGAGTATGTCCACAATTTTCATGTACATTTTATTTTCTATATTTGCAGATTAATAGTTTTGCTATTTAAATACATTTTGGGGGTTATTTATTAAAGTCCAAATGGAAAAAACATTAAAAAAAAATTAGTTTTTTAGTGAAAAAAAGTTACATTTTTTAAGACTTATTAAAGACTGCTGCTGCAAAAAGTCTGATTCCGAAAATTCGGCATTTCAGACAGTGGCGTAACTACCAGGGGAGCAGGGGTGCAATTTCACCAGGGCCCGCTCCCACTCGGGGCTTGCTGGAGAGGCTAGGAGAACTCCAATGTGCAATTCATAGGGGGAGAGTCTGATAAGGGGGCCCGGGTGCCAACCCTGCCCCAGGGCCCACCAGAGAGTAGTTACACCACTGATTTCAGACTTGTCGAGGTTATATACAAGTCAAAGGGAGAGGTCCCTACCCAATTTGGTTTCTGTTGTCTGCTCTGGAGTTAGTCCACCAATTTCGGGCAAAAATCGAAAGAAATCTGTCTTTTCTTGGAAAGAGCCCGAAAAAAACTTACAATGTAGGGAAAAACTCTGAAAAATCATAGAATATGATTTTTTGTATTTTTTGGGGGGGGTTTACCCAAACCAATTAATTAGCTGGTTTTAAATAATAAATAAGGTCAAATCTAGTTTGGTCAGACTTTTTTAATGAAACAAATCAGACAAAATTCAGATTTTGATAAATAACCCCCTTCTTGTCGTTTTTTTAGTGTGTACACTCTGAAGATGTTATTCATTTTGCTGCTCTACTATAGTTAATATTGCTATATCCTTTCACTTTGTATTTCAGTAAATTCCCTGGTTTGCCCAGTTTGCCTTTCTTATTCAGATAAATGTCAATATTACCACTTGCGCTGTGAAGGTGAAGAAAATGTGTGCCTGGCCGAAAAAATATCAACCAAATCTGGTATAGTAACGCTTATTACATTATAAACAAAGTGTTTATGTATTAATTTCTTGCAGCTGTCCCTCAGAACAGGAACACTATGAGGGTGCTAAGGAGAGACCCAGAAGATAAACACACAATATAAACAGGTGCTTTGCAGCACTTTTCTTCATTTTCTTAAGATTACCCAAAATCGCCACATGTAAAGTGTTTAGCATGTGGAATCTATCCAGATGAGAAGGTATTTTCAGGAGATGCTTTAACACATTTCACATCATAGTAGAGGGGTAGAGGCGTGGCATTTGTTATCCAGAAACCCATTATCCAGAAAGCTCCAAATAATGAAAAGGCTGTCTTCCCTATCCAAATAATCCAAATGTTAAAAAAAGATTTATGTTTTCTCTTTTTTTTCCTGGTGACACAAATGTTTGCAAAACAATAACTTTTCTACAGGATGCTGCCACATTATAGTGCAATTGCAGAGACATGCAAATAGATTGATAGTATTATAATTACAATACCAAGAAAGACCATCAAGGTTGGAGTTGGTTTCACTAAAGAACAGTTGCTTGCAAAGGGATTTGATTATTTTTTAATAGTAACTTAGAGGACGTTATAGACAGGTAGTGGGGGATATATTTTCCCATGAAATAAACTGATGCACCAGAGGCCACTCCTTTAGAATAAAGAAAAATAATTTGAAGCAATTTCGGTGGTTCTTCACAGTGAGGTTGTTGAATTCCCTGACACTTGGGGGCTTATTTATTAAAATGCAAAGTCTAGAGTTAAAATCAAAAGTTAAAAATTACAGTTTTTTTGTTTCAGTTTTACCAAACTCAAATGTTTGCTTACTTATTAAAGGTCAAGGAAAGTGTAAAATAGAATAAGGGTAGAAATGCTGTATTTTGTATACTAAACATAAACATGAACTTACTGCACCACAAGCCTAATCAAACAAATGATTTATGCTTTCAAAGTTGGCCACAGGGGGCTGTCATCTTGTAACTTTGTTATACATCTTTGTCTGACACTGCACATGCTCAGTATGGTCTGTGCTGCTTAGGGATCATCATAAATGATCAAAAAACAAAGCTGCTTGAGTTCTGCATGGCTGGTAAGTAAGGCAGGGGCTCCCCCTGCTGTTCATAAGTGATTGTTTCCCTGCCAGAAGCACTAAATGAAGGGAGAATTTCACTGCATACAGTCAGGTTTCTTATAAAAATGGTACACATTTTAAAATTAAAGTATATTGGAGATAGATTTCTTTTTCATTAAAGAAAGTAAAAATGGGATTTTATTTATTTGCCTTTCCTTGCCCTTTAAAAAACTGAATTAAAAAAAATTGATCAAATAAAACCTCAAAAAAAAAAATGAATCAAATCAAATTTGTATTCTACGCATTCATTTCATGTCTACAAATTCTCAAAAATATTCTCAAATTCTCAAAAATAAAACCTTTTTTTAAAAATTGTGTTGCTGTTTACTGTTTGGTTTAGCGCTAGGAGATTAGGAAATCATACAATTTGATGGAGTACAAACCTGATTGTGATAGAATTGCGGTCCCCTTAAATCATATTATAAAATAAATGTATTCATTACTATACAAAATATCCTACAAACGTAACAAACCAATAAAAGATTTATTGCAACAGCTCTCTAGTGAGTCCAAATTGACTATATTACACAGATGTTTTAGCAGATATTAATTTCTGGGCAGAGGCAGCATGCATACTACTAATTATGCTATGTATGGAACCAGCAGTACATTTCATCATTCTTGTAAGAGGGTGACTGCTATTGCTGACAAATATGGTCAGAAAAACTAGTTCTGAGGCAATTATTGCTACAGACTGAATATACATATGGGCTGGAGGTTTTGCCCAGAAGATTGCAACTCACTACTGTGGGACATTCACTAAGATCCGAAAAATCGCTAGCGCAGGCTTTGCGAGTGTTCGTCGCACTTCGCAAGGCGAATTTTCGCCTGAGCTACACAAATTCACTAAAGTTTGAATTTACGCTCTGCTCGGCGAACGGTAAGGTATTTACACTAGTGTTACTTCGCTAAACATAGCGCAATTACGCTAGCGAAGCCTAATTTGCATACGGCACGGATTACAAAATATAATAGAAGTGTATGTTACAGCCACTACATTCCAATACACATGCCCAGGAAACCTTTAATCAAATATCCTATTGCCCTACATGTGCCCCCTACATAGTAGTGTTGCCATATGTCAGGAAATGTAGGGGGGAAGGAGGGTAACCTCCCCAAAAAAACGATGTTTTTCAGACTATCACCCACAATGGTAAAACACGCCTCCTATCTATTGTATTGCACTTCGCCAGGTCTGACCTGGCGAAGTAATTTCTAGCGTAAGTGCTAACGAACAGCAAAAAGTTGATCTTAGTGAATTTGCATAATTACGATCCTTCGCCAGTGCGCAACTTCGCCTGGCGTAAGGGTGCGAAGTTGCGCAAGTCTATCTACTTCGCTAGCGTAAATTCGCCAGAGACGGTGTTAGTGAATTTGCGAAGTTACGATTTGACGTCATGCTGGCGAATTTGCTCTAGATTTTGGTTAACTTGTGTGTAAGGAGGTGAAAAGGGAATTGTTAATTTAATGGTTAATGTATAGTTGGGTTGGATATTAGAGGGAGCTACAGAGGAAAATAAGGAAATAGTGGGAAAGATCCCAGAGGGTGGAGTCTGGGAGGTTAAAAAGGGGAGGCTGATAGAGTATAGAGCAGGGTAGCTAGGACAGGACTAGTTTTCGTCATAGTTCATATTAGAGATGAGAGGCAGAGATGGAAAATCTAGCAAGGCCAGACTGTGCCCCAGTAGCAAAGATGTGAGAGAAATGCACAACACCATATATGTTGCAGGTGGGGGGGGGAGACCACCTGATGCACAGGTGGACACAATAAATAGGGGTATCCCCCCACCTGCAACATATATGATGTTGTGCATTTCTCTCACATCTTTGCTACTGTGTATGGACGAACAGAAGGAAAGGCAGTTTGTGTAAATACTTGTGACTAACTGTAATTCTTCAATTCTTTTTCTGTAATTCTTAATTGTACATTCTGGTTCAGATAAAGTTTACTAGTGATGGGTGAATCTGGGGAATTTTGGTTTGCCGAAATTTCACAAATTTCTAGTAGAAATTAGCGAAAAGGAGAAACGTCACCACATCTCATTTTGGACGCAGGCATCCATTTCCCGATGCCAAAAATAGACACCTGTGTCCAAAAATGGACATGTCCAAAATGAGACACTGGTGAATTTTGCCAGGTAAAACTTTTCTGGCCTTTTTGTGAATTTATTCGCCTGTGGCGAATCGCGGGAATTCACAGCAAATTGGCCCATCAGTAATGCTTATTAATTGTGGATATTGCTGCTTCCCTGTACAATGAATGAGACCTACTGTACTTGAATTTGGATACCTGAACAAAAGTTGTGTGTGTGTGTGTGTGTGTGTGTGTGTGTGTGTGTGTGTGTGTGTGTGTGTGACTACCAGAACTCCAGCATTCCTTGGTCAGATGTGCAACTTGTGGGCACATTACTTTTAAAGGAAATTTTCACTATAAAATAAAAACTGGGTAAACAGATAGGTTGTGTAAAAAATAGTTTCTAATATAGATATTTAGCCAAAAATCTAATGTACTGTATAAAGTCTGGAGTGACTGGATTTATAACATAAAAGAACACTACTTCCTGATTTTCATCTCTCTTAGTTTCCACTGGCTGGTTACCAGGCAATAACCAATCAGTGACCTAAGAAGGGGTCACATGGGTCATAACTGTTGCTTTTGAATCTGAGCTGAATGCTAAGGATCAGTTGCAAACTCACTGAATAGTTATGTCCCATGTGGAGCCCCTTAAAGTTGCTGACTAACTCAGAGTTAGAGAGCTGATAAGCAGGAAGTAGTGTTCTGTTCTGTTATGTTACACATCCAATCACTCACCAGCCTTTATACATTACATTGTTTGCTAACTATATTAGAAACATTTTTTATTTTGCACAGACTATCTAGTTACCTAGTTTTTATTTTTATACTGAACTGTTCCTTTAACATGCTTTGTCATATCAGTTATGTCCATTATATTATTGCCTTATGCCGCATACCTGCAGAAGACATAAAATCCAGGCTACTGAAGAGTGTGTCGTTTCGCGAACTTTTCGCCAATTTTTCAGGGAGCGAATCTGCATAGATTTGCCCATCACTATTAAGGATCCAATACCTGTGCTTGGTTGCTTTGACTTTTCCATTGTGAATAAGGGCACTGCTATACTTGGAAGGGATCTCTTTGTTGAATTAAACCTACAATTATTTGATGGTCTCATTACTACTGCACCAGTGACTGCCACACAGCCAGTGTCTAAAATTTTACCACAAAGCAGCACTTCATTTGGTTGTGAAAAGAACTTTATACACAAAGTTAAGCTGAGACCAAATGCAACACCAGTAAGCCAGAAACTGATGCAATTTCTATACTCTATAAGGGAGGCTGTCACACAGGAACGAAATAAACTGGTAGAGCAAGATGTGATTGAAAAATCAGAATCCTCCGAATGGGTTTCACCAATTGTAACAGTAAAGAATCCTGGAGTTATTAGATTGTGTGTTGATCTACGTGAACCTGCTAAAGCAGTTATTATGGATAATCATCCATTGCTTCATATAGAGGAAATATTTTCAGAACTCAGAGGAGCAAAATTATTTTCCACACTGTCACTTCAGAGTGCTTATCATCAAGTATTACTGCATGAAGAAAGCAGAGACTTCACTACATTTATCACCCATGATGGTTTGTTTCGGTTCAAGTGTGTACCTTATGTACTGGCTTCAGCACTGAGTTGTTTTCAAAGACTGATGTCTTTTACAGTGCTACTTTGATGATATCATTGTCTATGCTCCAACTATGGATCTTCATGACAAGTACCTAGAAAAGATTCTGAAATGCATTGATTCTGCAGGACTGAAACTGAACCTTTCCAAATGCCACGTCAGACAAACTCAGCTGTCATTTCTGGGTCATATCATTTCTGCCTGACCCTGACAAAGTCAACGCAGTTACACAAGCACCTTCTCCATCTGATTTTCAGACCTTACAAGCTTTCTTAGGTCTTTCTTCATAGTATTCTAAGTTTATTCCCAACTATGCTACAGTTGTGGAGACACTTAGAGCATTGCTATGTGGAAGTTCAAGTCTGGTTTGGTGAGAGAATGCTCAGCATAGCTTTGAAGTAGTGAAACAGTTAATTGTGAACAGTCCAGCACTAGCTTTATTTGATCCTGCAATACCCACTATGGTTACTACAGATGCTTCAGACTATGGCATTGGTGCAGTTCTCACACAGATCCATTCTGATCAGACAGAGAAAACTGTTGCATTTGCATCCAGAACACTTACAGAGGCAGAGCAGAAGTATTCAGTTGAAAAAGAAGCTCTAGCATGTGTTTGGGCAACAGAAAAAGGGAAAACCTATTTATGGGGTAGAGAATTTACCATTTGCACGGATCCTAGCCCTTTAACAACTGTTTACATCAAAGGGATTCGGAAGAGATGGAATGCATATAGCTAGATGGTCAGCAAGGCTAATGAATTTCAACTACAAAATACAAACCAGGTTTGAAAAATTTTACTGCTGATTGTTTGTCCAATATGATTGAACAGAACAACAAGATACAGCCTCATGTCTTGAGTCTGTTCTCTGCAATTGCATTCCTTTATCTTCCTGCAGTCCACATCCATGTTATATCTACCTTTGACCTTAATACTTTTACCTGCATAGTTTGTTACACTGGATGAGGACATAGAAGTTATAGCATTGGCAAATATATTATCATCTACAGTTACAACTGCTGATTTTAAGCAAGCTTGCCTCATGTACAATTCAAGTAAAACTATGGGATATCTTACAAAGCAAATGGCCAAATGCTGAGAAGTAACTCAGTCCTGAACAATACTACAGGATTAGACAGGAACTGTCCTTAGTAGATGACTATGTTGTCCGGGGAGCTCACCGCTTACTGGTACCAGATACCTTGAGAGAGAAAGCTCACACAACTTGCACATTAGAGTAATCAAGGAATTGTACGTACAAAACAAAGACTACAAGAACTGTACTGGTGGCCAGCAATGGATGCAGATGTGGTAACTGCCATTCATTCTTGTGTTGCTTGTCAGAATCATGACAAAACAGCTGTCACACATACACCACCACTTCAGCCAGTACCATTCCCTGATACAGCATGGGAAAAACTTGCTATTGATATTGTGGGTCCCTTTGCAGATTCTCCTGAAGACTACATATTTGCTGTAGACTGATACAGTACATTTATTCCATAAATTGCATTTGTTTCTCAAATAACATCAGCTACAGTAATAACATTTCTGTCTACAGTCTTCAGCAGAGAAGGCAAGTTTGTCTCAACTGAATTTGAAATATTTCTGAGAGAGAAAAATATTGTGCATAGGAAATCTTCAGTGTATTACCCACAAGCAAATGGAGAAATGGAGCGATTCAACCGAAGTCTGAAAGAAGCACCACAAACAGCAAACCTTACTGGGAATCTTGGAAAGTATTTACAACAGAGTTCCTACATAACTACAGAGCAATGTGCCATGCAACAAGCCAAGCATCTCCAGCTGAATTATTATATGGCAGACAGATATGAACTAAGTTACATGTTGCAAACACGAAATACTGTTCCTACAAAATCATCTTCTGCGAACATTGTTAAACATCAACAAGCCAAATGCAAGACATATACTGACAGAAAACGTGGTGAAAGAGAAGTGAACTTTCAGCCTGGATCTTTAGTCAGAATTAAGAAACCGGGACTACTGAAACAAGGACAATCTAAATTTACTACACCACTTAAAGGGTAAATTTGTCAAAGAGTGAAGTACCACCGCTAGAGTGAAATTTCGCAGCTTTCAATTCATCTCTATGGGATTTGGAAAGTGAAATTTCACCCTTTGATAAATACAACTTTAAAAAACCCATAGAAAGGAATGGAGAGTGGTGGAATTTCACTCTAGTGGCAGAACTTCACTCTTAACTTCACTCTTTGATAAATACATACCCCAAAGTGAGACCCTGTGAGGACCATTCACATATGAACTGTCTGATGGACGCATATGGAATGCAAATAGTCTTGCTCCCGCTATTTATGACTTTAGAGAAGTTCCATTTGATGAAGGACATTTTCCTAATCCTGATGCCAACTGCAACAGGACTGAAGAAAGTTGGACCTTTGAGGTGTACTAAGAGAGTCAGAAAACTACCTGCATTTACCAAGGATTGTGAAGAATGCATAAAGGTCTTATGGTTTCTGTTTATTACATTTACCTAAATGCTTTCCTACTATATGGGGAATATGTGGTGTTTGTGCAAGGTGCCTGTATGTGTCACTGTGCACATGAGTTATACTGTGCATACACTGTACTTTCTATACTGCTTAAAATGGTTAGAGTTCAAGTTACTGTTGTAGTGTAATGGCTGCATGAACCTGCTAATGAAGCACTTTTATACTCTGCTCATCCTCGGCTACCAAAAGATAACACTAATGATGATTATAACACATTAATAGTGCTATAGATCAAGCTGATAATAGCCTTAGAAGCTTTATATTTGGAAATTGGTGGCCTATAGCCATTATTAGGTTTATGTTCTAAATCAGTGATCCCCAACCAGTAGCTCGCGAGCAACATGTTGCTCCCCAACCCCTTGGATGTTGCTCTCAGTGGCCTCAGAGCAGTGGCTTATTTTTGTATTCCAGTCTTGGAGATTGGAAGTTTTGGTTGCATAAAACCAGGTGTATTGCCAAACAGAGGCGCCTGTAGGCTGCCAGTCCACACAGGGGATACCAATAATAAATCACAGCCCATATTTGGCACCACCCAGGAACATTTTTCATGCTGGTGTTGCTCCCCATCTCTTTTTACATCTGAATGTTGCTCACAGGTGAAAAAGGTTGGGACCCCTGTTCTAAATGATGTATAAGATGAGTGAGATATGAGTACTGAGTACTTAACCATTTATAGCCACATTCAATGTCACCTGCATCTTAAATATGTCTGCATGACAGGACCCTAAATCTCCTGACTTTTTCCAGCTATCAAATAGGGGTCACTGACCCCATCTAATCCAAATGATTTATTCATGTTCCCAGCTTTTCCAACACCAGACAATCTAGACACTGTATTCCATAAAGTTTGTCATAGACCTCTCAAGGTGGTCAGTCTCCAATTCTGTGCTGAAATATGTGCCGTGGCCTTGGGTTTCACTAACGGAAGCTCACAACATGTATACATACATACATACACAGGAACAGAAAAGGGGCAATTTTCTGCACTAAAACAATAAGCACAGCCATTTTTCCCATTCCTTGCATTTCAGATGGAATCCTAATTGAAGTGCTAAACCTACTTCATCTTGTAAGGACAATGAAAGTGTAAATATTATGATATATTGCAGCTTAACCCTATTCAAGCAATCCAAGTTGCTGAATTTGTTCCAGCATTTGCTGTTCTTGTTTGTTTTTGTTGACGAGTTCTTTTGAAATGCAGGGTTCTCTTTCCTGACTGAGATACCATGTCATCAGGTAAGAAGCTAAAATAACTGGCTATACTGCATATGCACATATAAGATTCCATGTTGCTGATAATGCACACATACTACCCTTTTAATATCTGTGAAGCACATAGTCACTTTCCAAGACCCTATATTCAGCTCCTAAACCTACTGGCATGGTGTCATGTTAAGAAGAATGTTGCAAGTCATTATGAACCATTCAGCAACTCGGATATCACCCACATGCCATCTATACTTTCACTGTCCTTTAGAAATGCATGATGAACAATTCCCCTACTCCTTCCTGGCAGGAACCTGAGTACAACCTGATATCAAAACTCCATCAACAAACACACAAACACCTTTTTTGCTTGGGTGAGAATCAGACACAATATTATTAATAAATCTTTGCCACTAACTGGAAACCATCTCTGAGGTTTTTGGAACAGGTGTAGGATCTGTTATCAGGAAGCTCGTTATAAATAAAGTTCTGAATTATGGAAAGGCCATCTCCCATAGACTCCATTTTATCCAAAAAAATTGTGATAATAAAAAAGTAACTTGTACTTGATCCAACTAAGATTTAATTAATCTTTATTGGAGGCAAACCCAGCCAATTGGGTTTATTTCATGTTTATGGAAAAATTACGGAAAAATCTGTTATCCGGAAAACCCCAGGTCCCAAGTATTCTTGATATCGGGTTCCATATGTATTAGCAAACACATAGTCAACTCATGTGGTAGAAAACAGTGGTCAGTGCTATTACAAGAGCAGATTGGCTGTTCTGGATAAGAGAGAAATTCAGATAATTAGAGAAACAACCTTATACTGAATAGAATGCGTTTTAGGCATAAAACACAAATTACATTATTGTATTTTATACTAAGACACAGTGTTAGGGTTATAATAACGTACGAAAGCACTTATGTACATTGTAGTACTGCAGAATCTAATTTCAATATTACCTTGGTTCCCATTTTAAAGTGACACGGGGAAAGCTGCGCTGTGCAGCGCAACAGACATGAAGGAATAAATGTGCATTCTATATTTTAATGTTGTTTTGCTCCAAATAAATCATTCATATTGAGTGTGTATAAAAGGTTGCATATGCCATGCTGTAAGGTGTTTATGAACAATGTGCAAAGTTCAAACGTAATGTAGTTGAGCAGGCACTCAAAGGACCATTCCTTTACACAGACGTAATAAAATCAAGTTTATTTTTTTATCCCTGTTCACAGAAGATACTTAATCATAGGCTATACAAACATACACTATACAGCATATTTAAAGGAGCTTCCACCAATGAGTGCCCAGACAAGATTAGCAATTTCCAATAATACAATATGAGGGAAAGCTGTGCATATTACATGATCATTCTGAGCCTAGTTTGATGGGAACAAACAAAACTTTATCAAAGATGAGCAAATATTTTCATTATAGATCCATTTGTTTTCTAAGTGTAATAGCTGTTTTACTTTTGTTTACTTTTTTTTTTATACTTTATTGTTTTCCTCTGTGTGGAGGAATGGTCCTTTGAGTGCTTGCTCAATTTCATTATGATTTGGATCTGCTCCCTCTGCTGAAGATTCAGGGCAGTGCACTTGAACTTCCTCCTATACTTGGTGAGTTAACTTGGTGATCTTTTTCAAAGGTACAAAATTCAACAATACAACAATGAAACCCTGCACCCGTACCTCCAACATTACATCTATCTTTGTGTTCTAATGCAATTCAGTGGGAGCATTTCCTGGATTTTCAGTATGATTTCCTGCAAGATACATTATAATTTTGCCCCATTTTACTTAAAAACCCCTATTCTTGCCTGTGAATGGGACTTTCCCCAAATGTTAAAGGGGAACTGTCATGGGAAAACATGTTTTTTTTTTTAAACGCATCGGTTAATAGTGTTGCTCCAGTAGACTTCTGCACTGAAATCCAGTTCTCAAAAGAGCAAACAGATTTTTTTTATATTCAGTTTTGAAATCTGACATGGGGCTAGCCATTTTGTCAATTTCCCAGCTGCCCCTGGTCATGTGACTTGTGCCAGCACTTTAGGAGGGAACTGCTTTCTGTCAGGCTGTTGTTTTTCCTTCTAAATGTAACTGAATAGTACGCAGTGGGACATGGGTTTTACTATTGAGTGCTGTTCTTAGATCTACCAGGCAGCTGTTATCTTGTATTAGGGAGCTGTTATCTGGTTACCATTCCATTGTTCTGTTGTTAGGCTGCTGGGTGGGGGAAAGGGGGGGTGATATCACTCCAACTTGCAGTACAGCAGTAAATAGTGATTGAAGTTTATCAGAGCACAAGTCACATGAATTGGGGCAGCTGGGAAATTGACAATATGTCTAGCCCCACTTCAGATTTCAAAATGAAATATAAAAAAATCTGTTTGCTCTTTTGAGAAATGGATTTCAATGCAGAATTCCTCTGGAACAGAACTATTAACTGATGCAATTTGAAAAAAAAAATTTTTCCCATGACAGTACCCCTTTAAGGTTTCTTTGTAGTTTACAAAGTTACCTCCATTTTACAGTTTTCCGAAATGTAATTTTTATAGTCACCTGGAAAATGTAAAATTGGGGCTTGACTGTAAATATGAACAACCTACTCAAAGCACTGTTGAAACTCAGAATCATCTGTAACTAAAATAATTTTAACATTTCTGTTAATAAGACTTAATTGAAAAACAAAGCAACTTGTTTTTAAATTTCTGTTTCCCTTATAATGATACTGACACTTAGGGGCAGATTTACTAAATTTGAATATTCAATCTAATTTTCAAAAAGATTTGAATTTCGAATATGCAAATTAGGCAAATTCGACCAAATTCGACCATTGAATATTCGAATTTGAATGATTCGAATATTCGAATAAAATTAAGTTTGAATATTCGATGGTTGAATACTTCCCCTTTAAATTGTGTAAATTAAACTGTTATGCTAGCAAAGCCTAATTTGCATACCGCGGGAACTTTAACTTATAATAGAAGTATATGTTACAGCCACTACATTCCACTACACAAGCCCAGGAAACCTTTAATAAATAAAATAAAGTTGTCCTATTGCCCTACATGTGCCCCTGTATAGTTGAGTTGACATATGTTAGGAAATGTAGGGGGGGAAGAAGGGTAACCCCCCAAAAAAATGATCGATCTTTTTCAGACTATCACTCTCCTATGCTAAAATACGCCGGTGTTTTTTTGGGACTTAGAAAAAATTTTACATTTTTTTTTCAACCTCCCATCTATTGTATTGAACTTCGCCTAGTCTGACCAGGCGAAGTAACGTCTAGCGTAAGTGCTAACGTTGAGGAAAATGTTCATCTTAGTGAATTTGCGAAGTTACGATCCTTCGTCAGTGCGCAACTGCCTGGCATAAGGGTGCTAAATTGCGCAAGTCTATCTACTTCACTAGCGAAAATTCGCCAGAGTCCGTGTTAGTGAATGACGTCACGCTGGCGAATTAGCGCTAGCGTTGGACGATTAGCGCTTTAGTAAATCTGCCCCTATATCTCTTTAAGAAAAGGAGAGCACAGGGTGTGAGTTTAATTAATTCAATCCAAATTTCACAGGTGAAGAACTAGACTTTCAATTTATAAGAAGATGTGGAAACGCTGCCGAGTGCAACCGAGTTGGTACTTATAGCAGCAACACCGAAAAGTTTGCAGTCAATACTACCTGTTGTAACTACAAGATGTGCCTCTCTCCAGTTCCCACATGTAAGTACCAGCCATCTAATCCGTAATATGTTCAAACTCAATCCATAAAACCAAATGATCACTCTTTGAAATGATATCAACATTTAATGATGTAAGCAAATGAATTCCAAGCTCATGAAAAGAATACTGTAGCTGTCACCTTACTGAATCTGTTAAAAGTACTGAAACAGTTTGGGGAACTATCAAATTTCAAAATAAATTACACAAAATCTGAGATATTAATTATTAACTTGAAGGAGGATAAAGCAAACAAGATTCAGCAGAATTTTCCCTTTAAATGGTCAACGTCTACTATTAAATACCTGGTGGTAAATATTCGGGCAGATGCAGAGAAAGTTTATCACATTTTTAATTTCCAACACTTTTTTATTGACGATGGACAATTGAAGTTCACAAATGCAGTATGAAGTGATACATATCCATTACAGCAATGAAGAAAAAAAAAAAAATGCACAAAGTGTATACATTGAAATCAGTAGTACAATATCCAAAGTCAGTTATAATACAGAAAAATAAAGAACTATAAAACTATCTTAACAGCCAAGAAAAAAGAAAAATGTAGAAAGAGAGAGAGAGAGAGAGAAAAAAAAAAAAGGGAAATATGTATGTCAGAGATGTAACTTCAAGAGTTCTGAACAGGGATCAAATCAAATCTATCATTCAGCATATCCTGACCTCAGAAATGTCTCATAGGTTCCTGTAGCTTAGAGATTCTTTTATCTCCTATATATAGCAGAATTAGCGGAATCCGAAAGGTCATTATTACCCCAAGGTAGCCATTTATCATAATATTTACGTAGAGATTGGTTATTCTTTGCAATATAGAATTCCATAGTACTGGTTTCATTCATTAAAGCAAGAAATTCATTATGATCCAGAGGTTGTGCTGATTTCCAGTTTCTTGCCAGGACTAGTCTAGCTACTGACAAAATATGTGTGAGCAAAGGCTTGTATTTCCAAGAGATCAGTTCCATGTCCATATTTAGAAGAGCAAATCTTGGTGAGTGTATCACCACAGTATTCAAAACAGACTTGCAAATGTCCAATATATATTGCCAAAAAGGTACTATTTTCGGGCAATCCCACCAGACATGAGAGAATGATCCTACAAGTCCACAATGCCGCCAGCAGAGATTTGTTGTATTATTGGGATAAATTGCAAAAAGTTTAGTTGGAACCATATGCCACCTGTATATCACTTTGATACTTGTTTCCAGAAGTCGAACTGAATGAGTAGTAGATGTAAGTAAAAGAAAAGCATTATTCCAGTCTGAATACTCAATGGGGGAGTTAAGTTCCGATTCCCATTTTAGTTGATGTGGATCTGATGTTTGTGAATTAGCATCAAGCAATGCCAAATAATATTGGGAAATTTTATCCTGTTGTGTGAGTAATTTCGTAAGCCGAGTTTGAAGTGGAGTTAACTGTTTAATTTTGTCAATCGCAGAGGACTTCAGAAAGCTGTGAAGTTGAAGGTAAGTAAAAAATGTATGTTTAGGCAAGTTATATATTGTTTGCAATTGGGTAAATGACTGTAAAATTGACTGCTGGAAAAAATCCTCAAATTTTGTAAGGCCTGATCTAATCCATGGAGCAAAGTTAGACTGTGGAAGAGCAAGTTGGAGCGTCGTTAAAGAGTGTAAAGGGTGTAATCCCGACTTTAAATTGTCCACAAATATGATAGCGTCCCAGACCTTCAAATTAGATGCCGTCGTTGGAAGAGATCTGGCCAGTTTTGGTCTAAGTCTAGGATGAGACCAAACTAAATCTCCAATTTGACCAAACGAAAAGTCAAAAACATCTGTTTCTTGCTGTACCCATTGTGGGGGACAAGTCGAGTCCAGAAATTGTTGCAGAAAGTTCAAATGCGTAGCTTGAAAATATGTTTTAAGTTGAGGCAAACCTAGACCCCCTTTCGTTTTATGTTTTGTCAGAACCTTAACTGATGTTCGTGGTTTGGATTTCTTCCAGACAAATTTCAACAGGGTAGCTTGCATGGCAGAGAAAAATTTAGTGGGTAATTGTATTGGAATCATCCTAAATAGGTAAAGAATTTTTGGTAGGACATGGCTCTTAATCACTGCAATTCTACCTAACCAAGAGATATCTTTGTACATCCATCCCTCGATAAGATTATGAAGGTTGGTAATTAAAGGGGCAAAATTCTATTTATACAAATCTTTAACTGACATTGCTAAATTAATACCAAGATACTTTATAGAAGCTTGCTGCCAATCAAACGGATACTGTTTCTTTAGAGTGGAGATGCATTTATTATCAATCCAAATAGGTAAAGCTTCTGTTTTTTTGGTGTTAATTTTGTAATATGACACCTTAGAGAAACTAGAAAAAGTCTCAAACATTGCTGATAAGGAGATTTCAGGCTCCACAAGAGATAAGATTACATCATCTGCAAATAAGGATAATTTATATTGCCGTTGTCCTATTCGATAACCTTTTATTAAGTTAGATCTAATCTTTTTGGCTAATGGCTCCATCAGTAAAGCAAAAATTAATGGGGATAAGGGGCAGCCCTGTCGTGTTCCATGAGTAAGTCTGAAAGAGGGTGAGTAGTAACCGCTTGCACATATCCTAGCAGTTGGATTACTATACAAAGTTAGAATACTACTTAAGGAGGGGCCATAAAATCCAAATTTCAAGAGAACATCTTTTAAGAAGGGCCAGGCAACCCGATCAAAAGCCTTTTCTGCATCTAAGGAAAGCAGTAGGCAAGGGTGTTTGTATATGTTAGCATGAAGGGCTATATTAATCAATTTTCTAGTATTGTCTGGCGCTTCTCTACCATCTACAAAACCCACCTGGTCATTCCCAACTAAGTCTATAATGATAGGATTGAGCCTAGTTGCCAGTACTTTCGCGTAGATTTTGATATCCGAATTTAATAATGAGATGGGTCGATAGTTTGTCACTATGGTTGGGTCTTTCCCTGGTTTTGGTATGGTAGTAATAGTGGCCTGAAACAATTCCTCCCTATGGGTGTCATGCTTAGCAAAACTATTAAAAAGGGGGTTCAAAATTGGGGTGATACTCTGGGCCATGTTTCTATAAAAGTTATTGGAAAATCCATCTGGGCCTGGGGCTTTGTTAAGTTTTAAAGTTTTAATGGTATCTAAAATCTCCTTATCAGCAATAGGTTGATTCAAAATATTGAGTTGTTCCTCTGATAGTTTCAGAAGGATTAAAGAGTCTAAAAACTGTTGTCTATCCTGTGCAGTGGCTTGATAAACTTCTTTGTCTGTCTGAAGATTATAAAGTCGAGAATAATAAGATCCAAATTCACTTGCTATATGGTTAGGATTTGTAAGGATTTTGCCATCTTTTGTCTTAATTTGGTAAATCCGAGTTTTAGCTTTAACCTCCTTCAGTTTGTTTGACAGCAGCCTTCCTGCTTTATTACCATGCATATAATATTTTTGTTTTATCAGTTTACATTGGTATGATACTTTTTCCATTTGTATTAAGTTGATTTGTCGTTTTAGAGCAGTTACTTCGAACCGAAGGATTATATATCTTCCAAGATTATCGACTATCTGATCTAGAATTTTAAACTGCAACGAATCCCTAAACAAAATAGCAACCCCATTCTTTTTAACTGGAGCGTTAGCATAATAGATTTGATGATAGTAACGATTTGCTAATGAAGGGTGGGAGTCTGCCTTAGGGCTAGGCCAGACGGGGAGATTCGGGGGAAATTTGTCACCTGGCGACTTCTCGCCGCGACTTATCGCCCCCGAACCTCCCCGAATAGCCAGGCACACACGCGCACCGGCATTGCTTGAAAACGCCGGCGTATGTTCGCACGGAGCGGCGCGATTTTTTAAATCGCTCCAAGTTGCCTCGCGATAAGTCGCGGCGAGAAGTCGTCAGGCGACAAATTTCCCCCGAATCTCCCCGTCTGGCCTTAGCCTTAAAGTGGGTCTCCTGTAAGCATAAGATGTCAATTGAAGCAGTTCTAGCCCACTCCAAGACAGTCTTCCGTTTAGCTGGGTTATTTAAGCCTTTAACGTTCAATGATACAACATGTAAATGCATAATTGAGCAATAAAAGAATATCTATTACTGAATAGGAGAATACAGATGTACAAATAGCATATAGATTAGGCAAATCTCTGAGGCCTGCACCTAAACATACAAACATCTCTTGAATCGTTACAATCAAACATACAAAGAATGAAAAAGGTAATAAAAAAAGGAAAAAAATAACAGAAGTATAGAATTGAAAACCAAAAAACCCATGGACAGCACCAAAGGCTTATCCGGGTGATATGTGCAGTAAAAATCGTACTGCGAGTAACAGCTGCACAGTCCAGCCAGTGGGGGAAGGTGGCTAGGTAAAACAGGAAAAAAACCCAACTGGGTAAAACCAGCAAAAAAGCCCACATTAACATAGGTAGAAGTTAGCGAACTGGAGTTCCATTACTGCAACAATAAACCTTTATAAAAATCTCTCCATGTTTCAAGTGGCATCCTTTAATTGGGGTTGTTTTCCTTTCCTCTGGGAAACTGTCGTCCAATCCAACGCACGTTTCTTCTGAATTTTAGGTATTGCAATGTCCATTGACTGCTCGGTTAATCCCCATTCCGTTAATGCCGACATAGTTTCTTGGGGGGTATGAAAAGAAAGCTGAGTTCCATTACGAATAAGAAGCAGTCGTACAGGAAAACCCCAACGATATGAGATTCCATGAGTCCGCAAAATCTCTGTAGTAGAGGCAAATTCTTTTCTGCGTAATAAGGTGTGAGCAGAGAGATCTGCATAAACTCGGATATTTTTGTAATGATCTGGGCGATCAACACCAGCCCGAAAAGCTTGAAGGAATAATTCCTTAGTAGAAAAGAAATGTATCCGTACAATCACATCTTGCGATGCATCCATTGATAGAGTCTTAGGGTTGGGGATCCTATGGATTCATCCACTTCTAGTTTAGGGGCATCTAATTGGGGTAAGAGGGTTGTCAGCATTGCGTGGAAATATGCGTCGAGTTCCCCCTGATTAACAGATTCAGGAATCCCCCTCAAACGAACATTGTTACGACGGGACCGATCTTCCAAGTCCCCCAGTTTATCTTTAATATGCACGGCCTGCTTATTAACCCGCTCTAAACATTCGGTATACTGGTTTTGTGTCTGTCGGAGTTCATCCAAATTGTTTTCCAGGCAGTCAACTCTGTTGCCAATTTGTTGAACATCTAAACGCAGATTGACTATTTCCTCTTTCGGATTAGCGTGCAAGGAAACTCTAAGATCGTCTAATAAAGTTTTAAGGATGCTCACCGTTACTGGCATGGAGTCCGTGTCAGTAGCAGGCTCCTGGCCTGAGCTTCCGGCCTTGTCAGAGCGTTCCGCCATGTCCAACTGTGATGCGTCATCCTGAGATTTCAGGTTTGGCGTTTTGGCTTTAGAAAGAAAGGAGGTAAGATCCGTCTGAGGGTTCTTTTTCGCGTTCCTCGACATCACATAACCTTTGGCTCTGTTCAGAAGGAGAGAGAGTTAGTAGATAAGGTTTGTAGCCGGTTTACAGCCAGTTCAAACCACGGAGCTCTTCACCGCACGTCCACTCGCATCGGCGTCCAAGCCCCGCCCAAGTTTATCACATTTTTGTTATAGACAATACAGAAGCCAATAGATAATTGGAAAAAACGAAATATATCATGGTTTGGGAGGATACAGGCCATAAAGATAATTGTTTTGCCTAAAGCATTATACTTATTAACAACCCAAATTTTATAACATGTCTTGAAAGAGGAGTATATGCTAGATGGAGGAGATGGGAAGATAGACAAACTACAATACATGATTTTATTAGAGATGGTAAAACGATATCTCTACAGGAGATATAAGAAAGGTGGGGAAAACAGCCCAGAGATATAATGGAATATAATCAATTGACCCATTTTATAAACTTCCATAAAATAAGTAATTGGGAAAGAGTATTAACACCCATGGAACAGATAATAGAAACTGATTTAGAAACAAACAACTCATTGTCAAAAATCTATAAGATTATTTTAAACGAGAACTTCCAATCTTTTTCTTTTTGCAAAAAATGGGAGAAAGAACTGGGTGTGAACATATAAGAACAGACATGGTTAAACATTACAAGATGGCGAGGGACTCAAGGATAAAAGAGGCAATATATAAAATGATAACTAGATGGCATTACACCCCAGCCAGGCTAAAAAAAATAAATAAATCCAAAGAGCTCAAATCTTTGCTGGAGGTGCAAATTAAGCGAAGAAACCCATGTCCGTATCTGGTTAATATGCCCAGCTCTGAATGAATTCTGGCTCCAAATATTGGAGAGTATTTATATTGTATTGATTGGTGGAAGCCAGAGCAAATTTTATGCATACCACATTTTTATTTTTTTTCTGTCCATGGGAATACCAAAGTATCATTTGATATTGGCGTAACTTTTTGTTTAACCAATTATAGGGCACCTATTTTCTGTTTAATTGTAATTATCACTGGGAATTTTTTACATTAATTGTTGCAAGACAATTCTGACTAGCCCCTACTCCCTTTATTTGGTGTCTCAAGGAGGACTTCAGAGGATTCAGTGTGCCTGCATTCATGCAGATCTCCACAAAACTGTCTTTATCCAGGACAAAAAGAAAGAGTAATGGGCACACTTCCTTGTGAAGTAAAATAAAAATTGCTGTTTATTTATTATTAATATATTAAAAAACACAGGTGGCTGCTGTGAAATAGACAGCTTCTGTGCTTCAGCGACAAACTCCTTATCTTTATTTGCATATATGTATTTTGCTGCCCCCCAGCCAATAGGGATCATAACACTTGCCTGGGGTCAAGTGGAGGTATTTTTGGTGTATACTTGAGTACAACAAATTCCTTCTTAAATAGGTATAGACATTTTTCACAATGATTTCTTAGTTCCATCAAGGAATATAACTGAATCCCATTAAGAACATTGTGAAAAACAAAATTTTTCAGAAACTGGGACCTCCCCCACTCCGCTTCCTAGATAATTCTAAAATATGGGTAACCTTAGGGTTTTTTCCACTTATTTGTGGAACATTTCATCCTTGTAAATGCTATTCAATATCTATGACAAAATTATGTACCTCCAGATTTGCACTGATTTGAGGCAGGTTGTTACAAAATTACCTTCGGTACGACAGGGACGCCCACCGCTCCGCTCCTCCATGCCGGCTTCCACTAGTGCGCGTGTGGCGCGCACTTCCTATATTTAAAGGCACCAAATTTGAAATATTTAAAGAGGCATTTTTAAAAAAACTCATTGGCCATGATAGGTTTTATCCTGGTGCCTTGTACCTGTGCTGTATAGCTTCTGTTTGTTTTTTTGACCATGCCTGGCTTTGACTACTCTGATATTCTGTATCCCGACCTGTGCCTGAATTTGACTATCGACTCTGCCTCATCCTTGTCTGATTGATTACCCGGTTTCGACCCTTTGCCTGCCTGACGTTCCTTGCTGTCTGCCTGCCTCGACCCAGCCTGTCTCACCACGAATCTGCCTACTCCTGCTTGTACCGTGACCTTCGGCCTTTATAGACCTTTTCTACAGTCATGCCCCATCGCCAGCCAGAACTCCTGCACCTCTCGTTTAAGTCCAGGTGGCATCTGAGTAGCTGAGGGCTCCTCCCAAAGGCGATAACACTACTGGTGAAGCACAAGCTGAGACCAGGGTGCTTGGCGTTTGTTCTGGTATTGGGTGCCGACCATGACACAGGTGCTAGAGTTCAGTAAAAAATGGTGATTTGTTCTACCATTTGCAGTTTGTGATATCACAGTAAATGGACCCTCTTGTGTTTTATAGATGGCAAAATGTTTTCTTCACCAAAATATATTCACTTTATTTCAGTACCTACCCAGATATCTGGTGAAAACGGACTGACCTGTCCAACATGCTTTGACGAAAACTCCACGCAATGTTTGGCGAAAGACTTAAACTGTGAAGGAAATGAGAATCATTGCATCCACTACGTAATAAATGAAACTTATGGTATGTGCATTTATATTTATAAACCCAATAAATGGGTCAGATGCAATAATGGGTCAGATGCAATTCAGCGAGAAAAAGTTATCTCATGGCTTATCACATGAAAACTCATGGACAAGCTTCAATTTGAAGAGAGAAAAATTTTTTGCCCATAGACTTCCATTGAGTTTTCATGAGATAAGTTTTTCTGGACTGAATTGCATCTCAAATTGAATCTTGATAAACCTTTTTCTCAATGAATTACATCTGGCAGGTAAATATCTGATTTTCTAGTTTAATCAGGTACTAACTAGAGTGTGAAGATGGATTAGCAAGTTAATAGCATTAATATGGCTAAGGCATGCTCTGGAGAGGCTGATATGTAAATGCACAGCTACGACCGCAACTGTGGGCCTGTGAAAGAGGGTGACTCATATTGGTCATGGGGTCTACTTTACATTGCCCTTCCTCCTACCTACCAATGGTAAGATATTATTGAGTGCAGGTTGGCATTGATTGGGAGTAAAGATCGAGGACCCCAACATTTAAATTTTTGTGTGTCACATCATTACTCTACAGCCATTGCTGTAGCATTGGAGAATAGGATTTATAAGCTGTTACCCTGACACACACACATTACTGCTTTCCAATATGCCAGATGTTAGTGGCTTCTGCTTTATATATGGAAATTAGCTAGGTTACACTTAGGGGCAGATTTACTAAATTCACATGAAGGATTTGAAGGTCGATCAAATTTTCAAAAACATTAGAATTTTCGACCACTTCGACCAGTGAATTTTGTAAATTTGGTTGAATTGAATGATTCGAATAAAATTTTATTTGAATTTTCAACCGTTCGATTGTCGAAGTACTTCCCTTTTAAATTTTTATTCTACCACCTAGATCGCCAGATCAAAGCTACCGAATTGGGTTTCCTTAATTTTGATCAAATAAAAAAATGTGATTGATCGAAAAAATCATTCGAATGGATCGATTTGAACAATTTATCGATCAATCGAATTTTTCCTGTTCACATTACTTAAGTAAATCTGTACACATCAACTTTCAGGGGGTTACTTCATTAGATTATTTAAATTTTTCGTGGAAAAAAAACCTAGAATTTTTCATGATTCATTATACCCCACCATCTCAGACCTGTTGAGGTCCTGTATAAGTCAATAGGGGGTTATTTGGGTTTTTGGGGGTTTTGACCAAAAACCTACTTTTTCTGGGTTTTCAGGCAAAAAGTTGAAACAAACTGATATGATTTTTTGCTCGATTATATTTTTCAGCAATCCGATTAATTCGGTTATTTTATTTATATATTACATCAAATAGAGCATGGGAGTTTGGCTGTGGTTTTTTAAATGAAATATCCACCTAAGGGTATATTTAATAGGTAACAGAGATTTATAACAGTAAGTAACTTTAGTGGAGTTTTTTATCAAAATCCCAATTTTTCTGATATTTAAAAAAAAAAAATTCTGACCAAGCTAGAATCACCCTTTTACAATCACAATTTACCCTTATTTATCATAAAAAAAGCACAAAAAATTGAATCAGCAAAAAACATGATTTTTTTTTGGATTGTTGCACGAAAATATCGACTTTTTCGGTTTGTTGCAAGTATTTGTTGCAGAATTTTTTGTGAAATTGTCAGAAAAGTCCGAAATCTTTGCATTAGTGTACAAAACCCAGTGCAGGCCATAATATCTTCAAATTGCAAATTGGACCTCTAACATTGACTTCTACAGGACCCCAAGTGGTTGAATCCTCGGGGTATAATAAATCTCAAAAAAGCTTATTTTTCCACTAATTTTATTGTAAAAAAAACCTTGAATTTTGAGTTTTTTTACATTCGGACTATAATAACTAGTGATGGGCAAATAAATTCGCCTGGCACGAATTTGCATTTTTTTTGGACTCGGGCGTCAATTTTCCCAGTTTTTTCAAAAAATGCCGAATTTTCACAAATTTTTCATGAAACCTTCTGAATTCACGATTTCTGCTAAAATTTTTTGCCAGGAGAAATTTGTCCATCACTATTAATAAACTCCTAATTTATTGGTATTAATACCATAGATACAGTAACTGATCAGCCATTGAGCAAGACAGGTGGCTCTTTTCATTATTAATCAATAACTTGTTTATAAATACCCATGTTAAATACGTAGAATTTCATTTATTAAAGTCCGAATGCCAAAAATTAGAAAAATTTTACTTTTTTTATATAAAATCTGAAAATTGTGGTGAATTGGTCGAATTTTTTGAGATTTATCATACCCTGAGGATGGAAAATGTGAGACGTTCTGAATATATCCTGATCTGCACTGGGTTTCATACAAAAAGCCGTAGATTTCATGGTTTTTGGGCTAAAAAAAAAATCAGAAAAAATTAGTATTATACGAATTTTCATACGATTTTAAAACATTTTTATATTTTTGTTCCTGCACTGGAATTTTACAAGAAAATGTATTGATAAATAAGGGGAAATAACCTGTGCTGATCTAGGCAGAGTATATTTCCGAAAATAATTAGATATTTTCGGATTTTGACGTATAACCCCTGTAATTATATATATATATATATATATATAATGAATTAACAAAACTAACAAGAAGGACCCAGGCCCACTCCCCTGATCGCCACCCCTGATGATACTGGTTTATCATACTGGTTCTCTTTTTAGCAAAACAGATTTAATTGTACCTGAACATATTTGCTTCTTTGCTTTACAGAAAACACTTCGATAACTCAGTCTTTGTATGGATGTACCACAGAGAGTATCTGCCAAGCGGGATCATCCAAAAAAAGATTCTGGTTTAGTTCAACCAAAACTTTCAAAACTGTAACAATGGTGGCGACATGCAGCAGCATCAAACTGAAAGTTCCATTCCTCTCCTACATGGGCTTCATGTTAGCAAGCGTAGGATTGTTTCTCCTATAAATAACTTTATTTGCAGCCTGTCTCTATAGGCATGTATAGGTCCATAAAATACAAAACCAACATATATTACAATAAGGTCAATACTGCCCAGGTAGAGTAATTGTTCTTTTGGTCAAATGATAATAAAGCATTTGCAATGGATTCACTTTGTTTTTTCCACTGCCGAAGTCTAATGGATTTGATACTGAAAGTAATTATTCTATATTTCAGGGATACTTCCATCAAACTAAAAATATTTATTAGAGTCTGAAATCTACACATTTAAAGGGCAAGGAAAGTCTAAAATAGAATAAGGCTAGAAATGCTGTATTTTTTATACTTGACATAAACCTGAACTTACTTCACCACAAGCCTAATCAAACAAATAATCTATGCTTTCAAAGTTGGCCACAGGGAGCTGTCATCTTGTAACTTTGTTATACATCTTTGCAAGACTAGACTACATACACATGCTCAATGTGGTCTGGGCTTCATAAATGATGAAAAAACAAAGCTGCTTGAGTTCTGCATGGCTGGTAAGTAAGGCAGGGGCTCTCCCTGCTGTTCATAAGTATGATTGTTTCCCTGCCAGATGTTAGGGACGTCTGACAATTCCTATCCACTAAATGAAGGGAGAATTTCACTGCATACAGTCAGATTTCTTATAAAAATGGTACATTTTTTTTATTAAAGTATATTGGAGATAGATTTATTTTTCATTAACGGAAGTAAAAATGGGATTTTATTTCTTTGCCTTTTCTTGCCCTTTAATTTCCTCCTACCTGAGTTATAGGGGCAAATTTACTATTATTCCCCAAAAATCCGTCGATTTTATTCAAAATTCGATAAGCATTCGACGATCGAATGCTTATTGAATAGTTTTAAGCTATCATTTTGCTCAATATTTGATTTCTCAATGAATTTGTATGATAGGAAACCAATCATTCGATTTCACAAAAAAATTGTGAAATTTTGCTTTGATTGTACGAATGGTATTCGAGCAGGACTTAGTCAAAGAAGCCTATGGGGGGGTTTCCCCATAGGTAGGTTCAATCTGGCGAAGTAGGTATTCGAAGAATTTTTAAATTTTTACTCCTTCAATCATCGAATGATCGAATATCCGATCATTCGATCTATTCAATCTATTCGATAAATTGGTATTCGATGATGGAAGAGGCCAAATTAGAATATTTGAAAAAATCGTACGATCGTAATTCGATCATATTCAATCTAACTTCGATCTATTCATGTGAATTTTGTAAATTTGCCCCATTAAGTGTAAATTTCATTGGAATGAAGGGATTGCTAAAATTGAAAAGTTGCTGAATAAAAAGCAAAATAACTTTAAATCCACAAATTATAAAAAATGAAAACCAAAGGCAGACCGTCTCAGAATATCACTCTCTACATCATAATAAAAAGTTAATTTAAAGACAAACAACCCCTCTAAAATAACTGCAGTATCTCACAGAGGCCAGTATGACTCATTATTGAGTGTAATTTGCAAATGCAGTTTAATGTTGAAAAGATAAAGTTTTAGAGGCAAATTACCATTGTTAGCAATGGACGAATTTATTTGCCAGCCGCAAATTCACTGCAAATTTCTGCATTTTGCAGGCGGCAAATACATTTGTAAAACTGGCCAGGAGCGGGAGAGCGAGACACGAGAAACTTGAGATAAATATGCAAACTGATAATGTTATTAATATATCTTCTTACACTTTAACACAAGAACAAATTCGTCTTTTTAACAAAGGCTTAAACTTTGCACCGGATCAAGATTTTTCACTATTTGGTACAATATTGTATTTAACCAATTTATACGGAAACTAACTTTGAAACGTTTCTTCTCTAAAGATTTACTATTGGTTGAATTCGAGGGTGAATATACCCTCGAATTTGACCAGTCGAATTGTGGTTGAATTGAAATCCTTTGAATTCGATTATCGAATTTGAAGGATTTTACCGCAATTTGATCGATCAATAAAATCGTTCGAAACAAACGTTTTGAATGATTTTAACCATTCGATCAAATTTTTTCTATTCAATCAAAAATAATTAAAACTAATTTGGTAGGTTGAAACTGGCGAACTAGGCAGTCGAATAAAAATTTAAAGGGCAAGTTAATCGAATATTCGGATAGTATTTTATTCGAATTATTCAACTGATCACATTTTCAAAATTTGATGGTGGAATTGGTCTTCAAAAACATACAAAAAATTTAATTTGAATCTTTTTGAAAATTCGATCGAATTTTGAATTATTCATGTGAATTTGATAAATCTGCCCCATAGACTTCCCCATTTCCCGACCTGCCAATAAACTTCAGATCAAATAAAGTGGTAAAAAGCACAGATTAGCCAATGCTCTGCCGATGTTCTGCCCCTACAGGGATCGGACAAAAGTTGTGTCTGACAAAACCTAGTGACGGTCTCCCACTGAAAATCATACAATCGTCAATACATGCAGAGCCGACAGAAATTTTCTAACCTGTCTGATCAACCAAATGACGATCTCCACTGGACGAAATATGTCAGGACTCTCCACACACGGTCCGCAAATCTTTTGAATCTTCGATTCATACGATCGGATTGTTGCGTCTATGGCCAGCTTAAAAGAATCATCCCTCAGTGTTTTATCCCATCCAACATAGAGGACAATACATATAACTCTTTCAAAAATTAGTCGAACAGGACTTGGATAATTTATCTTTTAAAACCAAAATGGAAGGGGTAAATATAACACCAAGTCCAATATTAATCAATATCAAAGGAAGGCATTAAATGAGTTGAGTGATAATAAAGACATCATAGTTAAAGTATCAGACAAAGGGGGCTCTATAGTAGTGATGGACAGGTCTAAATATTTCATTGAATGTTCCAGACAATTGGATGATTGTGAGACAAATGAACCACTACTTGATGACCCAACAGGTGAATATAAATCTATTTTAGAATCCATCTTTGATTTTGGTGTGGTTGCTGAAGTTTTTTTGAAGGACCAGCATGATGATATAATACAGGGTTTCACTAAGATTTTGATAATGTTAAAGGTAGACCCATTATTTCCTGAATTGAGGGTTTAAATGAGGACCTTTCATGTATAATAGATACTCTGCTACAACCTATAGTTCAGTTGTGGCCATCCTATTTGAGGGACACAGGTCATTATCTGCAGATAGTAGAGATCATACCCTGGTTAGAAAGCTATATTTGGATGTTGTACTGTTATATACCAGTATTGAACATGAGATTGGCCTAAAGGCTATAGAATTCTGGTTACTCTATTCTAACATGTATGACACTAATACCCAACAATTCATATTACTAAGCACTGAATACCTGTTAACACATAAGTTTTTTATGTTTGATGGGGTTTTCTATCTCTAGAGACGGGGCACCGCTATGGGGCAAAATTTGCCCCCACATATTCCAACCTTTTCATGGGCTGGTGGAAGCGGTGCAAAGTCTATGGATTGGATAAGCCCTACAGACATACAGATGCAGCCACTTGGATTTGTGAGTTAAATGCATTGTGACTCAGGGTTAATTGAAGAAACTGTGTGTGAACTCTTTAATTGGATGGGATGCTGTGACGCAATATTCTGTGTTAAATGAGACACGTGTGAAGTCTGAGTTAAGTTATTCTGTGTCGAATGCACAATCCAAAGTGGCTTCACCTGTAATATAAACATTCACCATTGTTAAATCGATGACTTTATTCTAATATGGGACGGCACTGAACAAGATGCTATAAAATTTGTGGAATGTTGTAATAATAATGGGTACAATTTAAAATTCATGTATAATTTACAAAAAAAAAAAAAAAAGATATTAACTTTTTGGGCATTTCACTCAAGGGTACCCTGTCCCATGGGATTGATTGTGATGTTTATGTGAAACCCATCACTAGGAATAGTTTGTTGCATGCTGACAGTTGTCATCCCAATTTGGTCCTGGGGGGCATCCCGGTGGGCCAGTTTTTGCGCATCCGGCGCATCTGTACGAAGTGGGATTTCTTCCAGGACCAAGCCATGGCACTCTGGGATCGACTCTTGGCCAGGAACTATGATGCAATCTGGTAGCAGTGGCCACTTCCAGACAAGAACTTTTAAACAGAAACAAAAATAAAGATAGAAATAAAAACAAACAGCATAGAAAACGAGATATCAATAATGGAGACTATAAAATTGAGGCTAAACCCACAGATTTTATTACACCATATAGCAGGCAGGCAACACAGATTAAGAAAAGAATTAAAAGAAGACTGGATATTCTCAAAATGGATCCATGGATAGATCACTTCGTATTGGATGAAATAAAATTAATCTATAGACAGAATAAAACCATCGCCAGTGATATCTCTCGAAGTCTATATTCCCCTAGAAAAACAAAAAATACCCAATGGTTAGTTTAAAATGGCAGCTATAAATGTGGGAGAAATAGGTGCAAGGTATGCAAATATGTACTAATTAATGACAGTTTTTGGAGTAATATGACAGATGCAACTTTCCCCATGTGTAGCATGTGTTATCTATCTGGCCACGTGATTTTGGTAAACAGTATGTGGGGAGAACTTACAGACCACAAGGAAAGGTTGCGAGAACACCTCACACCTATTAATATGAGTGACTGTGATCAGACAATTTTTAACCATAGAAGGGGTTCAGCCATAAGTAAACATATAGGTGCAAATTCACTAAAGCGTGAATCGTGTAACGCCAGCACAAATTCGCCAGCCCTACATCAATTCACAACTTCGCCGATTCACTAACAGTGTCCCTGTCGAAAATTCACTAGCGAAGGACATCGACTTGTGCAACTTGGCACCCTTATGCCAGGCAAAGTTGCGCACTGACGAAGGGATGTAACTACGCTAATTCACTAAGATGAACATTTTTCTGAATGATACCTCTTACGCTAGATGTTACTTCGCCAGGTCAGACCTGGCAAAGTTCAATACAATAGATATGAGTTTTAAAAAAAAACTTGAAATATTTCCTAAGTCTCAAAAAATGCTGGCGTATGTTGCCTTTTGTTGGGTGATAGTCTGAAAAAGAGCAAACATTTTTTTAGGGTTACCCTCCTTCCCCCCTACATTTCCTAACATATGGCAACTCAACTATACAGTGGGAACATGTTTAGGGCAATAGAACAACTTTATTTTATTTATTAAAGGTTTCCTGGGCCTATGTAGTGTAATGTATAGTGATGGGCGAATTTATTCGCCTGGGTCGAATTCGCGGCGAATTCCCGCGATTCGCCGATGGCGAATAAATTCACGAATCACCAGCGAAATTTTGCTTGGCGAAAATTCGCTGAAAAACGAGTCGCGCGTCAGTCGTTTTTGACGCAACGCGCCGAAAATGACGCGACGCGCGCCGAAAACGACGCGACGCATCAAAGTTGACGCGACGCGCGACAAAGTTGATGCGATGCGCGACAAAATCGTCCTGCGACTCGTTTTCGTCACTAGTAATGTAGTGGCTGTAACATACACCTCTATTATACGCTTAATAATAATAATGCAAATTAGGCACTGCTAGCATAAATGCACTTTGCCTGGCGAAGTAACATTAGCGCTTCGACCTGAGCACACATTTGCATCTTTGGGAATTTGGGAAGCGCTGGTGAAAATTCCCTGGTGAAGTTGCCAGCGAAGCCCTCAGTAGCGCATTTTCACGCTTTGGGAAATTTGCCCCATGATGTCTAATCATGATGGTAATTTTAACCATGTTAAATTTCAAGGAATTGACCAGGTTAAATTAGGAATACGAGGAGGAAATCTATATAAAAAAAAGTAGACCAGAGAGAAGTATACTGGATATTTACATTGAAAACACGTTACCCACAAGGGTTAAATAGTGATTGGGAGATGTCACTGACCTGTTACTCAACTCTTCTCTCATTACCTCCTCACATGCTCGCATTCAAGACTTTGCAAGAGCTGCACCCCTCCTCTGGAATTCTCTCCCACGGTCTGTCCGACTTTCTCCCAATCTTTCAGCTTTCAAGAAATCTCTAAAAACCCACTTTTTTAGAGAAGCCGACCCTCACTGTTAACCACTCAATGCAATACCGCTTACATTACTACATCTCTCACCCACTTTACTCTGATCTTGCCCTCTCCCACACCTTGTGTATCACTCCCTTCCCGTTAGCTTTTTCTGTACAGGGCCTTCCTCACCTCCTGTACCAGTATTTATTGTGATGCATGCACAGTAACTCCATATTTATTATGATGTATGTAACTCTTTATGTTCTATATATGTAATTCATGTGATTTGGTTGTATAATCACATTCACTTTACAGCGCTACGCAACAAGTTGGCGCTATAGAAATACATGTTAATAATAATAATAATAATAATGTCATGTTTTTTCTGATTGTAGAAGTCCCATTAAGGCAAGGGTTTGCTTAGATAATCTGCAAACATTTCCCATTTATTGAAAAAATGTATGTTTACCTGTGTCCAGGGGTGCCATTAGAGATTTTCCAAAGAGCAAACAGATTTTTTTTATACTTCATTTTAAAATCTGACATGGGAATAGACATGTAGCTAGTTTCTCAGGTGCTCTCAGTCATGGGCATGAAGCAGATCTTCTTCTCTCAGCCTGAAAATATATGATCTGTCTGCCCCTGTTCTTACTGCTGCACAACAAGTCTGAGTGATATCACATCCTACCTTTCCCCCAGCTACAACCCATCTGCAAAACAATGGGAAGGTAACCAGATAACAGCTCTCTAACACTTGCATTGCTAAAATATGCCCTAATGTTTGATATTGGAACAACACTCAATAGTAAAAATCCAAGTCTGGCTAAACCAAATCCCTAACCAACTCCTTCAGTTACACTGGGTAGGAAGGACAATAGCTTATCTGAAATTGGTTCCATTGTGAAGTGTTTCTTTCTGAAAGCACATGACCAGGCACAAGGACCTGAAATGGCTGCCTACACACCAATGTTGCAATTAAAAAGAAATACATTTATTGGTTCAAGAATACAGTTGTTAACAGAATCTTTGCTGAATCCGTTTACATGAATAGTTTCAATAGGCACAACATTTATATCTATTTTAGCACAACTGTACATGCAGAAGTTTAAAGTGGATGTTGATGTACCTCTGTAAATCTTGGCTGGGTGGCAACTTAATGCAGCTGTACAAATGAACAATATTGTAGATTATCTCTATTTAATACACAAAAGCCGTGAATACTTTGTAAATTATATCCTTATAAACGGTGAGTTCTGATGTAATTACTGTCACATGACTAGCTGAAACTTGTGTATTATAATAAATAACGTAGCCCCAGTTGCAAAATATGAGGATATTAGAAGTTACCTCAGAGTTCCATGTATAAAAACGATTGGCCTTCAGCCTTGTGTTTTTATATGGCCTGAAACTAGAATTTACAAGAGGGGATACTTTATTCACTATATAATACTGCCACCACTGAAGAAACAGACTCGTTATTTGGAAGGACATAGGAATAAATACAGGAATTAATACTCTTCTCTCATATTAGTGATTCATACAAAGAATCAGTAGCTGCCAGAAGAAGTTTTACCCCTATTTGTAGGAGAATTAATCATGGAATCGATTAAAAATAGCCTAAAACTATTCAATAAGCATTCGATAGTCGAATTCAAATTAGTGAATAATAGTAAATTTGCCCCTAGGTGTGCCAGATATATTAACAGATAAGAGTTTCCACATCAGCAAAAGAGAACCCACACATTCATACTATAAATACACTGTTTTACATGTTTTAACTTCAGAACCAACTCATATTTTCAGTGACTGTACATTTTGATTACAATTCTTTCAAACAAGACACAGTTCTCCCCGGTACCTGCCTGTTTTCAAATTATCAAGGAGCAACTGGACCACTGCAATTGCATCTTTAGTATTTTAATTATTTCTAAATTATACCTAGTTTTACTAAGCCCATATATATGTTTTCCCAGGTCAACCTATCTCTTTTTTGTTTGAATAACATTTGTACGTATGAAATAGAAGGCTTGGTAGTAACAAGCTAGCTGTCTGCAACATACAGGAACTATATAGAAGTGCGCATGGTTTATAATTTCTATACTGGTGAAGGTTCTATGACCCATAAAAAAGTGGCCAAATAAGACAAACATTAATGTATATAAAACACTAATATAATATAACTAAACTAAATGTGCAATGCTATGCAGAATAGAGGAGATATGCGTAATAAGGAAATGCCATTCTTAAGCAAGCTGCATTAAATGCTGTAGGTTTGGGAAACCAAGTTTAGAAACCGGTGTCCCTGAGAATAAAGGCATTTTCAGTAAAAATGAGGGCTTTCAATTTTTGGACCTGTGCCAAATGTTGACCTTGATTTTGTATTTTCCCTTCAGTGCTCATCATTTGGAAACAATATACATGTAGTTGTGTATAAAGACAAAGTTTGCTTCTCCCCTGGCATTCTATGAATTCAGGCTATAGCCCCTTAGATTGGCTGGTCATTTTATCAACTTCTGTTGTGATCTCCTAAGAAGAAACAGGCAATACAATTGTGTAACATAGTCATTTTTATCTTGGATTTGTATCCTCTTCTTTTAAGAAAATGAAAATACAATTTGTATTAGACACTGGTCTTTTACTGGATCATGTTTATGGCAAGTAGAACTCATAAAGTGTTTACAGAGTTTAAAACACCTTACCAATTAACTACTCTGTCTAGGCTGCAGTATCCCCTTAATCACTTAAGATTCCTTCTGCTCATCTAACCGACTCTACCCCCCCCCCCCCTTGGGAATTTACTTTGGCTGCTGGCTACGGAAAACTCTCAGTTCTTTTCAACTCAGATTAATAAATACACCATTGAGTCTAGCAGCCAATGTAGAGATGGCATTGCTGGTTCCCATATAAACTCTAGATGTCCGTTCCTATTTTTTAAATTCCAACCCCAATCCTGAACTCAGAGTAACCAATACAGTGCTTAATCCAAGAAGGACTTGTCATCATAGTAAATTCTGCCTCCGTTAGCCTGCATTCTTTAATTGCATTAGCTTTACATCTCATATGTGCTGTTTGCAGATATAAATGCACTGATGATATGTCAGAGGGAAAATGGCCCCCAAGTCATGGATATGTCATGGGAAATTTTTTTTTTTTTTTCAAAATGTACCAGTTAATAGTGCTGCTCTAGCTGAATTCTGCATTGAAATCCATTTCTCAAAAGAGTAAACAGATTTTTTTATATTTCATTTTGAAATCTGACATGGGGCTAGACATTTTATTAATTTCCCAGCTGCTCAAAATCATGTGAATATGGCAGCTGCTATCCTACACAACAGAGATAGCTTCCAAAGCTATCTACTCAGGTATGGTAAAACATTCCGCATAATAAATATAGTGTTATAGCTTGCACTATTGTGGCTAATCTATTGGCAATAAACTGCTTTTGTAGCTTTCATTTTTCTTTTAGGGCTTTAAAACTGCCAATTACCCTGCTGCAATCCCTGCGATTTGCTGCAGGTGAATAAATTCACAAAATGGCAGCAAAATTTTGCCTGGCAATTTCACCTCGTTTTGGATGAGGGTGTCCGTTTTTCCACAAACAGACTTGTGCATATAAAACGAGATGTGTCAATGTTTCACAAATTTCTATAGAAACGCAGCCAATTCACCCATCACTATTAAAGTACATGTTAAGACTAAAACACTGCAAGGTGGTGGCAATTTATTAGGCACTACATAGTAGGAGGTTCACTTTAATTTACCTTTAAGTGTGTTATAAAAATACTTAAAGGTAAAGTGCCTAACGTTAGCGAAAGTTTGTCAGTGTTAAGTCATTTAGTTACTTCGCCTATTTACTAAAGGTCACTGGTGAAAATTTGCTAGTGAAGGAGATAGACTAGTAATGAGTGAATCTGGGGCGTTTTGCTTCGCTTGATTTTTCGCGAATTTCATGAGAAATTTGTGAAAAATTAGCAAAATGCTGCTGGCGTTAAAAAAATAACTAAAAGTAAACTCAGATGTGAACAACCCCTTTAAAAGAGCATCAATGAGACTTGGTAAATGCTGGAAAACTATTGTAGGGAATTAGTACAAAACCATTGCATGTCTTCCTGTAAGAGATCAGGCAATGAGCCTGTGTCTGTGTGTTGTATGCCGTTACCTAGGAACCAGCTATTCAGTGATCTCAGTGCAACAGGAAGTAACACAGTAGCTAGTTAGTGGCTGGCAGGTAAAGGAAGTCACAGAGACTGGAAAGAGACTGGCACGAGAGAGGCACATGGTGGACAGAGAAGTGTGAAAGGAATTCAGACTGGAGGAACAACCAGCAGGAGGTTCTTATTTGAGCATCCAAAGGGGCTGGTAGTCGTATTGTATGTCTGAATGTGCTGCATTCGCCTGAAGAGAAAATATAAAGCATTCAAAGAGTATTTGGAGTGAGCATTCTGTTTAAAGGGATTGTTTTGTGGAAGGACATTTAAGGACTTTAGGTAGACAGTTAGCACAAGCAAGTTAGTTAGTGAGGCCCTATGGCCACCGGTTAGGTCTGCTATTTGTACCTGTTGCCCATTTATTTTAGATTTTAACATTTATTCAGTTTAACAAATACTGTGTGTTATTACTGTTTTCCTAGTGGGGCCACCCGTAGGTGCATTCCCGGATCCCACTAGGTAAAGGCTGGTGCTGGTCTTCTGTTGACCTGGCAAGGTCCCACAGCAGCAGCAAATTTTGCTCATGGATCCGCACACACATAGTTTTCTGCAATAGAGGGAGTGCCCCTTTCTTTATTTTATAACACCAGCAACATCATGGATCTTGACAGCAGCAAAAACAAAGTGAGCCCAGTTCTTTATTATATGTTTTACAATTACATGACCAGTATTAACTCAGCTGTAATAAATAAATATATAATACAATAAAAACCAAAATTTATATTGTGTGCACGTGTTCCTGTGTATGGAGAAAAGAGACCACACACAGAATGTTTACTGTAAATTAAATTGTTTATACAATACATATTATTATTCTTAGGCCTACTAATACGAAGCCCAGGAAAGAGACAACTGGAATGGTCAGTCTCATGCTGCTGCTGCTGCTGCAAATCAATTCCATTCTTATGGTTTTAAAAGTCTCATTTGTCTTATAGAAGAATTTTTTTGTTGATGATCCAAGCCTGCAGATATTGCTTGTGGTACATCCAGAAAAAGACTGGATTGTCGTAGTTTTATCTGCAACAAAGAAGCAAGAAGGTTCTGATTATAGAAAACCCCAGTCTATAGTCACAACTACATTTAATTAGAGGAAGTATGACTACCATGTAAGGGCCCTTACACACAGGCGTTTTAACCTGCGCTCCCCTGCGATCAGCCACCCGGGAGCAGGAATAGATGCACTCAATTCTTTTCAATGGGCCTATACTCACACAACCGCATGTATGTGCCAAACGAAGGAAAAATGCAGCATGTTGCGTCTGAACCTGCGTTCCATGCCTACATGCGGTTGTATGAGTATAGGCCCATTGAAAAGAATCAATTTTATCAAGTTTTTACCCAAACTGATTAAATAAAGTTTTTTTTAATAATAAATAAGGTCAGATCAGGTATGGGAGTTTGGCTGTTGTTTTTTGTTAATTAAAATGATGAGATAAATTGTACTAAATAAACCTCCCCATAGGTTATAAAAAGGTTAAGCAACTTTTCAATTGGTCTTCATTGTTTATTTTAATAATTTATTAATTATTTGCCTTCTTCTTCTGACTCTTTCCAGTTTTCAAATGAGGGTCTCTGTCCACCAACTCAAAAAAAAACAAATGCTCTCTGAGGCTACCAATTTATTGTTATTACAACTTTGTATTACTTATATTACTATTCAGACCCTCTCTTGATTATATTCCCATCTCTTATTCAAATTCTTGCATGGTTGGTAAAATAATTTGAACCCTAGCAACCAGATGGATTAAATTGCAAACTGGAGAGCTGCTGCATAAAAAGCTAAATAACTTAAAGAGACAGTAAGGGCCCTTACACATGAGCGTTTTTACCTGCGCTCCCTTGCGTTCCGTTTTGCTGCGTTCAGCCGCAGGGGAGCGCAGGTATAGACTCACTCAATTATTTTCAATGGGGCTGTACTCACACGAAAGCATGTAGACGCCGAACGCAGGAAAAATGCAGCATGTTGCGTCTGAACCAGCGTTCGGCGCTTACACGCGTCTCGTGGGTACAACCTCATTGAAAAGAATGAGGTGCGTCTAGACCTGCGCTCCCCTGCGGCTGAACGCAGCCAAACGCAACGCAGGGGAGCGCAGGTCCAAAACGCCCGTGTGTAAGGGCTCTAACACCAAAAAAGGAAAGTGTTTTAAAATAAAGAATATTAAAAGTCAATTTAAAGGCGAGTAACCCCTTTAAAACACATTATGCACATCCTATTTCATTTCTGAACACAAATATGTGCAGACTCAAAAGATTCACGTGTCTCACAGTCAATCAAGGTTCAGATATGAAGAAGCAAAGCATCATGTGTAAAAACATGATCCAATAAGTGACAAAAAAATATTCACATCCCATCCTTTGTTCAAGGCTTTTGGAATTTTACTTTCTAATTTAAAAACCTGGAATACTTCTCTGTGATTTATATTAGCCATAATATTGCCCTGTCTGACCAGAAGAATCAGCTTTCATTAGGATAATTTAGAGACTGACTCAGGGCTGGGCAAAGGGGTAGGCAGAGTAGGCACGTTCCCAGGGCGCAAAGCTGGGCGACGTCAAGCATGAGCCCCAACATGATCTCGCGCATGCGCGCCAGCTTGATCTGCAGCAACATGATTTAGTGTAAGCATGATTTTGTGCATACGCGCAACCAGTCAACGCCTGGCTGGCCTGGCCCAGGTCTGGACTGACTTTCTATTAAAGGCAAAAGTGTTTTTCTTCCTAAAAAATAATATAATTTTCGTGGATAGTTTTCTGTAAAAACTTGATTTTTCAGGTTAAAAAAATAAACATTTTTGGGTTTTTAAAAAAAAAACATTTTTCGAGATTTATTATACCCTGAAGCTGGAAATAGCTTGAATCTGAAAATACTCCAGCCAAAATCTGTCGAGGTCATGTAGAAATCAATGTCAGTGGTCTCTTGAACGATTTTAAGATGTTTGTAGCCTTCATGATGTTTGGGTTTTTTTAGTTGGTTTTCGCTCGAAAACCAGATCATTTTAAGCTACAGTATTCTAGTTTTTTTTTCTCCGAAAATGCGATCAATTTGACTATTCTAGTTTCTCACCTCTAATTCACTGATTAAAATTTTTGTACATTCAAGTTTTTTTCAAACATTTGAGTTGTGAGGTTATTCGAGGTATAAGAAAAAAACCTCACAAACTCAACCTTTGATAGCCCCTAACTGTATAGATTTTCTGGAAATCACTTATGTTGAAAACTGTTGGCTTTATAAACAACTCACTCATTCAGTATTTACAGGCTAGAAACACTAAAAGACTTTGAAGGATAATAAATACTGAAAGTTTCACCACGAAAATGTTGCCCATAGACTAGAAAGCGTGAAAAATTGTTGCGCATCAAAAAAAAAAAAAAAATGTTACCCATATTCTTCAATGCTGTTGATTGGTTGATATGGGTTAATGCACCTGGGCAAGCTTTGCATCTTTTGAGACATAACCCTACTAGGGTTTTAAAACGGAATGCACATACCAAAGAATTCCTCTTTTATGTAGCGGATGCAGCGATTCTCATTTCCGACGCAGTTAATAGGCTCATCTAATATACATCGTCTGGCGTTTTCGGCATAGCATGTTGGACAGATCAGTCCATTTTCAGTCAAGACTTGAGTAGGAACTGCAATTAAGTGAGAGAATTTAGTATCACACAGGGGAGGGCTTGTCCAGGTTAGATATGACTAGGGGCAAGGTTTAACAGTTAGAGACTCACAGGTTGAGAAGGGAAAGTCTGAGTGGGAGGCCCGCTATGGTTTTTCAGAGTACCCCGTTGGGCCAGTACATCAATATGTAGACAGCATTTCCATGATGCTTTGCAAGGTTTAAAGGAGAAGGAAAGGTTAAAACTAAGTCTTTTTTCTCAAAATAATCTATATAAATATACCAGTAAACCTTCAAAGTAATGCTGCTCTAAATCCTCTGTCAAAAGAAATAACACATTTCTTTCCTTCCATTGCTTCAGCTTAAACCTCCAGGGCTAGGGCTTGAGCATGCTCAGTTTGCTCCTCTCTCCCCCCCATCCCTTCTGTAATCTGAGCCCAGAACTATAAGTAAGCAGGGAGAGACTCATGCAGGAAGTGATATCACATAAAGCTAACATGGCAGCCACTATCCCAAACAACCAGAGTGAGAGAAATCTATTTTATGGTAAAGCATTCTTTAGAATAGATAGAAGAGAAGGCAGACACCATAGCAGAAAAACCCTGGTTGCCATAGGGATAAGGGCTAGTGTATAGTGTATTATAAATATATTTTTTTCGTGTTTTGTTGATTTATTTATTTATGTATTCATGTATTTTCTGTTGTTGTAAATTGTGCTTTTGTCAGAGCAATATATGTATGTTATTAAGAAATTAAAATAAAGAGTATGGTATATAAAGCATTCTTTAGAATAAGCATAGCGTTCTCGCTTGCATGATTGTTGCTAAACTATTGGCAAGTAACTGTTTTCCTTATCTTTTTAGTGAATTATGAAGGAAGCCAAATTCATTTGAAAAACAAACACATGTAAACATATTTATTATGAAAAGCTCATAAACTGAAACAAACCGGAATTGTGACATTATCTCTTTCATTCACTGGATATTATTTTTCTGCAGTTACTACACACACACATATATACAAAGACCTATAATTTTTATTTTAAGATATGAGACTCAACACATTACTGTTAACAGGTAGACTGGTACTTACACGTGGGAACTGGAGAAAGACACATACTGGAGTTACAACAGGTAGTATTGACTGTAAACTTTTTGACGTTGCTGCTGTAAGTTCCAACTCTGTTGCACTCTGCAGCTTTTCCGCATCTTCTTATCACTTCAAATTCGTACTCTTTATCTGTGAAATGTGACTTGAATTCATTAAATGCATATTGGTCTCACCTGCAGAAATTGGCATATTTTTACACAATAGAGTCAACATTACAATTACTTTCATTTATAGAGGATTTTGAGTAATTGTGCATATTTAATTTTGTTAAATGATGTAAGGTACATGCAGCATTGACATGCAAGTGGTAAGACTTTTGTCCACCTTTATGTTAGTTTTTTCCCAGAAGAGGTTTGGCCACCTACACAATGAACCAACCAGCTAATAAGGGTTTCCATCTTCATAGACCTTTAGTTTGCCAAAGGTTTATTGGTATTAGCAATTCAGACACGGCAGTGATCTCTGAACGAATTGTTATTTTCTTACATGAAAAACAGCTCTTTAACTTCCTGAACTCAACCTAGCTCACCTGCTAAGCTCAGTGTGACATCACAAGTGAGCCATATTGGGGCTGGCAATGTACATTGGCCAAACTCCACTCGATATCTCACCATAACACCCCTCCTACCTCCAGTAGAATAAAATAAAGGGTAAAGAGAAGGAACCAAGAGGAGAGGTGAAGAACACTCTGCCAATGGCAAATGATTCCCTTTTACAGACCCAATTTTAGTGATACAACTACTGATGCATGGTCCAGGAAAGAGGAAAAGCAAAAATATACTAGGACATGTAGGGGCAAATTCACTTAGCGGCAAAAAAAAACGCTAGCATTGCCTTCGCTAACGTTTGCCCGCACTTTGCCAGGCAAATTTTCGCCAGCACTACGCAAATTCACTAAGATGCGAATTTTCGATCAGGGCGGTGAACGTTAGAGAAGTATCGCTACCGTTACTCCACCAAGCAAATCGAATTTACGCTAGCGATGCCTAATTTGCATACGGTGCAAATTTCAAAGTATAATAGAAGTGTGTCACAACCACTACATTACACTACACAAGCGCAGGAAACCTGTCCTGAGTTGCCATATGTAAGGAAATGTAGGGGGGAAGGAGGGTAACCCACCAAAAAAATGTCGCTCTTTTTCAGACTATCACCCTACAAAAGGTAAAACACGCCAGAGGTTTTTGGGACTTAGAAAAAAATTTCCATTTTTTTTTCAAACTCCTATCTGTTGTATTGAACTTCACCAGGTCTGACCTGGCGAAGTAACGTCTAGCGTAAGTGGTAACGTTCAGTAAAATGGTCATCTAAGTGAATTTGCATAATTACGATCCTTCGTCAGTGCGCAACTTCGCCTGGCGTTAGGGTGCGAAGTTGCGTTAGTCTATCTACTTCGCTAGCGAAAATTCGCCAGAGTCCATGTTAGTGAATTTGCGAAGTTGCGATCTGACATCAACGATAGTGAATTAGCACTAGCGTTCGACGCTTCGCACTTTAGTGAATTTGCCCCATAAAAGTAAGCAAAGGTCTGGAACCAGATGGTATTCATCCAGGGTACAAAACAGGCTGAGCTCTGTGATTGCCAAGCCTCTTTAATTAATTTTTCAAGATTCATAGTCTAGCATGGTGCAGAGAGAGACTGGCAAATTGTTAAAGGGAAACTGTCATGGGAAAACGTTTTTTTTTTTTTTTTTTTTTTAAATGCATCAGCTAATAGTGCTGCTCCAACAGACTTCTGCACTGAAATCTGTTTCTCAAAAGAGAAAACAGATTTTTTTATATTTAGTTTTAAAATCTGACATGGGGCTAGCCATTTTGTCAATTTCCCAGCTGCCCCTAGTCATGTGACTTGTGCCAGCACTTTAGGAGGGAACTGCTTTCTGGCAGGCTGTTGCTTTTCCTTCTCAATGTAACTGAATGGAACACAGTGGGACATGGGTTTTTACTATTGAGTGCTGTTTTTAGATCTACCAGGCAGCTGTTATCTTGTGTTAGGGAGCTGTTATCTGGTTACCTCCCCATTGTTCTATTGTTAGGCTGCTGGGTGGGGGAAAGGGAGGGGGTGATATCACTCCAACTTGCAGTACAGCAGTAAAGCGTGATTGAAGTTTATCAGAGCACAAGTGACATGACTTGGGGCAGCTTGGAAATTGACAATATGTCTAGTAGATGAAATAACTATTAGGAATGATTTGTAATTTCTTCACCCCCACCATGATATCACTGACACCCCCCCCCCCTCCACCCACACACACAACACACACATACAAGCTAATATTAGTCCAGAAAAAAGTGGCAACACTAACAGCAATACATGTTTTTGGGCAGGTGGCCCTTCAACAGCTATTGCTTGACCAAGCACCCAATATATACACACAGAAGGGATTGCAAATAGAATGCATTATGTGAAGTGCAAAAAAGCTGACAATCAGGCAGCTTTTTTTCACTTAGCACCTTACATTCGACGTTGTGCATATTTCTGCAGGTCACTGCACTCCACTCTGTAAATACAGCATAGACTGCATTATTCAGTACTGTATTGGTGTGGGGCAGGTGGGTGTTGGCACACAGAGCTCTGAACCTAACTTGCACATCTTTCAGATATAGATGTACAAGAACATCAATTAGTCACAAGCCACACCAGGCCCCTGTTCTTACCTCCTGCTCAGTTGCACATAAGGATAGGACTGTCCAGGGTTTGACTTGGGGGCCCGGTCCCACTGGGGCTGCTGTCTCAGGGCCCCCAGGTCCCCCACCCTAGCTGGAAACCCTCCCCCCCACACGCATGCCCCTGATTGTCTTGCTGAGAGGGGGTGTTTGGGAATAGGCACAGGGCAGGAATTTGGTCTTGGTTGGCGGTGCCCATGAGGACTAGGACTTGCCATTTCTTGCCATTGTGCTCTAGTCCTCACACTGGATTTTTAATCACATGGCACATTCTTGCACTAGCTACTGTAGCACTTGCACCCTGTGAGTAAATTACCCCTTGAGTCAGGGTACTTGACCAAACAACAATACATGTTTAGTTGATCAGCTCCAATAAGGGCTGTCCTTTTTCTGCTGCTTTTGTGTACTGTGGACCCAGAGAGGTATCAGATAAGTGGTAACATGGTCTCATGAATGTCCACTTTTTTCTTTTGTACAAAGTAATGCTCGGTAGCACACTCATCAGGGGGCAAATTAAATAAAGATTGTTTAAACATAAATACATTGAGTTTATTTAAAACAGGGGTCCCCAACTTTTTTTACTTGTGAGCCACATTTAAATTTAATAAAGAGTTGGAGAACAACACAAGCATGAAAAAGTCCATGTGGATGTCAAATAAGAGCTCTGATTGGCTTTTTGGTAGCCCCTATATGGACTGGCAGCCTACAGGAGAGAATGTTTGGCAGGACATCTGTTTTTATACAACCAAAACTTGCCTCCAAGCCTGGAATTCAAAAATAAGCACCTGCTTTGAGGCCACTGGGAGCAACATCCAAGGGGTTGGAGAGCAACATGTTACTCGCGAGCTACTGGTTGGGGATCACTGATTTAAAAGAACAATATAAACCCCAAAACCTGAAACCAACACATTAGAAGAAAACATGTACATGATAATATTACAAAATGAAGATGCTTAGACACATTAACTATGTCAGCCATACCTTTCCCTGGGTACCAGTCTGTGTCAGGAGCTATAAAAGATAAAGAAATATAATGATTATTTGTTGAAATATACTGTAGATCTAAAGCAGTTAAAAAAAACTAGATAGAATTCAACACAGAGATCTCTGGGATGAAATCTAAGAATATTCTGGTTTTAGAGGTGGTAGGGACCAAAAATGATTTTGTGGAGCCTTGTTACTTATTTTGAAAAGGACAGGAACTCTGGGGTAAATTTATCAAAGAGTGAAGTTCCGCCACTTTAGTGAAATTCCGCCGCTCTCCATTCATTTCTATGGGATTTTCCCATAGAAATGAATAGAGAGCTGAGGAGTTTCACTCTAGTGGCGGAACTTCACTCTTAACTTCACTCTTTGATACATTTACCCCTCTGGCTCTTCAGCTGTTTGTCTTTAAAGGGGCTTTAGGATGTACTGAACATTTGTACATTGATTCAGAAAACTTTATTAGTTTCAGCCTCTTTATTGAGTTCATTCTGATCTCTCGTAGGGCTATAATGGGAATTACAAGGAGATTGTAGGGTTTGAGGGAAAGATCTTGTTTGGGTTTCCATTGTACCACTGTGAATTTGGCTTCCCAGTCTATCTAACTACAGCAGGTAAGTGGTGTACTGGGTATGTTGCTGTCCTAAGCAAGAGAGCTAAAACAGAAAAGCAGTTCATACCATTCCAATGGATTATAAGTCAATAATATGATGAATTATTGAGCATTTGTGCAGCTACCATATTGAGCACAAGCAGCACACCATCTGTAAGAAACTAAAGGAAACATTTTTGCACACTCAGCTTATAAAAAACTAGGAGGAAAATATCACAGTCTGGGTATGTACCAAATTCAGTCCATATTTTCTCTGTCAGGCACACGTTTTCTTCACCTTCACAGTGCACTGGGAAATATTTACAGTGATCTGTATAAGATTGACCAACTGGGCAAAGCAGGGAATTTACTGAAATACAAGAAAGTGGAGGAATATATCAATATTTATTAACTGCAATAATGCTTCAGTGACTTCTTCAGTAACAAAATCCCTACAGTACATATATCATTCTCATACATATAGTGAATAATATTATACAATAACATATAGCCAGTAAACCCACTAGTGATGGGCGAATCTGGGACATTTTGCCTCACCACTGCCAAGTCTCGTTTTTGGATTTGGGTGTACATTGCCGGCATCGAAAAATGGACACCCGTGTCCAGAACGAGCCTGCAGTGAAATGCGGGAATTTGCCCCAGGCGAATAAATTCGCCCATTAGACCCACTATTTGCCAACATTATATTTGCCAACATTATATTTTCTTTTTACAAAACTTTGAAGCTGAAAATATAACTAAATGTTATACAGGAAATCTCTGTATTAATAAAATGGAAATGATATAATGAATACAGAGTACCCTAAGGACATTATAAGTTACCAAGGAGTTCCATGACCATATAAAAGTACGAGGTTGAAGGCTGAGTGCTTTTATACAGGTCATGGAGCTCCAAGATTACTTCTAATATCCTCATATGTTCTTTATTTATTATAATACACAAGTGCTGGTGAGCCACGTGACAAAAATGACATCACTGCACACCGTTTATAACTGATGACATCACCAGACACCATTCACAAAGATATCATTATCATCAAGATACGCATGGCTTTTGTGTATTATATTCTTATAAACAGTGCTTAGTGATGTCATCAGTTTTTAATTGGCACTTAAAGGGCAAGGAAAGGCAAAGAAACAAAATCCCATTTTTACTTTCTTTAATGAAAAAGAAATCTATCTCCAATATACTTTAATCAAAAAATTTGTACCGTTTTTATAAGAAACCTGACTTTATGCAGTGAAACTCTCCCTTCATTTACTTCTGTGGATAGGAATTGTCAGACGGTCCCTAACTTCTGGCAGGGAAACAATCATTCTTATGAACAGCAGGGGGAGCCCCTGCCTTACTTCCCAGCCATGCAGAACTCAAGTTTTTTGATCATTTATGACAATCCCTAAGAAGCCCAGACCACACTGAGCATGTGTATGTAGTCTAGTCTTGCAAAGATGTATAACAAAGTTACAAGATGACAGCCCCCTGTGGCCAACTTTGAAAGCATAAATCATTTGTTTGATTAGGCTTGTGGTGCAGTAATTTCATGTTTATGTTTAGTATACAAAATACAGCATTTCTAGCCTTATTCTATTTTACACTTTCCGTGCCCTTCAATTATATAATAATGTGTCGCCAACTTGTGTATATTAAAAGTAATGTACTCAGCAACAAAACACTGGCACACAGGAACAACTTGCAGGTAAAACCTTGCTGGTTTATTGTGAATGCAGCATGCAGCGTTTCGGGGTAACCCCCTTTGTCAAGCATGCTTGACAAAGGGGGTTACCCCGAAACGTTGCATGCTGCATTCACAATAAACCAGCAAGGTTTTACCTGCAAGTTGTTCCTGTGTGCCAGTGTTTTGTTGCTGAGTTGGTTACTGAGGGAGGCCGAATCCCCTCTCGCTGTGCACCAGGTAATCGTTTTGGTTGGAGAGCCAGGGTGTGCGGGCTGAACAATTGAAATTGCAAATATTAAAAGTAATGTACCTTTATGTAAATTATGAACCACCCAACATATAAAGCACACTATTCCTGTCCCACACATAAGTCTTTGTATTCCAACACAATCACCATACTGAACTTGTGTTCCATCCATACATGGAAAGCCCCTGCACATGCACACACACTTTTAAAGGGTCATTTCCAGCTGTAATGCTGTGCCGTCCTTTCCTGTTAAATTCGGCCCCTTAGTACCGGGGGCGTGCAATTGAGCTTCTCTGTGTTAGCACCCTGGATGATCCAGACCTCCTTGAACCTCTCTGGTGCCAAAAAAACTGAGTGCAGAGGAGCAGACGGCAGCCACAAGCCGACTCAGGTGGCAAAGGACCTAAGTTCCCCCCTGCCTGTCATTGACTTATCGATCTCTCCTTCCTCCACTGGATTATCTAGTTCCTCCAGTCTCTCCTTTTTCAGTACCTTCTGCCTTTAACTGCTCTTTTTCTAAATAAATCACTCATTCCCCTCACACAGGACCATTTGAAACTCAGCTCCAGAAGTGACACAACCTCCATGTGAAAATACAAAAAAAAATGCTGCTTTAAAGTGGACCCGTCACCCCAAAAAAATATTCAAAATCATATTTTATCACATTAGTCAAGCAAAATGAACATTAATTACACTATATAAATTATTTGATTCTTGTTTCCTTCAGTCTGGGAATTCATAATTCTAGCAAGCAGGCAGGAGCCATTTTGTGGACACTGTTATTAAGACAAGCCTTGCATCATCTCAGAATCTTGTTTGTGCACCAGAATGGGGGACCCAATGTCTATCCCCATGTCCTGGCTACACAATTAAATGGTTAAGAGAACTGGGGGAATGTGTGGGGAGCAGTGGCATCTAGGAAGTGCTGAATGGAAAGTGAAAGTAATTATCTGCCCCGCCACTATGCCTAAGGCATAGAGGAGTGTCAGACAATATTTGATTGACAGCTGAGATTTTTAAATGAGAGTAAAACAGCTATGAATGCTTTAATAAAAATTTGAAATTGGATTTCATGTTTAATTTGAAAAGGACTTTTATTAAACAGATTTTTGTGTCTGGGTGACAGGTCCACTTTAAGGGAAATTAGTTTTTTTCAAAATAGCACTTTGTGCACTGTAGCTGCATTTGACAATGAACCCTATAATAAAAAAAAATGCCCTGTAGTTTCTACCGAGGAGCAATAGAATTCGGGCAGACAAATGGATTATAGTATACAACATTTTTCTTTCCATTAATATAAATCATGTTTATGCAAAAAAAAAAAAAAAACAATGACTAAAATACAAGAGTTTAAAATAAGAAAATATTGTAAGTGGCATATTTCTAAATCTGGTTACCAGGATGTATCCACTTACCCACACTTAGAGGAGAGGCTTTGTCGATTTCTTTACATTTCTTTTCGAATGTAGTCAAATTGGCATAACTACAAGCATTTGCAGTTGCACATCCCTTGGTTTTAAGAAATCCTGATTAAGAAAGGAATCGGCTGTTATTTTATTATGTTCAATTTGAATCTTTGCAGAAAGCATTGCTTACAGCTGGTATTATTCATCATATATTTGGTGCAGTCCAATTATCTGACCAAAAGGGTTATGAATGCTACAACAGAAAGAAGCATTCACTGCCCACTGCGCAATATCTGCTCATAGATAGAGATGATTATAAAAAAGTAACAAAGGGGGATCATTTACCAGTATGGCTTTTGGGTTGTAGTTGGCTGGGGTCCAGAGGAGGGCCCTGGGGTAGTAGTCCGACCCTTCTACCAATATCCAATTACAGCCCATATTTGGCACCCCAGGAACTTTTTTCACACTTATGTTGCTCTCCAACTTTTTTTTTTTGTAAGTGGTTCATGGGTAAAAATGATTGGGGACCCCTGCTCTATAGCATTTAACTGTGTATTACAGGTACCATAACACAGTGAATCGCTTTGCCAAATAATTATGGCAAAATCTGTCTTATTTCTAAAACTTTACAAATTATTTTGCACATTTTTAAAACAGTGTTACCCATATCATGATCAATGCACGTTGTTTCATCCCCTGTGCAGGTCATAGCATAATTATCCTGACATTTATCATGAGTTTCCCACAAATCCATACAAGTAGGACAGATGACTCCATTCTTGGTGAAATTCTTTGGTTCCACTAAAGAAAACAATGGAGAAACATGTTTAAAGATAGAAGGAGGAATCCACTAAGCCTACAATGGGTTTTTTTTTCAAGGAAATCTAAGGGAAATTCTGTTTTTATGTTATTTAGAAATGCAATTCAGTGATTAGAAAAAAATGTAAGCCTTCCTTATCTTCTTTGGGAATGAATCTCTTTTAAAAGTTTTTAAAAAATTATTATAAATTATTTTAAAAAATGATAATGTTATTGATGCAATTCAATGAGTAGAGAATTAGTGAAGGGCGATTTTGCTGTGAATTCCCGTGATTCGGCACCAGGGAATAAATTCACAAAAATGGCCGTGAAAATTTGCCGGCATCAATTTCCGATTTTCACAAATTTTTTGTGAAAACGTTCAAAATGCACAAATTTATAGTGAAGACGTTCAAAATTCATGAATTTATAGTGAAAACGTTTGAATTTCATGAATTTAGTGAAATAGTTTAAAATTCTCGAATTTATAGTGAAATTGCTTGAAATTCACGAATTTATAGTGAAGTAGTTCGAAAAAAAATTCCCGACTTTTTCGTGAAAATGGTAAAATTTCACAAATTTTTCATGAACTTTTCGATTTCGCTATTTTCGCAGTGAAGCGAAACCCCCCAGATTCACCCATCACTATAGAGAATCTTTCAGCTCTGCCAAAACCTGCCAACATCATTGTGACACTTTACAATAACAATCTGCCCAATGTTGGTTTACGGAAGTGACTGTGAACTGTGCATTACAACTTGAACTGTGGTGTTCATCTAGGCGCAGATTTATCAAGAGTGAAATGCCGAGTTCATAAGAGTTGTTCAAAACTCCCATGAACTCGAAATCAACCAACTGCAATTTTTTTTTTTATTTAAAATTTTTGAACCTGGCGAATAGGATCGACCCTCAAACTTGAATTGAATTCGAGTTTTAAAATGTCAGGAAATCAGCAAACAACTCCAAATTGATCCCAGGACTAAAACAGCAACTCAGGATGTTTAAAGTTTTAAGTAAAGACAAAAAATTATCTCCAATATACTATAATTAAAAAATGTGTACTGTTTTTATAAGAAACCTGACTGTATGCAGTGAAATTCTCCCTTCATTTACTGCTGTGGATAGGAATTGTCAGACGGTCCCTTAATGCTGGGCAGGGAAACAATCATACTAATGAACAGCAGGGGGAGCCCCCGCCTTAATTCCCAGCCATGCTGAACTCAAGTAGAATGTTAAACCACATTTCCCTCGATGATACTACTGAAGTTCCCAATGATGTGGTTTTACTGTATATCCCACATAAGGCACCAAAACAAAATTATCAGGTTACCTAACATCTACATTGACATATGTTTTCTATTTTTTGAGAGTTTCTTGAGGTAAAGTGTACATAGTCAAAACAAACAGAATGCTATGTGCACCACTGACCCCCATATGTAATAAAAAGTGCTAAGTTTGCCCAGGAGCAGTAACTCACAGCAGCCAATAAAATGTCTGCTTTTAAAGGAGAATCCAACACGTATTAGAAAAAACCCTCCCCTGTGTAGACTCCCTTCCTCCTCCCCCAGCCTACCTCCCACCTCGTGCAAATGCCTATAATTTTTTACTTACCCCTCTTACAGATTCAGGTCACGGGAGTTCAAGGCAGCCATCTATTTCTTCAGTCTTTTGTGGAAGTAGATCGCAGTTTTTGGGGCATTTGGGAGGAAAGTCACGAAAAAGCCATCATCTTCGGTAACCTTTTGTCTTTTTCTCCTCTTCGGTACTTCCAGTCTCTTTCGGCGCATGCACAGTTTTGAAAACCCAGAAATTTGCTACAACTGTGCATGAGCCAAAACGATGAATCCATTCACAAAGGTTTTAAAGATGGCGGCTGTGTGCTCTGTTGCACTCACTCTGCTTTTCTGGTTGCTATATCTCCAGGTAGAAGAATCCAGGGGTAAGACTGTGCAGGGGGGAGGCAGAGAGGGGTACAAACGGAGGGGGGCAGACAGGGACTTGCCATAAAGGGGGGTTGAATTCTCCTTTAAAGGGGTTGTAAAACCAACTGCAACACTACTCCATAGCACCATCTAGTTTTTGAAGTTGCTGAAAAACATGATTATAAACAGGGCCGTCCTCAGGCAGATTGGACCAGTTGGCCCATTGAGGCCCCGCACCAGAGGCAGCAGAAATAAGAACTGCTCCAGCAAATATGCATACTCATTGGCTGCAGTCACCTTCCACCAGCTAAAATGCCCCAGAACAGTGCCCAAGTTAAAAATCTGGACTCCTTGTTGCTGGGCAGTGGGACTTTTGACATAATAGTGCAGGACAGGGAATAGAAGGTAGTGGATGCTGGAGGATCAAAGTTCCTTCAGACAAGAAAGGTTGGTAGTGGCAGTGCTGCAAATACAGAATGTTTATTGTTGCTTCCCCTAAATAATCAGTGCTATCCTTCTGTCCCGGCACTTGCTCCTGTCCTTCTGCTGGTTGTCTTTGCTTGTTCCCCTCTCCACTTATTTATCCACACTAAGGGGCAGATTTATTAAGGTTAGAATGGTAAATTCAAATTCGAGTTTTGAATGGGAGATTTAGCAGACCTCGACCCTGGAAACAAGTCTAATTAGAATATTCAAATACCAAAAAAAATCTCTATATCCATGCTCAATTTAGTAAAAAACTGTTTTATTACATCATATTTAAAATAACAAACAAAGCCCCATATGGAGCCTAAGGGGTTTCATGCTTACCTAGCACTTTGTCATAGGCAAACTTTTTTTTACTAAATTAAGCATGGATATAGAGATATTTTTGGTATTTGTAGCTTTTCCTCTGTTTGGTTACTAGAGGTCTCTATCATGCTAAAGTATTTACTACATAGTCACTGAGGTCTGTGGTCTAATCTTTTTTGTGGACTAATTAGAATAATCGCACCTACAACCTACCGAGATCATCTAGTGAGGGGCGAATGTATTCGCCAGGGGCGAATTCGCGGCAAATTCCAGTGATTCGCCACGGGCGAATAAATTTGCAAAACGGCAGCGAAAATTCATGTGGCCAAAATTTGCTGAAAAAACGAGTCGCGCTTTGTTTTTGACGCGACGAAAACAACGCAATGAAAACGATATCAAAAACACACGTCAAAAACGCGCCGCGACTCGTTTCGCAAATGTTTCCGCCAATTCGCTTATTTAGCTGGAAATTCGCTAATTTTTCGGCGAAGCAAAATGGGGTACATTCGCCCATCACTACTCAATTCGAATTGCATTGAATTCTATTCAAGTTTTAGGGTTGTTCCTATTCAATTGAATATTAGACAGGGCTGCTTTAACAATACAAGTGATCGTGTGTTTGCCCAGGGCCCACTGATTTTGGGGGCCCATTGAGCCGGGGGAGGGGGGCTGGGCAAGATGCAGAGAGGGAGATGGAGGGAGTGGACGCACATAGGGTGGAAGACCGAAGGAGGGGAACAGGAAGGGAGGAAGATGGAGGGAGGGGATGCACACAGGGAGGGAGGGAACACACACAGGGAGGAAGATGGAGGGAGGAAACAAGGACGGAGGGGAGGCAGGACTGGGCTTGAAAAATGTTCTGGTACACACCAGGGTTGTTGGGGTCCCACTAGTTGGCTCTTTGCCCAGGGCCCACCAAGACCTTAAAACAGTCCTATTAGATGTTCGAGTTTTCTCATAAAAAAACTCACATTTGAATCATGAGTATATACAAATATATTACAGTTAAAAGGAATTCACATACGTTTAACCTTTGATATATCTGCCCCCTAATCTTGCAGTACAGTTTAGCTCCCATTCTCAGATTGCCTTAAGAAATGGCATAATTAATCCCTTTTTCCCCTTACTATTCCACCTATTTGTTTAACTACTGTAAATGAGTAAGCCACCCTGGGATTAGGGAGAAAGGGAGATCACAATAACACCTTGCATTTAGCAATGCCTTTTATACATTTGTGCTTTGTTGGCTACTTATAATTAAGTTTCAAATTTCTTCCTGTAAAAATTAGCTTGGGAAGCCTTTTTTCAATAAGGCCTCTATTGGTAAGCTTTGATTTGTTATGCTAATGCCACATTGAGTTTATCATAAAATGCTTGAGGATTCTCACTGTGGCTCAAAATGCAGTTGCCACGGTGCTTCATGGACACAATAATTTCATGGTGGGCAACTATTGTAAGAAGATGTGGCCAACATTTTTCACAGCACTATGCATGGTACTTCTTTTTTTCTTTCTCTCTCTGTCAAATGCTGGAATTTAGGCATACAGCTGCCCAGCCTGCCCCTGACCCCAATAGGCCAAGCGCACCCCAATAACTCCAGTCAGCCCCCTGTGTGCCTCTATTTCATCTTGTGTTCCCTTATTTCCTCCCCTTCTCTCTTGCCCATTTCCTGCCTTTCTATATACTGTATAACAGGCTTTATACCACTGCTTTGGGGCCACATTGTGCCATGAAATGTTGGGGCCCAATGGGAACAAGAAAGAGAGATGTAAAAAGGAATGGCACTATTTGCCTACCCAGACCTGGAACTCTGTGTCAACAAGCAAGCCTTTGTATAATGGGCCCCACCAAAAAGGGCCCAACAGGGACAAAATTAGGGGTAGGCAGAAGAGGCACTTGCCTGGGACCTCTTTTGACGCTTTCTCTTAGTTCGGACCCTTATGTCCAGAAGCTGTGGCTGCAGTTCCTTCTGAATGTGAGTATGCTCTCATCCAATGGTGGCGGGGCAACGTGATCGGCCTGGTTGCCGACTTTGACCAGCACTGAGGCACCATTATTGTTAAGACTAGTGATGGGCAAATTTATTCGCCAGGGTCGAATTCGTGGCGAATTCCCGCGAATAAATTCGGGAATCACCAGCAAAATTTCGGCAAGTGGAATTTCGGCTAAAAAATGAGTCGCGCGTCGTTTTTGACGCGGCGAATTCCCGCGAATAAATTCGGGAATCACCAGCAAAATTTCGGCAAGCGGAATTTCGGCAAAAAAACGAGCCGCGCATCGAAAACGACGAGCCGCGCCGAAAACTACGCAACGCGTCGTAAACTATGCAACACGCGTCAAAGTTGATGCAAAGCGCGTCAAAAGCGCCCCGCGACTCGTTTCTTGAATTTTTCGCCGAAGCGAATCGCGGGAGATTCGCCCATCACTAGTTAAGACTGGCCCTGCATGCTTCAACCTTCACTATTTACCTACTATTTACCCAGTTTTTACTTTTATACTGAACAGTACATTTAACTAACTGTAATAAACGATTGCACTATTTTCTGTTTTTGCTGCTGTTATTTGCAGATTAATCTCAATGTTAGTTCCAAGCTAATAATATAATCTGTTTTATATGTACCTGTATCCATAATACACCTGTGCCTCTAAGCCTTTTCGGCTGTATCTGGTCAGTATAATTTATGGGATTTATTTTCTTGATGTCCTAGGTTCTCTTTAGAAACTGAAGAAAATCTCAATTATTGATGCAAGAGATTTGACCAATGGGAATGCTAATTAGATTGCCAGCAATATGTCATTTTTTGCTTTCATACAGAGATAATGATGTTATTTTTGGTTTCATAATATGATACTGGAATCAGACATGGGGATAAATGACAGACTTGTTAAATGCTGGGAACCTGTGTTTAAAGCCTCCAACCCCAATTACAGGAACTAAGAAAATAGAGCAAGATTTACACAAATAAACTGGGATTCTGTCACGAACGGAACCCTAAATCCAGAACCCAAGCTAAACTCCCTAGTCTCGGCTCTCGCTTCTACCTATAACTGCCACCTCGGGAGGAGCCCTTGGCTAATTGGATGGCGCCAGATCTTAATTGAAAGAGGAGTAAAGCTAAAAGGTTCTGGAAGAGCAAAGGGGCACGATCGTGACACCAAGGATACTGGAATGAAGAAAACCACCAGACACCACAGAGTGGAACAGGCAGCCTGGGCCAGCACAAGCAGAGCAGAATTGTCAGACAGGCCAGGGTCAGGGTCAGGCAAAGCAAGTAGATCAGGCAGGAATCACAAGGATTAAAGGAACAGTAACAGCAAAAAATTAAAGTGTTTTAAAGTAAAGAAAATATCATGTAGTGTTGCCCTGCGCTGTTAAAACTGATGTGTTTGCTTCAGAAAGACTACTATAGTTCATAAAAAACAAGCTGCTAAGTAGCAACTGCGTAACTTGAAAAACGGCTATATGGCACAGGATAAGTAATGGATAACAGATAACATTATTGTGGTGTTTCTACAAATGGCCTGCAGGTGGCATTGTGCATACATAGGACTTTCTATACAACTTGAAAGTGAAATTAAGACTTACTGCTGTTACGTAATGGCTGCATGACCTGCTAATAAAGCACTATATACTTATACTCTCCTCATCCTTGGCTACCAAACACAACAAATGGCGACAAGGATGTCTTTTCTACCTCTGCAGCAGCCTGCACCTTTTCTACCAAATCCTGGTGAGCCTACAATACCTTTTACTGCTTGGATCCGTATGTTTGATAATTACATTATTGCTGCTGACCAAGGGGAGATTTCTGCAGCTAGAAAGCGTGCTTTACTTAGTCACTGCCTGGGAGCAGAGGGACAGCGTATATTCCATACATTACCATTACCTGATGATACTTATGAAACTGCTCTTACTGCTATAAAGAACTTTTTTATGCCAAAAGTAAATGTGGTTGCTGAAAGATATAAATTCCGCCAACATGGACAAGGTAATGGCGAATCCACAGAACATTTTGTAGCAGCTTTGAGAGAGCTGGTTGTTACCTGTGAGTTTGGGATTCTAACAGATGAAATGCTAAGAGACCAAATAGTGGAAAAAACAAACTCACCACGTATTAGAGAGAGACTGCTCCTAGAGCAAGATTTAACCCTAGCAAAGGCTATTACAGTTGCTAGCCAATTTGAAACAGCTGTGGCGGAGGCTAAAACTCTCAGTCAGGGAACTGCTGGGAATGTACAGATTATGAATTCAAAACTGTGGCCTAATAATATGCAGTCACAGGAAAAATACAGTGCTAAGGAAAGGGATTCACAGCAAAATCATGCAGCGAATACAAATAAAAAATACTGCTTTCGCTGTGGTTCAACACAACACCTTGCAAACTATGTTAAATGTCCAGCAAAAGCTATACAGTGCCGCAAATGTTTAAAGCCAGGTCACTTTGCTAGGGTCTGCCATAGTTCTACTAAATATTCATGAACTTACTACTACAAATGTTACAGTATTAAGTGTGGATAAAGCTGGTACATTTCTTCCAGTTTATATGCACTGTCAGTGTCAGTACTGCTTCTGCTGACAAGGGACACTCCATTAACCTCATGCTTGATACAGGTTCAGCTGTTTCTATACTACCAAAGGATATTTTCTTGAAATACTTTGCAAAAGATACGCTTTGTGCACCTGCCCTGAGACTGGTCAGTTACTTAAAGGATCCAATCCCTGTGCTTGGTTGCTTGCCAGTGACTGTACAATTTAAATCAAATACTGCAAAATGTGACTTTTACATTGCGAAAAATGGTACTGCTATACTTGGAAGAGATCTCTTTGCTGCATTAAACCTACAATTAGTTGATGGTCTCATTACAACAAAACTAGTGCCTGCCACACAACCTGTGTCTAAAATTTCACCACAAGTAGAGAAATCGAGCGATTCAACAGAAGTCTGAAAGAAGCACTACAGACAGCAAATCTTACTGGGAAATCTTGGAAAGTATTTACAACAGAGTTCTTACATAACTACAGAGCAACATGCCATGCAACAACCCAATCATCTCCAGCTGAATTATTACATGGCAGACAGATGTGCACTAAGTTACATGTTGCAGACAACAAACTTCCACCAAAGACTATTCCTACAAAATCATCTACTGCTGACATTGTGAAACATCACCAAGCCAAATGCAAGGCTTATACTGATAGAAAACGTGGTGCAAGAGAAGTGCACTTTCAGCCTGGATCTTTAGTCAGAATTAAGAAACCAGGAATACTTAAACAAGGACAATCTAAATTTACTACACCACTTGAAGTGAGACGCCAGCGAGGACCATACACATATGAACTGTCTGATGGGCGCATATGGAATGCAAGTCGTCTTGCTGCTGCTAGATATGACTTTGGAGATGTTCTATTTGATGAAGGACATTTTCCTACTCCTGATGCCAACTGCAATAGGGCAGAAGAAAGTGAACCTATAAGGCATACTGAGAGAATCAGAAAACTACCTGCATGGACCAAGGATTATGTCATGTAAAGAATGTATATATTACTTTAAGATACATACGGTTTAATTGTTACTGTTTATATATTTGTCTAAATGCTTTCTACTATAGGGGGAATATGTGGTGTTTATACAGATGGCCTGCAGGTGGCACTGTGCATACATAGGACTTTCTGTACAACTTGAAATTGAAAGTAAGACTTAATGCTGTTATGTAAGGGGTGCATGACCTGCTAATAAAGCACTGTTATACTCTCCTCATCCTCGGCTACCAAACACAACAATTATGTTCTACAGAGCTTATCTGCTGTGTAACTTCAGACTTTTCTCCTTTGAATGGCTGCCCCCATGGCTACACAACAGCTTATTTATATAAACAATAGTGTTTCTGAAGCAAACACACCAGTATTACCAGTGCAGGGCAACACTGCATTATATTTTTATTACTTTAAAACAATACATTTTTTTGATGTTACTGTTCATTTAAACACCCCGGAACTCTATAAATAGAACCTAACAATGGGCCATCTCTTGAACACTGGATTCCACTTTTATACCTTCTGAATTCCACACCATCACCCCGGTGCATAAACTCAAAAGTGCGCCAACCATAGGGGAACCATACACGGAAGAGAATGGAGCAGCGCTAGACCACCAGGATTAGTCCTTCCAGATTCTCATTGGAGGATTATTTTGCATATTAATATAAGTGCCATATCTGGAAAGTTGTGGAAAAGTTTAATGACAATACAATAAACTGTAAAATCCACATTAAATTACATGGCAACACATGGCCTAGTGCTGTCTGCAAATACCAATTCTGAATTTTAATATACCTTGCTGTATCAACTTCTGTGACAGATGTTAAGTGACTTTTACTAGTTTGATAATTTAACATGACTCCTGATGTGCGAATCTGGGGCTTTTCACTTTGTAGAATTTTTCACAAATTTCCTGAGAAATACGCGAAACAGCGGTAACTCACTGCCCGCCGGTGTAGAAAAAACGGATGCTGGTGTCCATTTTCTCAGCACCAGGTGAATAAATTCACACATTGCTACCCCTAAGATCAGTCTCCCAACAGCAGCCCAGAACACACTGAGCATGTGCAGGACCACCAGTCACTCAAAAGATGGCCAAACAAATTTATAAGTTGGTGACACCCTGTAAAAAATCATGAATCATTCATTTTATTAGGCTTATCATCCTCTGGGCTGTTGCGGAAAGTTCAGAATGTTTAGTTTGTGTTTAGTATACAAAATACAGCATTTCTAGCAATATTCTATTTTAGACTCCCCTTTAAAGGAGAACTAAACCCTAAAGTAAAAATTACCCTACCGCCCTATCCTACATAGACCCCTTCCCTACTTACCCCAGCCTAGCTTCTTACCCTGGGCAAATGCCCCTATATCTTTACTTACCCTTGGTGCAGATTCAGGGATCGGAGTTCACGGTAGCCATCTTCCGGGTATTTGGTAATCTCAGAATGTGAGCAGTGTATCAGTTGGAGCAATTTCCCGGTTTGCAACTGCGAATGCACTGAAACTGACGGAAATTTCTGAGGCGCCAGAAGAAGACAGAAGGATTACCAAAGACCCAGAAGATGGCTGCCGTGAACTCTGATTCCTGAATCTGCACTCAGGCGTAAGTAAAGAGTTAGGGGCATTTGCCCGGGGTAGCAGCTAGGCTGGGTGGGAAGAGGGTAGGGGTATTTTAATTTAGGGTTGAATTCTCCTAAAGGGAATATCAACCCAAAATCTAATTTTTTGCCTAATAAAAGAAAAAATGATTCTAAGGAACTTAAATTTTGAATGCACTGACATTTTTAAACAAATATATATTGTAAAATGCCTTAGATTTATGTTTTATTTTCTTAAGCAAATTTCTATTTTCGGTTTGACTCGCCCTTTTAAATTCCTGTTTAATTTTTTCAGTACACCAGTTCCTAAGTTACTAATGCAGTTAATTTTCATTTGGGGTCATGTAATTAAAGGCACTAAGTTTGCTCAGGGACAGTAACCCATAGCAACCAATCAGCAGGTAGCATTTACTAGTCACCTGTTTAAATGCAAGCATCTTATTGGGTGCCATGGGTTACTGCTCCTAGGCAAACTAAGTGCCTTATATTACATATGGGAGTTTGTCTGTTACTTGTGGCAAATGGTGTCTGCCCCTGCCAGGTATTATCAGATGTTAGTAATTCCAGACTGTTCCCTTTGTATACTTATATATATATGGAAATGGCATAGGCATAAATCCATTGCCGATTTTGAAGCTCAGCATCTTCAAGGACAATAAAATGCAGCACAGATTGGTAAAACAGTGGGTACTTACAGAATATTTTCGGCGGGGTGCAGTTGTCTGCATTACAGCAGGAGATTATATGTGTAAGTTGAAGTCCTAATGTTGACACCAGCACAGTTGTATTACAATTCTTGCTTTCCCAGCATCCAGTCTCATATGAAATCTCTTTTGACATAAATACTGTAACACAACTTGAAATATTACACATACACCCCTCTACCCTACGTAGACCCCCCTCCCGCCTCCACCCCAGCCTAGCTGCCCCACTGGACAAATGCCCCTAACTTTTTAATTACTCTACGGTGCAGATTCTGTTCTCGGGATTTCACAGGTGCCATCTTCTTTTCTTAGTTAAACTTTCGGAAATTTCTGTGACTTTCAACGTATGCGCAGTTGTTCAGGACCAGAATATCGCTCCAACTGCACAGAACACCGGTCTGCTTCCGAGTTTATCAAAGAAAGGAAGATGATCTAGGGGTTTTGTAGATAACAAGTTCTTTAATTCTGGGCCACTAAAGCAAATACAGTTCTGTATGGAATAAAAAAGAGCATTAACTCAAGGGATGAAAACATAATTTTGCCTCTTTATATTGCAGGTCCCTGGTAAGACCTCAGTGCAGTCGAGTCCTTAGGAGGGATGTAAATGAGCTGGAGAGAGTGAGACTAAGTGCAACTAAACTGGTTAGAGGGATGAGGGAAGACTTAAATTATGAGACTGGGAGACTGTCCAGGTTGGGGTTGTTTTCTCAGGAAAAAAGGCGCTTGCGAGGGGACATGATTACACTTTACAAATACATTAGAGGACATTATAGACAAATATCAGGGGACCTTTTTACCCATAAAGAGGATCACCAGAGGCCACCCCTTCAGACTAGAAGAAAAGGACTTTCATTTGAAGCAGTGTAGGTGGTTCTTCACAGTGAGGACAGTGAGGTTGTGGAATGCACTGCCGGGTGATGTTGTGATGCTCATTCTGTTGATGCTTTTAAAAGGGGTTTGGATGATTTCTTGGACAAATATAATATCAAAGGCTATTGTGATACTAAACTCTATAGATAGTATAGATATGGGTACATACTCACTGTTAACTACCCAATGCAATACCGCTTACAGTACTACATCTCTCACCCACTTAACTCTGATCTTGCCCACTCCCACACCATGTGTATCATTCCCTTCCCTTTACATAGTAAGCTCTTTCTGCACAGAGCCTTCCTCACTAGTGATGGGCGAATAAATTCGCGAAACAACAACGAAAATTCACCAGGCAAAAAAAAAAAAACGAGTTGCGCGTCGTTTCTGATGCGACGTGCGCCAAAAACACAATGAAAATGACGCAACGAAAATGCGATGAAAACGACGTGACGTGATAAAAACGACTCGCGACTCGTTACGAAAAAATTTTCGCCAATTCGCGAATTTCGATGGAAATTCGCTAATTTTTTGGCAAAAAGGGGTAGATTCGCCCATCACTATTCCTCACCTTCTGTACAGGTATTTACTGTGATGTATGTAACTCCTTATGTTCTATGTATGTAATTCATGTGATTTAGTTGTATAATCACATTCACTTTACAGCGCTACGCAACAAGTTGGCGCTATAGAAATACATGTTAATAATAACAAATACATGTAATTTATGTGACGGTATTGAGGGGTGTGTGTGTATGGATACTGGGTTTTCATTTGGAGGGGTTGAACTGGACGGACTTTGTCTTTTTTCAACCCAATTTAACTATGTAACACTACTTACTGCTGATCTACATGCTGAGGATCAAAAACAAACTCACTGAACAGTTACAGTATGTCCCCCCTTCAAGTCACAGACTCAGAGTTAGAGAGCTGAAAAGCAGGAAGTTGTGTTCTGTTCCGTAATGTAATCCGTTCACTCCAGTCTTTATACATTACTAACTACAGGTATGGGACCTATTATCCAGAATGCTATGGACCTGGGGGTTGCCGGATAAAGGATCTTTCCATAGTTTGGATCTTCATACCTTAAATCCACTAGTAAATCATGTAAACATTAAATACACCCAATAGGCTGGTTCTGCTTCCAATAAGGATTAATTGTATCTTAGTTGGGATCAAGTACAAGCTACTGTTTTATTACTACAGAGGAAAAAGGAAAACATTTTAAAAAATTTGGGTTATTTCATTACAATGGAGTCTATGGGAGATGGGCATTCCATTATACGGAGCTTTCTGGATAATGGGTTTCTGGATAAGGGATCCAATACCTGTACTAGGACTGTCAAATAGGCCAAAATTCGATTAGAATTGAAAAACAATTCGAAACGAATTTGAAAAATTCAACCATTCGAAAATCAAAGTACTGTCTCTTTAAATAATTTTAATTTGACGCCACCTTAAAGCTGTCAAATTGCTATTTTAGCCTATGGGGGATCTCCTGGAACCATTAAGGAGGGTTTTTGAAATTTTTTGAAAATTAAATTTTTTTGCCCAAAATCGTTCGAACTGTTCGAATCAAACAATGCATTCAAACGATTTTTATTCAATTGAGAACGGACCTATTCAAACGAAAAAGGTCCAATTTTTTTATTCGAAATTCGACCCTTAGTTAATCTGCCCCTAACTATCTAGAAAGCATGAAGAAAGCATGAAACTATCTTATATATCTGCCAATACAACAACCTCAAGGAGAAAGCTTTACAGTCCTAACAGTAAAGAACTAAATCCATAAACCCTTTAATTGTAATCTAAATGGATGTTCTTGTATCTGCTGGATGGACCTACTGGTGACTAGTGATGGGTGAATCTCCCTGTTTCGCGAAACGAGTCGCGGCACGTTTTTGACGCGCGTCGCGTCGACTTCGACGCGTCGCTTTTGACGCGCATCACGTGACTCGTTTTTTTTATGCCAGCGAATTTTCCCCAGACGAATTTTCGATGGTGTTCCGCGAATTAATTCCCCAGCGGCGAATCGCGGGAATTCGCCCCTGGCGAATAAATTTGCCCATCACTACTGTTGACTAAAGCATCAGATACAGTAGTTTACACTTGAAATAGGCTACACATCACATGTATTTATTTATAATTTCTTCTTACGCCCTTCACTGTTTTAAATTTCAGTTCTTCAATTCTTGAGTTTAAAGAGGTGATTTCTGGCTTAGTGATGAGCAGATTTTTTTTGCTGAGTTTCACCACAAAAACAACACCCATTTCTGCAAATTTACGCCAGTGGAAAATTTTTGTCGAAGCTTAACAAGTCAAATTTGCACATCCCTGCTCTGGTTCACTAATTTTTTGTATGAGGAAAATATCCGTCCATAATGTTCTTTAATTCACTTGTAAAGAGTAATATTAAAGGACGTAGTGAGATTATCGAAGTATGCTCCATCCATAAATGGGACCTGCTGATTGTAAAGCACTATGACATATACTGGAAATAAAATAGAGGGAGAATAACTCACAGTGCCCATTGAATAAATAGGAAGTCCCGCAGCTGTCATATTTGGGGGGACAGTCTATAGTAGGTCCAGTGCAGTTCACAAAATCAGGTAAGAACTTATAGCCACAGGACATACATTTTATTGAACATACTGAAAGAGAAAAAGATAAAATATTAAAAAATAATGTAATTTTAGAATACAAAGATGATTGAGGAAAGACTTATAAAATACATTGAATAAAGGACCATTATACCCTCAGGTGTTCTTGTTGTATTGCGATTAATAAAGGGAAATACAAATGCTTTCAAGGTTTTAGGAAATCTCATTATAATCCAGAAGAGAATTTAGGGAGAAGTTCCTGTTATGGAGAGTTCATAGGTCTAAGGAAGTGTTGGCCCCTGCACTTAATTATAGGAGAAGGAAAGGCACTCTTTACTTGGGGGTGCAAAAGTTAGGCACCCCCAAGTAAGTAGAGCAAAAAGCCAAACTTTAACCAAGAAGTTGGCTGTTCCATTCTACTGCGTGTGTCTGCCCCGGGAAATTTAAAGAAAGAAGAAGGCAGACTATCGCTCCGTGGAGCTCACTGGAAGAACCCCAGGACCAGTGCAGTTTTCTGCTGATAGGAGCACCGGCACGGGGTGTGAGGTAAGAGTGTATATAATCAATTGGTGATGCCATGCAGGCAGTCCAATATAAGTTGACAGCACTTGACGTCTCAGTCCTCCTTTATCACACCTCACACAACTCACTTAAATCAAGACTGATTCCTATACCATCTCTTGAGCTTACTACACCACTTACATCTGTTCACAGTCCCCTCCCAACTTCAGGTTCCTCCCACTCTGTTCCATAACAACACTCTCAGAGTTGGGACATTCCTGCTCACTTTGGCACTTATCTCTTCCTAGTCACCGAGTTGTCATGGTAACCCCTGCCCCCTCCAGAAGCCTACACTGCAACAGAAAATCCATACAGGCCAATTCTTACCAGCATTGCATTTTCTTGTTGGTCAGTCACAGGGGTACTGGTACTCCACTCTCAATCAATGCCCCATGGTGGGCATTCTATTCAGCCTCCTCCATAGCCTGCCATCCTGCCGACTACACCAAATGTAACTGGGCTACACATGATTGGCAGCCACCCATTACAGGGGAAGTGCACACATGCCCAGGGCTTTACCCCAAGATACTCATTCCTCTTCAGGACAACAGATTGTCCTTGCTAGCCAACCTGATATCAATTTCCTAACTCAAATTCTAGATCTACATGATACATAGTTACAAAGCTAAGAAGGATTAAGTCCATCAAGTTTAAACCCTCCAAATGGAACCTAATGCACATACATACACACTCACAGTGACCCCTCTATAAACTATATCTACCAACATCTATATTAACTGTAGATTTTAATATCACTATAGCCTATGATAATATGCTTGTCCAAGAAATCATCCAAGCCACTATGAAAAGCATCAACAGAATGAGCATCACAACATCACCCGGCAGTGCATTCCACACCCTCACTGTCCTCACTGTGAAGAACCACCTACTCTGTTCCTTTAAATGAAAATCCTTTTCTAGTCTGAAGGGGTGGCCTCTGGTGATCCTCTTTATGGGTAAAAAGGTCCCCTGATATTTGTCTATAATGTCCTCTAATGTATTTGTAAAGTGTAATCATGTCCCCTCGCAAGCGTCTTTTTTCCAAAGAGAACAACCCCAACCTTTACAGTCTACCCAAATAATTTAAATCTTCCATCCTTTAACCATTTTAGTTGCATATTTCTGTGCCCTCTTCAGCTCATTTATAAGCCTTCCCAGTTGTATAGAGGCAAAATTGTGTTTTTATGCCTTGAGGGAATGCCCTTTTTTATGCAAGACAGCACTTTAACCTAGGAAAGGAAAACTATTTCCCAGCCATGTGCCAAAGCTTGCCCTTTGCTGACTAAACTAGGGCACACTTAGCAGGCTAAATTTAGGGGACTGGCCGAATAAAGGTCAACTATTTTATTAGTCCCCTACATTCACATTTTGTCCTAGTTCAATGGGGCTGGAATCACTAACACACACACAAGATGGTTAGGGGATACTTGCAAGGTGGAAAAGAATGTACCAGAGCAGGAGTTTCATTTTTTAGCAAGCTGACAAATAGGACTGTGATTGATTACAAACATTTCTAGCCATATTTTGTATATGCTTTAGTTCCCTTTTAAGGTAAAAGTCACAAGAAATAACAATAGAGCATCAATATGAATTTATATTTGAATGCCCCACATTGATTTGTGATATTAAACCATTACCACACATGTATGCCAAACTCTTCATCAGCAGAAGTAAAAGAGCCTCAAGACGCTCACAAAACATGACCAAGTATATCCAATAAGTGGCATGGGACAAGGGTTCAAAAATGTTTTATATACAATACAAAAAAAGGAATTGCTGTGGTCCAGTTGACCCCTAGCTACAATCAAGCAGGCTTTCAACATATCTTTTTCTTTTCTTTTTGATAAATTATTTAATTTCACAAGAACCAAATCAAAAAGGATAAAATATAGGCAACACAAGTTTGTTACAATAATTATTCTTTTTTAAGAATCTAGCAATGGTGCAACTCTATGGTGAAGAAACCCAAATTACAGAAAACACGGATGAAGGCAATAATAAATATATCCTGTGTGTGGACACACAGTATATCACCTTTCAGTGTTTATTTATTTCTTACAATGACAAAGAGATTTTTATTTGCATCTAATGCCACTGTTAAATGTTATGTATTTCTAGGAATGGCTCTGGTTAGATATTATGTGCAGCCTGACTAAGATCACTAACCTGTTGCAGTAAAAGCATATAGTAGGCAAGCTCCAGTAAGGGATCGTCTCATGGTCATGGAGAATGGAGAAAGCTGTCTAATCAATTCCTGAAGATTTTCATACAGCTTTGAAAGGCGTCTCTGCGCTGAGGACCAGGTGTGAACAACTTGATGATTTGAAAATAGGCAGGTGCCAGGGGAGAACTGTGTCTTTTTTTAAAGAATTGTAATTAAAATTCACAGTCGTTGAGAAAATAGGAGTTGCTTTCGGAAAAGGCTGAATGTGCAACACAGTTTTCTTGTACATATTTGCTCATTTTCCTTAAATTCTTTTAATGTTGTGGAAATCATTATCAATTAAGATATCTGACACACCCAGAGATCTCTGGAACTTTAGACAAACATCGCAAATTTTAAGAATAGAGATGTCAGTAGAATGAAACCACGATAGCAGCAAAGGTTTAGAGTAGTGATCCCCAACCAGTAGCTCGTGAGCAACATGCTGCTCTCCAACCCCTTGGATGTTGCTCTCAGTGTCCTCAAAGCAGGTGCTTATTTTTGAATTCCTGGTTTGGATGCAAGATTTAATAGCAGAAATAGTATAGTGCCAAGTAAAGCCTCCTGTAGGCTGCCTGTCCACATAGAGGCTACCAAATAGCCAATAACAACCCTTAATTGGCACCCCAAGTGGCTTGTGTTGCTCCTCAACTCTTTTTACATTTGAATGTGGCTCATGGGTAAAAAAAGATTGGGGACTCCTGATTTAGAGGATGATTGGCATGACCCAGGTCCAACTCCAAATGATTGCCCCTTGGTTTATTTGACTGGGAGGGGGAGGAGTTAGTTCTTACAATTAGGTAGGATAGAACAAACAGGGGTCATTACAGTGATAAATACAAAGTACAGTTCATTAAAGATTAAGAGCTAAGTATTAAAGCTACAAGACCTGTCCTGTAGAGCTTACAATCTAAGTGCTTTATAAACTTTATATCAATTTCTCAGTGCAATCTAGAATTACTAGTGTGTAGTATGCTCATCAAACAAAGGCATACCATGGAACAAAATGCAGCTATGAACCAGTGGCATAACTAGATATTACTGAGCCCCACAGCAAAATAATTTGAGAGTCCTATTTTACCAATGTATATTAAAATGACTCATTAATTAGGGCTTCACGGGGCCCCTATACCTCCTGGACCCCCTGCAGCCACAGGGTCTGCTTCCTCTATAATTACACCAGTGACTTATGGGATAATTGCTGAGATATGGGGACATTGTACCAGTAGTGTTTGAGGGCTGGAGTGCAATAGTTATTTGTTAAATAGCTAGGGACAGTCAGTGGCAAATTGCCCTCTTCCACCCATATGTGTGTGTATCCACATGACTAGTATCCAGTGACAGAACTACCACAGTGTGGGGGTTACAGTTTCACCCTTGGCCACAAACCTTTGGGGCCTGTGGGAGACTCTTGTGTGCCCAAATCTGCAGCGAAGAGGAGTTGCTTATAACAGGGATCCTTGTAAGCAAGGTGTTAAATATGTTAGAGCCGCAATGCAATCATCTTAGTGAGTTCTCGCCAGTCTTTTCTTAGGGAATTCCAGTTTGCCAGTCTGCACAGGGCAACAAAAGCTCCAGGACCTTGCCACAGTTCCCAAGGCATTATAGGATTATTCAAAAAATATTATCCTGGAAGCTACTAAATATAAAAGTCAAAGAGTATCTTTATTAAAGGGCAAGGAAAGTGTAAAATAGAATAAGGCTAGAAATGCTGTATTTTGTATACTAAACATAAACAAGCCTAATCAAACAAATGATTTATGCTTTCAAAGTTGGCCACAGGGGGCTGTCATCTTGTAACTTTGTTATACATCTTTGCAAGACTAGACTAAATACACATGCTCAGTGTGGTCTGGGCTAAGCTTAGGGATTGTCATAAATGATCAAAAAACAAAGCTGCTTGAGTTCTGCATGGTTGGGAAATAAGGCGGGGGCTCCCCCTGCTGTTCATAAGTATGATTGTTTCCCTGCCAGAAGTTAGGGACCATCTGACAATTCTTATAAAACCGGTACACATTTTTAAATAAAAGTACATTGGAGATAGATTTCTTTTTCATTAAAGAAAGTAAAATTGGGATTTTATTTCTTTGCCTTTCCTTGCCCTTTAAATAGACATAATGTAAAACCAGGGTCGATCCCACCCTGATCCTACCCTATCCTGCTACAGCCAATCTATGAGACTGACCCCACCTTAACATTGGTGAGATAGGGGGGTAGGTGGGCTGTAGCAGGATAGGGTAGGATCACCCTGGTTTTAAAAACCAAAGACACTTATGAGCCTGACTCACGTCTCTTTAATTTATCGTCCCAGAAATTAAGTTGCAGAGAGGGAAACAGAATATTTGGCTTCTACTCAGTATGTCTAAATGAGTGAATATATATATATATATATATATATATATATATATAGTTTGGTCAGCAGCTGAAATATCAGTCTACTGCTACTGTTCTGTGACAAAGGTTCTGGGAAGAGGTATATAGTAAAAATACAGATGCAGTCACTTTGGATTGTGAGTTAAATGCGTCGTGACTTAACTCATTTATCTCATTTATCCCACTTAGCACAGAATATTGTGTCACAGCATCCATCCAATTAAAGAGTTCACCATTGAAAACAATGGAGCTTTGGTATGCTAATGAAAAGATTAAATGCATTAAATGAGTTAAGATAACTTTAGATAACACAGTTTCTTCAATTAGCCCTGAGTCACAATTTCGCTTGGAAACGACGCAACATGTCAAAAGTGTCCCTCATTTCGCAAATTTTTCGCCAATTCACGAATTTGGGGTTTCTTTCTCTAAGCACTCTATAATATATAACTCATATACTATATAACTCAGAACAACTTTAGGGCTCTTATAGACAAGCATTGAAGATGCGCTCCCCTGCGTTCCAGTTTTATGCGTTCAGGAGTAGACGCATTCAGTTTTTTCAATGGGGATGTAGTCACACAGATGCATGGAAAAATGCAGCATGTTGCTTCTCAACCTGCTTTAAAACCAGTAAAATATTTGCTTTTAAAGGAGAACAAAACCCTTAAAATGAATATGGCTACAAATGCCATCATTTAAATTCTGAATTTATTGCGCCAGCTTAAAGTTTCAGTCAATAGCAGCAATTATCCATTCAAACTTGTCACGGGGGGTCACCATCTTAGAAAGTGTCTGTGACACTCACATGCTCAGTGGGCTCTGAGAAGCTGTTGAGAAGCTAAGCTTAGGGGTCGTCACTAATTATCCAGCAGCAGAAAACAAGGTTGGTCTGTAGTATAAGCTGACGCTACAGGGCTGATTATTAAATTCTGATGCTAATTGCACTGGTTTATGTGCTGCCATGTAGTAATTATCTGTATTAATGACTAATCAGCCTTATATTGTGACTATATTTCTATTACACTAAGGGGCAGATTTACTAAGGGTCGAATTTTTAATTGAAAAAAATTCTAAATCCGACCATGTGAATAGGTAGGGAAGTAAAATCCTTCCAATTCAAAGGATTTTACCGCAATTCGATTGGTTGAACGATCGAATAGGAAATATTCGATCGATCGATAAATCGTCAGAATTGATCAATTCAAATGATTTTATCGATCTAATATTTTTTATTCGATCAAAAATAATAAAACACAATTCGGTAGCTTTTATCTGGCAGACTAGGTGGTCGAATAAAAATTTCAATTGGTACTTCGACAGTCGAATAGTCGAATATTCGAATTAAATTTTATTCAAATCATTCGATTCGATGGAATTTACAAAATTCTCTGGTCTTCAAAAACATTCGAAAATTCATATTCAAATCTTTTTGAAAATTCGCTCAAAATTCTTATCCTTGATGTGAATTTAGTAAATCTGCCCCTATGTGTACTGTATATTGTGACTATATTTCTATGACACTATCAGGTGTATACTGTGAGTGGGTCCCTAAGCTCAGTAAGTGACAGCAGCACAGAGCATGTGAATCAGTGAATCAGAAAAGAAGATGGGGAGCTACTGGGGCATCTACTGGGGAGACACAGATCTTTACTGCTAAAGGGCTGTGGTTGCCTTGGGCTGGTACACAAGCACAAAACATCATGTACAATATTTATACTCACTTCTGTAGTTTTAGTTCTTCTTCACATTTAAAGGGGTTGTTCACCTTTGAGATAACTTTTAGTATGATGTAGAGAGTGACATTCTGAGATAATTTGCAATTGGTTTTAATTTTTTATTATTTACGGTTTTTGAGTTATTTTGCTTTTTATTCAGCAGCTCTTCAATTTGCATTTTAAGCAGTTTTGTAACTAGGGCCCAAATTACCCTAGCAACCATGCATTGATTTGAATAAGAGACTGAAATGTGAATAGGAGAGAGTCTGAATAGAAGGATCAGCAATAAAAATTAGCAATAACAATACATTTGTAGCCTTACAGAGCATTTGTTTTTTTAGAAGGGGACGGCGACGCCCATTTGAAAGTTGCAAAGAATCATTCAAAAAGACAAATAACTATAAAACTATAACAAATAAATAATAAAAACCAATTGAAAAGTTGCTTAGAATTGGCCATTCTATAACATAATAAAAGTTACCGTAAAGGTGAACCACCCCTTTAAGAAATGAAATGCTACCAGCAGCATGTGTTCTGGCAAAATAACTGTTATTACATAAATCCATTTGTTGAAATGAAATATCACTTAAATATAGAACAATTTCAACAGCAACAGTTTCAGCATTAAATCGATTGGAATCCTGTTTAAAGTTCTTTATTATCATTGGAAGAAAAGAAAAATTTGCTCAACCTGGTCAGTATTAATCTGACTGTAAATTATAATAATTTTGTATTTTATGGACACATACATGTCAACAGAGACAGGCTTCTAATACGATTATTTAAAAGAGAAACAATCCTACACCCACTAATATTAAGCCCAGGTAGGAGAGAGACGGAAAGTTTAATCTCATACTGCCGCTGCACATCATATCCATTGTTATGGTCTTGAATGTTTTATTTGATCTAAACAAGAATTTTATTTTTGATGATCCCAGTCTGCAGATACTCTCTGTGGTACATCCATAAAAAGACTGAGATCTAAAAGTGTTTTCTGTAAAAAAAAGAAGCAAATATTCTCAGGGACAATTGAATCTTATTGTTAAAAAGAACCACCAAAATAAAATACTTGCCTTTTTATTATGTTAGTTCTATAAATTCATTGTATATATCGTAATGTAAAGTGGTTCCCCATGGCTGGTAGCTGCTCACATACGGAAAGGGTATAGAGAAGGCCATAACTGTGTAACATGGATATCTCACACTTCAATTCAATGAACAAAGCAGACTTTTATTTAGAGGCTGGCAAAATCTCTCAGAAGCCTCCAGTACCTGATAACACTCATTCTCTACTTGGTGCACAATCGACCAGGTCCTAACTCCAATCACAAACTCCTCATTGGGGCCAAAGGCTGCCCTTGCTACCTACGCTATCTGACCACCACTAAGGTGATCCTCACACAGAGATGTTACTAGGGTTGCCACCTTTTCTTAAAAAACATACCGGCCTTCCTATATAATTCAGTTTTTTTCCTATTAATAACATTGGGATCAGCCCTCAAGAATACCGGTCAGGCCGGTAAAAAACCGGCCAGGTGGCAACCCTAGATGTTACTCACCCTAATCCTAGCCAAGTTGTAGTTGTACTGCCATCAGTTCTTCTAAGGCCAAAAGAAGAAATGCCCAGGGTCTTACTGGGGGGCTAGCCGGGGCCCCCTCCGGACCCCACATCTGTGGGGGGGTGCACTACTGAGTAGTGATGGGTGAATTTATTCGTCAGGGGCGAATTCGCGGCGAATTCCCGCGATTCGCCGCTGGCGAATAAATTTGCGAAACGGCAGGAAAAATTTGCACCAAAAAATTTGCCGCCAAAAAAGAGTCGCGCGTCGACAAAAACAACGTGACGCGCGCTGAAAGCGACGCGTCGAAAACGACGCGCAACTCGTTTCGCGAATTTTTCGCCAATTCGCGAATTTCTCTGGAAATTCGCAAATTTTTCGGGGAAGCGAAACGCGGGAGTTTCGCCCATCACTACTACTGAGTGCATGTGCAATGCCCCTCCGCCATGCTGCTGCTCCACCAAGAGAGTGCACTTGTGCACACGCCTGTCGCCCGTTAAACATAGTATGTATGTGTGTGTGCCTGAACACAAGTGCAAGTTCTGTGCAGAGTGGCAGAACGGCGGGGGAGCTTGCGCACTCAATAGCACGGCATCTCAGCTGTAGGGTCCGGGGGTCTGAAGGGGGGCCCTGCCAAGCATCCCCATGGGCCTTCAAATCACGGATCTGGGCCCACTGGGTTATTTCCTGATGTCCCACCAGAGCAGTTCAACACTGGAAATGCCTACTTGTGCACTCCCTTTTAGAAGTTTTAGTTTTAGGAATTCACTTACACGTAAACCTTTGGGGTTGGTTCTACACTCTGGCTGTCTTGTAAACTACTACTAATTACTTAAAATGAAATAAGCAGAGAGCAGTGTGTGTAGCAGCTTTTGCTTGGGGAAACTAGCTTACTAATGAAACACTGGCTCCCTCTTCCTCTCTATTGTGGAACAGCAGCAAATGGACTGCTCAGTAAACTAAGGGGCTGGGCTTCACTCTGCACCAGGAAGAAGGGGAAACAAGCTGCTGATAACACAGAAACCAGAGCAGACTTGCAGCAGGGACTAAGGTACATTAATCTGGGGTGCTGTTTAGAGCAAATTTACAGAAAGAAAAAGAAAAACATTTACTTTTCCTTTAAATAAAGATCAAAACGATGAAAAGAACAAGTTTGTTATTCGTTGTCTCTGATTTAAATAGGTGCATTAATGCAACATTTTTACATAATTCATTACCCCAATGAAGCTTATACTCTAAAGTCCCTGTCACTAGTAATGGGCAAATTTATTCGCCAGGGGCAAATTCGCGGCGAATTCCCGCGATTCGGCGCTGGCGAATAAATTTGCGAATCACCAGCGAAATTTCGCTTTGCGAACATTCGCCATAAAGACGAGTCACGCTGCGTTTTTGACGCGACGTGACGAAAACGACGCAACGCGCATCGGAAACGACGCGACGAGCCAAAGTTGATGCGCGTCAGAAGCGTCCCGCGAATTTTTCGCCAATTCGCGAATTTCTCTGGAATCCCTAACCCTAATTATGGCAAGTAAACCTTTCTTTATGTTTTTGAAGTGTGAAAGCAAGCTAGACTACCCGGTCCAAGAGTATTGCCCAAATCTATAATTTAGATTGACTTTTTTTTTTAAATGTTTCTAATGTCAAAGGGGGAAGCTTAGCCATCCGTGAATAGTAAGATAATTTCAGGCACAAAGCCTAGGCAGAATAAAAATGAGTCTAATAAGAACACATTATTCTAAGCAAATGATTTAGTGGTTTTAAAGGAGAAGGAAACCATGTAGAAAAAAATCCCATACCCCAAACCCATGTAGACCCCCTTCCTCCTCTGCCCAGGCTAACTGCCCCCCTCCGGGGAAATGCCCCATACTCTATTCTTACCCCTGGACATGGAAAATGGATACCGTCAAGTCCTCTGCCAGAATCCTCACAGTTTTGAGATAAACTTCTCAACAATCTTCAAGATGCCCTTCTGATTGAGTCAACTGTCTGCTGACATTCCTGAGGTTGTAAGTTATTGCTATCTCAAGACAACTTCATAGATCATCTATAGAAATAAGTCAAATCAACTGGACTTGCTGTGTTTTTGACCTTGAAGACGTTTCACCAGTCATTAGCACGTATTCTAACCACAGTTATTCTGAGTAGAGAAGGCCAGCAAGTCCAGTTGATTTGACTTATTTCTATAGCTATACCATGACTTGGATGAATGAGAATCTCTTTAATGATATTTGGTAGGTCTTTTTTTCTTTGAATTTCAAAGTTATGGGAGTTTCCAGGCATGTCAACTGGAAAATGAAAATATGCCTAATAAAAGATAACCCAATTCTTAGCACCTTTCCAATATATTTTTATTAAATATTTTCAGTGCTTTTCAAGTTACCTGTGAAAGCAATATTAAAAAAAGTATTTGCTCAACTCCTGGTTGTCACTTTTTAAAGTGGACCTGTCACCCAGACACAAAAATCTGTATAATAAAAGTCCTTTTCAAATCAAACATGAAATCCAATTTCAAATTTTAATTAAATCATTCATAGCTGTTTTAAGCTCATTTAAAAATCTCAGTTGTCAATCAAATATTGTCTGACACTCCTCTATGCCTTAGGCATAAAGGCGGGCAGATAATTACTTTCACTTTCCATTCAGAACTTCCTAGATGTCACTGCTCCCCACACATTCCCCCAGTTCTCTTAACCATTTAATTGTGTAGCCAGGACATGGGGATAGACATCGGGTCCCCCATTCTGGTGCACAAACAAGATTCTGAGATTATGCAAGGCTTGCCTTAATAACAGTGTCCACAAAATGGCTCCTGCCTGTTTGCTATAATTATGAATTCCCAGACTGAAGGAAACAAGATTAAAACAATTTATATAGTGTAATCAATGTTCATTTTGCTTGACTAATGTGATAAAATAGTGATTTTGAATATTTTTTTGGGTGACAGGTCCACTTTAAACAATGTTGCAAAAGTCTTGGTTCCCCAGCAAAGACAGGTCTGTTAATCAGCCGACTTGTCTTACATTATATCAACAGTCTGAGTCACCAGTGCAGAGAACAGAAAGGAACAAACACTGACTTCAATAACAATATATGTACAAATAATTTATTAAAAAAAATATTTGTAATAAATGTATATTTCAAAGTTGCTTAGAATTGTGTTTTCATTTATTAGGAAAACATTTATTGGGGGGTTGACATTCCCTTTAATTTTGAAATTTGACCCTTGATAAATCTGCCCCTATATATTTTTTTTTCTTTAAGTTGTACAGCAACTCTTTTTGAAACTGAACTTTTGGAGGTGGAGTGGAGAGGTGGAGAGCCCATCAAGTTGCTGGATTTGGGATACATTAAGTTTGGGACTTTTTGGTATTTGTATGTTTAACTTTAATACTCTGATGCCTCTGAATCTTTCCTGAGTCTGTGTTGATTTATACTACATTATGTAAATATTCTTTTGATCACAGAGACTGTAAACTGAATCTTTGTCATTAATAGTGATGGGCGAATTTATTCGCCAGGGGCGAATTCGCGGCGAATTCCCGCGATTCGCCGCTGGCGAATAAACTCGCGAATCGCCAGCGGAATTTCGCTTGGCCAAAATTCACCGGAAAAACGAGACGAGTCGAAAACAACGCGACGTGCGTTGGAAACGACGCGCCAAAGTTGACGCGACGCGCGTCAAAAGCGTGCCGCGACTCGTTTCACGAATTTTTCGCCAATTCGCGAATTTCTCTGGAAATTCGCTAATTTTTCGGTGAAGCAAATCTCGGGAGATTCGCCCATCACTAGTCATTAATCATGACCATGTAAGGATATCCTTTACAAGATGAACAGCTTTTGTGTATTATATACATGTAAACTATTTCTAATGAAGCTTATTTCTTACAATTCTATATTGCAAAGTTGCCTAGAATTATGTTTTCTTTAATTAGGCACATTTTCATTTTGGAGGTTGGCAAACCCATTAAAAACAATCTGCAGTGAAATGTATTTTATTATATTAACAACCATATCGATAGTTTGTTGTATGTAGTACATTGGCCAGAACATTTGTTAATTGAATGCATGAATTAAAGGATGTTACAGTACCACATACCTTTTTGGATATTTACTTTCATATTTATACAGGGCCCAGCACTGCCCAAATATCATTGTAAAGCATGGAATATCATTGGGTGTATAATTTCTTGGGTTTTAAAAATAAATGCATACTTACCATAAAATTCCTTTCTTATGTAGTGGATGCAGCGATTCTCATTTCCTACACAGTTTAAGGGGTCTAATCCTGAACATCGCATAGAGTTCTGTGTATAGCATGTTGGACAGGTCAGTCCATTTTCAAAAGAGGCCTGGGTGGGTACTGAAATAAAGGGAAAGTATTTTAGTGTAGTAGTCATATTTGATACAACACTAGAGGCTTCATTTATCATGGGTGTAAAAACTGCAAAGATTAAAGGGATACTGTCATGGGGAAATGCCTAAGTTAATAGTGCTGCTCCAGCAGAATTCTGCACTGAAATCCATTTTCCAAAAGATTAAAACATTTTTTTTATATTCAGTGTTGAAATCTGACATTTTCTCAATTTCCCAGCTGCCCCTGGTCATGTGACTTGTGCTCTGATAAACTTCAGTCACTCTTTACTGCAAGTTATAGTGATATCATCCCTCTCCCTTTCCACCCCAGCAGCCTAACAAAAGAACAATGGGAAGGTAACCAGATAGCAGATCCTTAACACAAGATAACAGCTGCCTGGTAGATCTAAGAACAACACTCAATAGTAAGAACGCATGTCCCACTGCGTTCCATTCAGTTACATTGAGAAGGAAAACCAACAGCCTGCCAGAAAGCAGTTCTCTCCTAATGTGCTGGCACAAATTACATGCCTGGGGGCAGTTGGGAAACTGACAATATATCTAGCCCCATATCAGATTTAAAAAAAGAAAAACAAAATATGTATCTATTTTGAGAATATATTTATGTATCTATCTAAACATGTTCTCAAAATATGTATCTATTTTGAGAACGTTTTCCTATGACAGTATCCCTTTAAAAGAAAGGCACAAATTACTAATCATTTCCACAACATTTCTGCAGGATGCGCATAGGTATGTAAATACTGAATAGCATGCACTAGTATTATAGGTTTCTCTACCAATCAAGAAGTAGCACTAGTAGTTATATGCAAAATAAGTCATACGCTTACAAAATTATTTTCCAATGTAAATATTATTTGAGGGCATCTATTTAAATATAGGGGCAACATCAGGGCATGAGAAACAGATAATTAAAAAATTGGTGCAATAGTGACATCTTTTGGTGATGTAATGACTTGCAACTATTTCTGATTGGTTGAAAAACAGAGCAAAGGATTCAGTATCATCATAGCTGGGTTTTTTTGAGGCCAAGGCGCTGACTAGCACCTGTCTCGAATCTCATGAACAAGTTTCTGTACGAAAGCAACTTTCGGTGACCAACTTACTGAGCTTGTATACACAAGTACTTGAAAGGCTGCTGAACATGAGCCTCCTTATACACCCAACCTCCTTTCATATGTGGAAGAGTTGCTGAGAACCCTACGGCCCCTTGCTCCTCCATGGCCAACCTATACTTGGTCTTCCCTATCTCAGGTTCACCATGACTGATTGATGCCATTGCCATGGAGTCTCCCTAAACGTATTAGGTTTGGGGGCAACCCTGCTGTAACAATAGAAGTTTTATCAATTATGGCTCATGGTAATTATATGATACAAAGCAATACTTTTATGGAAATATACCACAAAGAACTGTTCAACTGCTGAATCCAATATGGTATACAAGACAACTGCATAACTTACATATAATACTGTACAAGGAAGCTTAGTTGATGACCTAATACTGGTACTTGTCCTTGATATGTGTATGACTTTTGGAAGTTCTCACGGGGCCAACCTACATTTATTATAGCCAGGGACAGAATGTGCACTTCTAGTTGACTAGATTAGAGCTCTGCTTTGGATATGCTTGTTGGGAGTCTGACCAGCTCCTGATGAGTGCAAGATATGCTATTAAACAAGTGGTTTAAAGTGGTCTGTCACCCAGACATAAGAAGTGTAAAGAAATTAGCTGGTGGTCTAGTGGTGGCTCGGCGGGGACGCCCGCCACGCCGTCCTGCTTCCGCGCCGGTTCTATAGTGTGCGCGCGGTGCGCACTTCCGCATTTAAAGGCACATGCGCGCTGGCGTCTTGCGTCAGCGCGCAATGGCGCCAAAATTCAAATATTTAAAGGGGCTTTTCACGAATTTGCATTGCCCGTGATAGGTTTATTTCTGGTGCCTGTACCTGTGCTTATTGAGCTTCTGTTTGTTCCTGATACCTGTTTTGACCCTGCCTGGCTTTGACTAATCTGTTATCTGTATCCTGACCTGTGCCTGTTATACGACAGGCCTCATCCTTATCTGATTGAACACCCGGTTTGACCCATTGCCTGTCTGACGTCTCTTCGCTATCTGCCTGCCTCTACCCAGCCTGTTTGACCTCGAATTTGCCTACTCCTATCTGTACCGTGACCATCGGCCTTAAAAGACTTTATCTACAGTCGTGCCCCATTGCTGGCCAGAACTCCTGCTCTGCACCTCTCGTTTAAGTCCAGGTGGCATCTGAGTAGCTGAGGGCTCCTCCCGAAGCCAAAGGCGGTCACACTACTGGTGAAGCACGAGCCGAGACCAGATATATCCCTCAGTTGGTATTATGTTCAGGATAATAAGCCAACCCTACTGTGAGGTTTGGGCAGTGTGGGAAGTAATTTAATGGGGTGTTATTTATTGTTTGGGTTGTTTAAACTGTTCTGGTTTTCTATCTTTCTTTCCTTTCCTTCCTCCTCTCTCTATTGGCTGAACAGACCTTAATTTGCACATGGCGAGGACAAACGATGCTGGGCACAAGGGAGTCCTTCACTAAGGAGTGAGTAGTAATCTCCCACACCTAATACTCAATGGGTACCGTTAAACTAGTTTTCTGGAAAGTCAGGGGCCTAAACAACAAGGTGAAGTGGGCACTTGTTTTTAACTTCCTCAAGTCAAACAAGCCTTCTACTACAAGAAACACGCTTACTAGGTAAAAGAGTACCTGCACTCCAGAAACTGTGTGTCACTTACAATCACCATACCACCCATACCTTTTGAGTTTATCGACATTACACAGTCTGTCCCACCTCTGCCAAATCCTTTATCTGCCTGATCTGTCTGAATTTAGATTCAGATTATACAACTCTGCAGGATGCTATTCTCAGCCTCTCTCAGAAAGCCCCTCCCCCAGCATGCGTGTGCACAAGACACAGATGGGGAGGGAGGGGTTAGTGATGGAGGGAAGGGACAGGAGGGGAGAGGAGGGAGGGAGGGAGGGAGAGTGAGTGAGTGAAAAAAAGGAGAGGTGTCAAGAGGAAAAAAGTATGACTGAGAGGTGCAGACTAGGGGTAGGTGTAATAATAGGAGTATTTTAAATAATGGCTCATGTTTATTCTTTAATTAAACCCAATAGCTCATTGCAATACTTTGATAAAGAACTGTATATAAACATAACACAAAGGACTGTTCTACGATGTTGTATGTTGAACTCAATATAGTATACAAGATAGCTTTAGAACATTCGCGAATCGTCAAAAAATTTGCGAAACGAGTCGCGGGACGCTTTTGACGCGCGTTGCGTCAAATCGCGTCGCAAACGACGCGTCGCATCAAAAAAACGTCGCGCGACTCGTTTTTTCGGCGAATTTTCGCCAAGCGAAATTTCGCTGGTGATTCGCGAATTTATTCGCCAGCGGCGAATCGCGGGAATTCGCTGCGAATTCGGCCCTGGCGAATAAATTCGCCCATCACTATTCAAGATGGCCTTATAATCTATAATCCTGTATAATGAAGCTTTGTGTAAGAGAAACTATGGGAACTCATCAGCTCGATGACCTAATACTTGTTCTTTATTCTTACTCTGGATATTCTCATACATATTATCTAATATGCTTATGATTTCTGAAGCCATCATCAGACCTTCCTTAATTGTAGCTGGGGGCAGAATATGCTATTCAGCTACTAGTTAGCTAGATAAGATCTCTGCTTTGGATGTGCTTGTTGGGAGTCTGGCCTGATTCTGATGAGCACATGGGAAGCAGGATCTGTTATTAACTAGATGGTTTAATGTATGAGCTCATTGTTTTTGAGCCTATAACACTGGAGGTCTCCATTCTGTCAGTTGAGAATTTACTTGTGGGGTTTACAGGACCTTCTGGGACCATTTGAGGGATTTCGATCTATGGATAGGGATGGCGCGAACCGCCGAAAAAAAGTTCGCGAACATGTTCGCGAACTTC